>OX578152.1:99864567-100374567 GCA_951213105.1 Amaurobius ferox
GTTATCAAATTATCAAGTCTGTTTTTTATTTTCAAAAATCGAAAAAATTACCAAGAAATATGATAAATATTGTTTTAAAATAGTCATTTAATATGTAATTTTTTTTTATTTAAAAGTTAGTGCGTAGCATTTGTAGAACGTTACTATGTGCCGTAATTGAGAAATTGTACGTTTTACTTTTTTTTTATATAAAATGGAAAACATCGTAAAAAATAAATGTATTCGCTATTATCAAATAAGTACTGAAATTGTGACGAATAATTCTTGAATTACTAGAAATTTTACTTTATAACAGGGAACTTTATACTCAAATAAAATTTAGAATGGTTATTTCATATAATAAATATGAAAATGTTTTTCTGTGTTTCTTTTAATTTTTTCCTGTGTTTTTCTGTATTTTTTATCCCTTTTTTAACACTTTACAACATAGTTGAAAAGTATTTATGACTTTGTTCATTCTGTCTGTCTGTCTATCTGTCCGTTAGCACGATAACTACCGTAAAAATGGCTTTATCGAAATAAAATTTTAGTATGTTTTTCAGACGGTCTGTGGGACCTACGGGAATATAAATGAATAATATCACCCAATTAGTTTTTCATTGAACTCGGGTTGAAAAAATGAAATACATTGAATCCTATGGGACCTAATTTTTCAAATATTTTTTAAGCGAGTTTAAAATTCTCAAATTGCTTTGAATGTTTTAGGAAATATTCAAATTGTCCCATAAAATATATAAAAAAATTTTCAGTAAAGTATGATAGGTAGTTTTTTAAATAAAAATTATTTAATATAGGGAGAAAAACAAATTCAATTAAATTCTAACTCTTGCTATATCCTCCAGAAAGGAAAAAGAGATATATTTTATAATAAATATCTTTACAAGGGTTTAATTATTTTATATAAAACAGAGATTTCACATTTTGAAATAACAATTTATCAAATTTCTTTAAATTTTATATAACTTTTCATGATTCATGGTCTTCTGTCATTTTATAATTATTTGATGGCATTTTTAATACACTTTCCTACGTCCTAGAGAGTTGAAATTTGGTACACAGCTTACATTTTTAGAACATTTTATTCTACAAAAATTTGGTGGATCCTCAAATATAGATCCTACATTTTTTTGAAACGGCCTGCAAATAATCCCCGTTCATTTCTAAGAATCATTGTTGTAATATTGTTAAAAATTTTGATGTAGGCAGCACATGACTTTCCCTGCAGACTCATATTCACGTTCTCTTTATTTCTTCAATAATAATTTGAGTTTATCTGCACAAAATAACAGCCATAAGTATTTTAAATGACACTGAATTTGTACGTTAAACTTAAATTTGGTTCTCATTTGATAGCTGGACTTATTGTCAAAGGTGGCGTAGCGAAAAACTAAAATATCTCAAGAACGGCTAGTCCTAGAGTAATGGGGTTAGTCTTATTCTTTTTGATGTCAAAAATCACGTATTAAATGAGCATTTAATTGATATAATTGAGCACACGTAGTCTTTTATTTTTAGATTTAACGATTTTTGCGGGCCATTTCGCAATAACAGTCCGTTTCTTTTTTCCGAATCGTACCAGAATAACCTACAAGTGATTTATATACCAAATTTTGTTAAATTTGTTCCATTAGTTTTTAGATAAAGTGGATAAACGCAATTTTTGCCAGCCATTTCGCAAAGAAGGCAGATTCTTTTATTATGAATCGTACTAAAATCTAATGAACATCAGGGTTACCCACAAAAACTTACCAAGTTTTATGAAATTCGGTCCATTAGTTTTTTAATTAGAGTGGATACAATACCCTCATAGACACACAGAAACACACACAGATACACCCTTACACACACAGACTTCTCCCTAAAAATAGTTTTTTCGTGTTCTAGAAGTCTCAAAACGTGTAGATTCTTCGAAAATTCGAGTTCCGATTTTCGGCACGATTCCAATACTTTGAATACATACACATACACATATATTATCTGTGTATCTGTGTATTATCTGCGTATATAAATTCCGTGCCTATGCAATCACAATAGTTGTGATTTTAAATGATCCCTAAACTTTTATTATTTCTACAACGAAGCTTAATTTTAACATATACAGAATGCAAATATCTCAAGCGATTGTAAGATGAGTTATATAAGAATTGCTGAATTTTTTTCACGCAAAATTATTTAGCTCTGGTGTCTGGAATACAAGTTATATGAATGAAATATTCATTGATTTTGCATAGAGAACCAGATGATTTATATTTCGATAAGTTTTAAATATTTAAGTATAATAAATTACTGTAGTACTGTGGTAATGTAAAAGATATCACACCACTGAATGTATCACATTTTACAGATTTTTAAATAAAATCGCATTTCAGTTGGAAAGTGTTTCATAATCAATGTTTATGCATGATTTATCTTTCTTGTTTTACATTCATTCAATATTATTATTTCACATGCTCGTTAAATTTTGGTAACTATAAAATTTTGCTCATTTTCACTTTCTCATATTACTATATAGAGAAAACATTTTGGGGAGATATTCGTCTGTGTGTTTATGTGTAAGTCTGTATGTATGTGTGCGTAAGTCTGTGTGTGTGTGTGTATGTATGTGTGTGCGTGCGTGCGTATGTGTGTATGTGCGTGTGTGTGTATGTACGTGTGTTTGTATGTGCGTGTGTGTGTATGTGTGTGTAAGTATGTGCGTGCGTGTGTATGGCAGTGAGTCTGTGGAGACCTCACGAACGAATAGAGCGATTCGAACGAAATTTGGTACAAAAATTACAATCAGTGAATATTGGAAGCCTATTGGTTTTTAAATGCAATCGAATGTTTGGAAGACTCCTCAAATTTTTGAATGAAAATATGAACAAAATATCAAAAAATGAAAACCTTCAAAAAGTTTACGTATATAATCATTTCATATGTAACTTTTCATAAGAAAGCGACTGTCATAAACTTAAAACGCCAGAATGAACCGTTTTCCAGATATTGCCCATTTGTCACATAAATGTAAAATCACATAAAATTAAAAAGAAAGTGTTAACTATTGTGAAATATTTTCACTTTTTATATGTGATATTATGCGATTAATTTGTTAACACAATTCTAGTGGATTTAGTTTGTTCTATTCAAGAGAGAAGATATTTTGGGGGTAATAGTTTTGTATTTGGACGCCGTTAGTCGTTTATCTAGTATAAGAATAACCCATTCTCCGTCTGTAACGCGTGGCAAAAATTTGACGACTAATTTGGTGAAATATCGCCAACTTGAAGACTTTTTTTAAATGTTGCCAAATTGATATAAATGACGCTAAATCAATGAAAATGCCGAATAATTGATGAGAATTCAATATTTTGGAAGTAATGTAAAAATCCAGAATAACCCATTTTCCCGTCCGTCTGTCTAACGCTTGGCGAAAAGTGTGACGACGAATTTATGGGGTGTCGCCAAATTGACGAAACTGTAGCTAAATTGACGAAAATGTTGCTAAATGCCATATGACTAGCATACCTTCTAGTATATAAAAAATGTTTTTCTTTCCGTTTGTTATGCTTGGCAATATATTTGGAGACCTTGACGAATAATCTAGCGAAATATCGCCAACTTGTCGATAATTCGCCCCAGATTGACGAAAATATCGTCAAAATGGCAAAATTGACGCTAAGTTAACGAAAATGACGCAAAATTGATAAATTACTTATTTGAATATTTTAATGCATGGATTGTATTGCTTATTTAGGATGCTATAAATATTGATAATTGTCAATTTTGGGTTCCGTGAAACATAAGTTAATTGAGTGCTTCGAAGTAGTTTTACATGCTGTCATCCATGCCAACGGCCGTACCGTGCTGAAAACACCGGTTCTCGTTAGATCACCGAAGTCAAGCAGCATCGGGCGGGGTTAGTACTTGGATGGGTGACTAACTGGGAACACCGCGTGCTGTTGGCACATTTCGGGCGCGGTAGCCCAGTGGTTTGCGCGTTGGATTTGCACGCTGCCACAACTGCCGCCGTGTTCATGCGGAGTATGATCACGTTAAACATGTAGGTCCGTAAGTCCTTCCGAGAGGTTGGTGGTAGGGGAAGGAGGGTACGGTCCCTGTGGATGCCTCCTCCACTGGGTTCCAGTCTACATTGGGTGGCACTTCCCGGCCGTCCAAACGGTTACCTTACACTTTTCTGGTAGGTCGGACGGTCTGGGTCTCAACAACAACAACAACAACAACATTCTGCCATCCGAAAAAACGCCAAATGTGCAACTCACCGTACAAAAAACAACTGTGACGTGGGTTTTATACATAATTTTTTCACCGTGAAAGAAGTAAATGTATTGTATTATATATGGAAAGTCATGTGCTGACTCCATCAGAATTTTTTTTGTTATAATTTCGCTCTCGTGATTGAAAATTGCAAAAATTTGACTATTAATCGTATGGATTCCGTTCAAAGTTCATTTGAAAGAGAATTTATCGATTTTTCTGAGGGTGTCAAGCTGGATAATATTTTCGGTCGCTAAGGAACTCATTTCTGTGACAATCTTGCTAAAACATAAAATAACTATAAACCTAATTTGAATTTAAAAAAAATATCACCGAGGTGCATCTTTCCGGGTTTTGAAGTACTTGTATACCGAATTTCATGGCCCTGCGTTGCTTAAATTTTCCTGCTGCAGATGAACAGGCATCTTCCTTAATTGTTGTAGAAGAATGGTCACTTTACTATCGTTGGACCTTACATGTATACTCTTGGACGTTTCCTTGTGAAAAAAACCTTGCTGAACCAGCTGGGACTTGAATACAAATCTTCATACTGGCCAGCTGACGCTTTCCTAGCTGAGCTTTTGAGGCGGAATTGCAAGTTTTTATCATCGAAGTGGGCTGTGCATTCTCCTCCCTCCAATTTCATACCGCCTTTCAACTTGACAATCTGACTGATCACCTCCCGATATTTTTATCTCAAGTTAGCCTTCTATCCAAGTTAGAATCTTACGTGGTCGTTGGTCTCCCGATTTGAAATCGGCGTTCAATATATCAGAGTCCACCGAATCCATGTTAGTTATACTAGGGTTATTTTCAGATCCCGACATAACTGCACTAACCTGCAGGGTTGATTTGTTTGGGCTTCATTGTACAGAACCTTGCGTTCGCAGCCGTGGCTCGAACCGCGGATCATCGCATTGGTCAGCCGACGCTTACCTAATCGAGTTACTGAGACGGAATTGCAAGTTTTTATCATTCGAATTGGATTCTGCATCTTTATAGCGTTATACAGGCTCTTATTATCGAAGTGGACTCGGATGCATTTTTACAAAGTTATGCAAGCTCTTATCATCGAAGTGGACTCTACATCCTTACAAAGTTATGCAAGGCTGTTATCGAAGTGAACTCTGCATCCTTACAAAGTTATGCAAACTTTTACCATCAAAGTAAACTCTATATCTTTGCAAAGTTACGTAAGCTTTGGTCATGAAAGTGAATCCTGCATCCTTACAAAGTTATGCAAGCTATTTTTATTGAAGTGGATTTTGAATCAATACAGAAATATGCAAGCTCTTAACATCAAAGTGAACTTCACATTTTTACAATGTTATGCAAGTTCTTATTATCGAAGTAAACTCCGCATTCTTACAACGCTATGCAAGCTCTTATTGTTGAAATGGATTCTGAATCCTTACAAAGTTATGCAAACTCTTGTCATCAAAGTGGATTCTATGTCCTTACAATGTTATGCAAACTGCTGACTACATGTTTGCAAAGTTATGCAAGCTCATCGAAGTGCACCCTGTATCCTTTTATTATCGAAGTGGACTTTGCATCCTTACAAATTTATGCAAACTCTTATCACCGAAGTGGACTCTGAATCCTTACAATGTTATGCAAACTTTTATTATAGATGTAGGCTGTGCACACTTACAAATTTATCAGGAATACTTATACTTAAGGTCTTTCCCAGAAACCCTGTATATTGTAGAAAGATAGAAAGAAAAAAAGGGGGAAATGCAGAAGTGAAAACGACTCAACTATGAACAAACCGTGTCCTTTTCATCGATGTGTGTCCATCAGCACGAATAATTGCGATAATTATCACACTACATACGTATAGAGAAAGATATATTGCATTCTGGCGAATGTCATTATTTATATGTAATATCTGTTGATAACGTGAGTTGCCATCTGATGGATTGGTGAAACAGAACGTTTTAATTATGTAGAAAGCATTTGTGTTAGCGAAACGAAACCGAAACACGCAAACCGTAACTTAATGCTCCCTGTAGATATTAAGTACCGGAGTCACTGGACAAAATGGTTTCTAATGGGTCTGTCTTAGAACAGAGATCTTGAATCTTTCATCGTCTAAAACTCTTGAAGAAGCATAACTTCTACAGCACATTTCTCGAAGGACATTAATCAATTTGGTACGTAATCTTGTGTAATGAAATATGTTTGTCTGTTTGTATGTGTGAGTGTATGTCGTCTATAGTGATAATATAAGCTTCGGACAGCTTAGATTGGGGTATAGTCGGCCCCACTTAATCGGATAACGGATATTACCATACCTCGCTTATATGCATAGAATATTGTGAAACAAAAACGAACCCCATAGAGCTAATGTTAAACATCCCGTTTAATGACACAGCAAAATCTTGTTAATTGACTGCATAAAAGATAGAAACACCAATCTCGTGTATTTCAATTTCGGTGTTGGAAGACATGGAGGAAAAGCGATAAACCGTCAAACTTGGCAACCTCCGTTTTTTCCCTGTGCAGTTTGAAAGGTAAATACATAATTTTTATTTATTACAAATGGCCGGGCACTGGATATTTTATCATTCACCTATACATCGGCCAGTATCGTGAACCATTTAGCCGTCACATGGCATTGCCCCGGTGCACCAATGGAGGCGAAGCACACTGCACCCAACAGCACAACACCCATGCCCGCAGGTTGAACTCGAACCCGGCAGGCGAGGGGACGCTTATCCTGACTGCTTAACCATCGTGTCGGCGTATATACATAATAAATAGTAGTAGTTATGCATGTAGTAATAAATTACTATTTATTCCGTGAATTGTTATAATTATTTTATATTTATTATCTTTATAGTAGATGACCAAGTATTGCTAATATTAATCTGTGTGTCCGCTTAGCAATAGTGGAACCAAGTGTATGCAATTAAACGGAGTCAACTGTACTTACATAGCTAACTCTCGATACGGCAGACAAAATCGAGTTATTTTTTAATTTGAATGAGTTCTTCAGTTTTATTTTTATGTTGAAGCCCGATTTTGAGCAATTTTTGCACAAATCAGTTGCTTAGTTATCGATTGAAAATATTATCAAAAAGTTTTCATTTTGACATCAAAGACCTAAGAACCTTCTTTCCAACGATCTTTCAAACGAATCAGTATGATATTTCCTTTAAATTTATTTATTTGTTTTTAAATATATCAAAATATATATAGGTAATTTGATTCTAATTTTGCTGTATCCAGAATTAGAAGATTAGCACAATTCTATAGTTTCGCAAAAAGATGGATGCATAATCTTCCCTTCTAATAAAGATAATTTTTAAAATTGCTGTAATTTTTGATTTTCTGTAAATTTTCAAATAGAACCATTGAAATTTGTGATTTTTGATTCCGCGTTGAAAGAAGGTCTTCCATTCTCCAGTTCGCCGGTTGTTATACACAGAAAGTTGCAACTGACGTCACAGCCTGTATCCGTTACTATCAGAAGCAGTGACGTATTAATCGAGTGGGTAATGAAGTAATGACATATTTCGAACGCAGTTTTGAATTCAATTTCGGTTCGTTTTGGTTTAAACGGGTGCATCGCTTTCTGAATTTTCGAGAATTCCCTATATGTTCTAGTGTAATTTTAATTAGAGGTTTGCATCTAAAATTCCTGTCAATATCGGGTACATTAAAAATAAGGTTAACTAACATCATCAGATTTAGTGCAGTTTAATCTTTTTTAAATATTTAATAAATTCATTAGGAAACGTGTAATATTTAGGGATGATAATATTGGGATCTATTTATGAAAGATATTGGTGAGCAAGAGAGGTGATGCAAGCCCTACAATTTTATTGACTTTTTAGATTTGCGATTTACTTTTAATTCTTTCTTCGTTCTTACATGTTATCCTTTTAGTTTTAGTGTATTTTTTCCTTTTTGTTGTCTCCTCTGTGGTGTTTGTGCTGTGTGTGATTGCTAGTGAATTATTGTATGAATGCTAGTGAATGCACATGCTAGTGAATGATTATTGTATGAATGATTATGCTTCAGCTAGAAATAAAAAAAAATCTGATGTGGGCAGCACACGACTTTCTCTGCAGACTCAAATTCAGTTTTTCTTTATTTCTTTAATAATCCACTAAATTGAGTTTAATTTCACGAAATAATACTAAATTTGTATTTCTAATTCAATTTTTGTTTTTATTTGGTAACTAGCAGCATACCCGTTCTTCGTACGGAGTATATAATATAAAGAAACTTAAAATTTACAATCATGTGCAAATTCCTATAGTATACTAAATGACATTTTTAATCAAACTATTCTGTTAAAATACTTGATACAATGCTATTAAAAATAAGTTTAAGGATCTCTGTTTCCGCTATACAAAATTATCTTCAGTGGCAGATCTGAAGAATGAAACACCCTGGTTCCTTTTGTAAGCAAATTTACAAAAATAAAGGAATTGAATCAATATATGCAAAATGGAAGCATTAAAATTGTATGAGACCCGTACTACTTATATACGCGAATATTAGAAAATATAACCTGTATTAGTACATTACATGTATAAATTGAAAATATCAATAAACCTGTAATTGATTCCAATATATGCCACAATGAAATCCCTAAAATAATATGGGAATATATATATATATCCCCGTACTACTTATATTGTCGCAGATTAGAAAATATGCCAGTGTGTTAGTAGAAGATTACCCGTATTACAATATGAGTCTAAAAATATTTGCCAAAATAAAACAGATGACGTAACAAATAGAAAATATCAATAATCCCCGTAATCTTTATACCAGAAGGTCGTGATCGATTTCAATATATGCTAATATATATCAAAATATATGCCAAAGTACCTGTACTACTTATATTCTCGTAGATTAGAAGATATTACCGTGAATTTGTAGATTATCGTACAACCTACAATATATGAGTTTAAACAATTTTTGTCTTAGTAAAACAATGGCATAATTATTTGAAAATATCAATAATCCCTGATTCAATAATCCCCGAAAATATCAATAATAATAATGTTTAAACCTGAAGACCGTAATTGATATTATCTAGTCAAAAATGCAATGTCAATGAAATTTATTTTATATACATATCTTTATTATTCAAATCGGAAAAGATTTAATAAAAATTGTATGCAGCATAACACATTGGATTTACATCCGTAGCTGAACGACATGATCTCATTTGTTTCAAATAAATTTATGGAAGTCGTATTCTCTGAATAATGCCATCTCCATAGAAGGTTTGGCGACATTTTCGTTAATTTAGCGACAATTTAAAAAATCGGCAAATTTATGGCCAAGTGGGACTGTGGAACTGATAGTCCCAATTTACGACAAATTGACGAAACATCATCACAATACTATCCCCTAACAAAACACAATTAATTTCATTTATTAAGCGCAATTTTATCAATTTCATGATATTTTTATGGATTTACAAACATTTTTATTAATTTGGTGACATTTTAAAAATTAGCTAAATGTGTTACTAAGTAGGATGGATGGACTGACCGACAAATGCTACCGAAACATCATTTCAGTACTCTCTTCTAAAAAAACAAATTTAATTTCATTGATTTGCGTCGTTTTTATCAATTTGGCGACATTTCCGTCAATTTGGCAAAGTTTAAGAAAAGTTGCCAAGTTAGCGATATCCCGCTAATTAGTAGCTCTGAATTTGCAGATCTGAAGAATAAGATATCCAGATCCCGTTTGTATATACTAAATGAAAACACTAAAATAGTATTAGAAGATATATATATTCGTTCTACTCTTTTTCTGTTTCAACAATCGGATAAATGAGTTTATTGGGTAAACACTGTATATGAATATTAGCTAAACACAATATATATGCTTGAAAACTCTTTGCCAAAATAAATGAAAGTTATGATGCAGTCCGCAATTAATATAATTAAAAGAAAAATCAAACTGTTCATTTATACAATATATTTTTATATCCATTTATTTATTATTCAAATCGACGAAATAATAATAACAGTTAACAAACAGATTTAATTTAATTGCGTTGCTGAGCAACATGATATAAGATAGAATCTTCATCATAAAATGCGAAATTAAATAACCATTTTGTTTTCTTTATACTTCTCATTGTTGAGTAAAAGTTTGTGAAAAATAAACCATGGAGATAGATTTTCCATTTCAATTCATGTTTCAAGCAATTCATACTTTCAGATAGTGACTAATTAGCGCAAAAATCTTCCAATAACCTCAGAGATAAAGTTTTAATTCACTTTCACGTTTTACACAAGCGATTTTCAACCTTTTCGTTTGATAAACCACGAAGTTAGAGAGTAGAACTCCCAGGAAGAAGTTTCGTTTTTCATTAATATCTCGACAACCCTTGGTCTTAGAAACCCAAAACTTGGACTACATTTATGGGGAAACTTGGACTACATTTATGGGGGCTATTTCAAGGCTATCCACAAAATTTCATTACATTCGGTTCAGCCGCTCTCCCGTGATGATGAGACAAACGAAACTTTCGTTTTTCTCTAATATCTCGAAAACCACTGGTCGTAGAAACTCAAAACATTTACTAAATTTTAAGTGGGGCGATTTCCCCAGGTTACAAACAAAATTTCATCAAATTCGGTTTAGCCGTTCTCCCATGATGATGGGACAAATAAATAGACAGACAGACAGACATATTTTCAATTTTATTTATATAGATTGGACATTTTTCCAAATGCGGGGTAACAAAAATTCAAGAAATCTCAAATATCTCGAAAACGGTTAGTCCTAGAGTAATGGAGTTGATTTTATTTTTTTCATCGTCAAAAGTTACAAGTAAAAGAGGCAGTTAAATCATATATTTCAGCATGCATAGTCTTTTATTTCAGATTTTTACGCTTTTTACGGGCCATTTCGCAAAAAAAAATGGTAGTTTATTTTTTCCGAATCGTATCAAAAGCGAATCAGTACCAGGGTGATTTTGTGAAATTCGGTCTATTAGTTTTTCAGCAAGAGTATAGATACAGGTAATTTTTGCGGGACATTTCGCAAAAAGAATTCGGGTTCTTTTATCCCAAATCGTACCCAAAACTAATCAGCAGCAGATTAACCCATAAGTGACTTACCTACCGAATTTTATGAAATTTGGTCCATTAGTTTTTGAGTTAGAGTAGATACATACATTGCCCAGACAGACACACAGACAGACAGACATACAGTCAGATACACAGACAGACAGACAGACAGACAGACACACAGACACACAGACAAACAGACATACATACATACAGACTGACATACACAGACAGACGTCAAGCTAAAAATAGTGTTTTCGTGTTCTAGAGGTCTCGAAACGCGTAGATCCGTCGAAAACTCGAGTTGCGATTTTCGGTATGATTCCAATACTTTCCCTATACATTACCATGTATTGCAGGGAAAGTAAAAAAAAACAAATGGGATCTCGGCCAAAAAGAATGATCCAGAAATCCCGGAATTAGAAATACCCGAATACCGAAAATTAAGGATTTATCTCACTTTGTTCGTGTTTTGATTTACAATTTGAAAAACAAAACCCATCGCTCAAGAGTTTTAGAGACCAAACTCGGCTGAGCCCGGTCCCGTGAAGATCTCTAGTGAACGATAAACTGCTGAAAAAGTGAACTTCAGATCAGGGCCGTAGCTAGAGACGAAATTGAAGAGGGGTTGGAGGGAAATTCAAGGGGGGGGGACTCAACAGTCTTGAAGGAGAGGTTCACCAAAAAACACAATTAATCATTAGCGTTTATAAACCATAATAGTTACTATTATATTTTTCAATTCATATAAATTATTGACAAATAATTGCATATTTTTATTTGCAAGCTAAGAGCTAATTTATTAATATTCATATAGCTACTAGTATACATCAATGTTAATATATACTAATTACAATTGATTTTAATGTAAGCATTAATTAATTTGTAAAAACATTCTGAAGGTTAATACAAGTTAATGCTTAATATTAACTCTTACCTACTTATCAGTTTATTTTGACTTTTTAACACATTACAACAAACTTGAAAAGTGTTTATGACTTTGTTCATTCTGTCTGTCTGTCTGTCTGTCTGTCCGTTAGCACGATAACTGCCGTAAAAATGACTTAATCAAAATGAAATTTTAGTATGTTGTTCAGACGGTCTGTAGGACCTATGGGAATATAAATGAATAATATCAACCAATTAGTTTTGGATTGAACCCGGGCTGAAAAAATGAAATACATTGAGCCCTATGGGACCTAGTTTTTCAAACATTTTTTAAGCGGATTTAAAATTCACAAAGTGCTTCGAAAATTTTAGGTAATATTCAAATTGCTCCATAAAATATATAAAAAAATTCAGCGAAATATATTCAGTAGTTTTTTAAATAAAAATTAAAATAATAATAACACCTCGTATATGAAATGATCTCGTGACCATGATATGAAAAGATCACGTGACCCACTTCAAAATGATATATGGCATCCATCTTGTCTCAAAATCGCGATTTTTAAAGTTCTTTTTAATTTATATTGAGTGTTGTATCCGTACCAAAACCACTTTATTTCTGCATAAATTCTGTGCATCTACATATTGAAACAACGCAATTACAATATATTTGAGTTTAAATGCTCATCCAAATTTGATTATTTCTACAACGAAGCCTATTTTTCACCTATGTAAAATGTAAACAGCAAAATATGTAGAATGAATTGTATTAGAATTGCTGTATTTCTTTAACACAAAATCATTTAATTTATGGAGTCTGCATAGCTGATATGAATGAAATATTCATTGATTTTACAAAGAGAAGGACGATTTTTTTCGATGAAGTTTTAAACAGAGTTTAATTACTTGCAGTTCCATGGTCTTAAATTTTAAATAAAATAAATTATTATAGTATTGTGATGAACGATATGAATGGAAAACTATTTATGAATGAAATGTTGCTTTAGAGAGCCAGGCGTGTTATTTTTTCTATGACGTCATTTGAATGAATTTCAGTTGTTTTCGATGAAGTTTTCAAATATAATAAATTATCGTGGTATTATGATAATTCTAAAATTATTATCGAGTAATATATCACATTTTAGAGATGTTTAAACCAGGCAATTTATATTTCAATGCCGTCATTTGAATGAAGTTCATTTTTTCGATGAAAGTTTAAGTTTTCAAATATAATAAATTAATGTAGTATTGTGATAAGTTTTACAATATTACCGAGGAATGTATTGCACTTTAGACTTGTTTAAATAAAATTGCATTAAAGTTGGAAAGTGTTTCTTAATCAATGCTTTAAGCATGATTGATTTTTCTTGTTAATGTATAATATTGAACCACATAATAACACAAAAGTATCGTAAATACTATTATTATAATTTTTAAAAATTTTTAAATCAAATATGTAAATAAATTGATCATTAGTATAGTCACAAATTCAGCTAAACTAAAAAATCTTTAAAATGAAGTAATGTATAAAAAAACCCTCAATTTTTTATGCAAAATTTGAATGACATTTTATATGAAATTTCATATCACTAATAAAAATTTAATATTTTCATTGTGGGGGTGGGGGGTGGGGGTGAGTATACCTCTTGGGGGGTTTAAACCTCCTCTGACCCCTGCCTAGCTACGGCCCTGCTTCAGATACAATACATCAATGAATAGTAGTAGTCATTTTTAGTAAATATTTCATTAACAAAACGCGCGTCCTTTTTTGTGTCATGTTAAGGAATTATAGATTACTCACAAGTTCATGCAGTTCCCTTATTCTACATTTTTTGTTTACCTTGATGCTGGAAAAAAAAGTCACGGAGATATCAATAAACATTACGCGAATGTCATTCCATTTTACGTGTCTGACACTAATATTTGTGCAAACGACACGGAAACCGTTCTTTGATCGCATAAAAGTACTAACTTTTGTTTAGACACCCATGGCAACAGTTTCTGTGTTTTAATCCCTAGAAAAATGCAAGGACATTTTAGTTTTCCACGAAAACTCAAGGATTCAGCTGTCTACATTCTTTTATACATATAAGAGCTATTGCATTTACGTCATAATAGCCATTCGTACCATTATTGAGTTCAATGAATTATTTATAACTATCTAACACTTCGCCTTTCCGAAATCCTTCCTGGAAATGCATCTCCCCTGTAGACAGTGCCCCCTCCCATTGGTAGAATAACTGCATTAATTCTCCATTGAATATATATTGTAAAATGAAATCCAGCACTATAACCCCCAATTTTATCCTTTGGCCCTTTCTTTTTAAAATCCTGGCTACGCCTATGTACTGTACAGTGTACACCTGAATGCTAATCATGAAACTCTGTTCCCGGTTTCGATCAAATGTGATTGGAAAAATTTCAACCCTGTAAGCAAGAGTTCAATTGTAATGAAACTTAGAATGTGCAATGTAGATGAAAAGATAAATAAATTAACAAAATATAAATGACGCATTTGTTTTGAATGCAACAATGCTTTAAATGATGCAACTGTTGTAAAACAGAGAGTCCAGCGGATTCTGTTTTAGAGCAGTTGAATCATGGCAGTTACGAATCAATAAGTAGTAAAACGACTTTTTGGCCGTTACTAAAGGAATTGACTGTCGTAGGAGATGGCTTCCCACACCATTTAGAAGTAATAGCGGTGTGATGAGCTCTACAATACAATTCGAATATGAGTGCTGTTTGTTCCAAGGTTATTATTTACGTCCATTCCTCTATTATGTCCGAAAGCAATGATCACCCGCAACTGCACCAAGGTAGGAAGGAAACGGAGGTTGACGCCACGGCGACGAGCACAGGGCTTTACGCCGACTAACTGGCCGGACTCAATAGTAAAAATTTACTCTTTCAGCAAAACCCTAACCAGAAGGATGTGATCAACGGAACCATTCGTTGGGTAGGGTCCAAAGAACACCTAACAAGCAAAGGCTTTAGTTGCTGAAGACTTTGACACAGATTTCAATACCAGGTCCACACCGGCATCTGGAAGAATCCATATGTAGTATGTGGAATGCATATATGGAGTACCCACATAATGCATCCTCTCACTACATATCGGATTAATATTCTCCATAGTGGAGGTCGGCCAGGGCCTCAGAGCCAGGGTTTGTGAACTTAAAAAGGGCTATGGCTCCCTCATAGGGACAACCACATCAAGGTGGATGAGATATTCATCACTAAAATTAATGTGAGGTCATTCGTAGGTATTCATAACTCTATTGCACAGATTCACTTCAGGCGGAGCCTCCGATGTGTGCAGTTAATGGCAGATGTATTAAAGGGTAACAAAAGTACAGTACTCTTCTAGGTGTTGAAGACCCAGACCGTCCGACTCGTCCAGAGGACTAAGAGGGTCTCTTCTACAGTACAGTACTCTTCTAGGTGTGTTGCAGTGGTGCTTAATGATATAAAATTCTGCATATAGGACGCTACGCTACATCTCGTTAGATGCAGGATGGCGCGCTGCGAAGCATCTTTACGCAGCGAGCCACGGTAGCATTAGTGCACCCCAGATTATGGAGGATTCATCCATACACGAATAATCTGCTTCCCGAAAACCCACCACGCACATCCGCTCTTCGTAGCCTAGTTGAACGTAGTATCTTTGAGTGCGTCGTAGGAGGAGCATTATTTGTGGTAACTAAAGTCGATACAACGGTGACAGCAACCAGAATCGGCACGTATATGGCAGCCGCGAGGCGTACACGTCAAATGCACTCTTGGTACGACGTATGCGTTCATCAATGGGTAAACTTTAATCATTTTCTTTCCTGGCCGAGAAACATTTTGCATATTGATTTTCTTGGATCTCGGAATATTTTATCGGAATGCTTCGATTTTTCTTTTGGCAAAAAGTGTATATGTGTTATTTTGATAAGAATGTTTGAAGAGTGGAAAAAAGCAGCACCGTATTATTAAGGTTCGGCACATTTACTCTGAAAATATCTCCCGCCATTAATTAATAACTTGTTAATGACTTTACTGAACGGCATAATATCCCCACTGAATACAATTTCTAAAGATTATTAAAGTTTATTGCGCAGCTACCCAGAGCCGCCCATAGAGGGACAAATACTATTTGAATGTTGGGGGTCAGACTCCAGCGAAGTGGCTGGACCCCCCCCCCCCCCACAATTTTTTTAAAGGAGGGGAAAACATAAAAAATTCATAAAGAAGGGAAATTATGAAGGGGAGGAGATGTGTGTGTGTGATATGTTTGTAGGGGAGACCACAATTTGTATGGGTTGTCCTGTCTCAGCCCCCTTAAACTGTTCATCAATCACTTCTGCTACTTGAACTGTTGAACTGATCTTTTATGGAATATTAATCGATGTCGTGACGTGTTACCTGTTGGTCATGACTTCTTGAGAATCTCACGAAGGGGAGGGAGTAGTTTGCGCGTTGGGTCAAACAGGAATATCGGCCAAGGTTTAGTGCGGCTTTCTCTTTCATCTAAAACCAGCTGGGATTGCTTTTTGTAATTTTTGTCTGTTCAAAAGCATTTGTTCGCGGACATTCAAGGTCCATGTTTCGGCTTTATTGTTTAGAATATATTCTGAATTTCAATAATGATTTTTAAGGGGACAGTATGCCTTTAACGCATGAGAAATGTTTAAAATGGGAGCTCAGGTTGGAGGTTCTTTGAAGTAGAATAACACCTTTTTCCGCAACAGGTGGTGGTGGTGGTGGTGGTGTGTGTGTGTGTGTGTGTGTGTGTTTTTTTGGGGGGGGGGGGGGCTCATATCTGTGGATCGAGTTTGACGAAAAGGGTAACATTTTGAAGTATTGTAGTTCGGCTTGTAGTAATCGAAGGGGATGGCAATGTTAGGCAGAGGATGTACGTTTGGGGCTGGATAGCTCGGTAGTTAAGACATGGGAATTACAGTAGGAGGAGCCGAGTTCGATTTCCGGCTATGTCCAAACTGTCGCCGTGTTCACGCAAAGTACGGGGATGCTAAATATATGGATCTGAAAGTCCTTCTAAGAGGTTTGTGGTAGGGGAAGCAGGGTACAGTCCCTGTGGATGTCGCCCGCACTGAGTTCCAGCCTAAATTGAGTGGAACTGCCTTCCCGGAAGTCTAAACAGATACCTTATAATTTCGTGTAGGTCGGACGGTCTTGGTCAAAAGAAAGAAAGAGGGTGTACGTCTGTTATGAAGGAAGAAGGGTGACTCATCGAGGTGACGCGCTCGAGAGAGAATGCAACCGACCGCAAGATAAGATAAAAATTATAAAGCAATAATTGAATTGCCAAACTTTTATTTTTTACATTCTGTATTAATTAACTTTGTAATTTATTTCTCCTATCATAGACCACTGTCGGCCATTTGTAGAAATATATGGAATTTTTATGTAAATCGTCGTTTTATTTGCAAGCACTCGCGTCACAAGACGTATTCTTCGTTGCGGACGTATATCCAGTACAGCCCCTGGAGTATTTTTCCCCTTTATAAATCAGCTAATTGAGATGAAATGAATAAAAATTTTCAGACCAACTAAACTCTATATACTTAACAGTAAGGGGATTTTTAAAAAGGTAAGATATTAATATCCATATCATGCAGGTAAAGGGAAGAAGCTAAAATTCTTTATTGGGACAATAACTCAGATGACGCTGAGGTAGCACTGCCTCACCGCGTTAAACGTATTTCTATGGTGAGAGGCTGGTATGCATTAAATAAGATTTATTTAAACTGATAATTTAGCAGAAATAAATTATCAGTACAATATAAATTAGATCACAAACGATAAAGAATATTCCTACGTACCCAAATTTATTTCCCTTTGGAATTTATTTCCCCCCCCCCCCTTGTCTTTTGTCTCGAATTTATTCTGTTCCCTTGTTTTTCAAGCAAAAACAAATATCACTTTCTACATATACTCATAATTAAGGAATCTTAATTTGGAAATATTTAAAAATACAAATACTAAACGCAACGTTTTCCTGATGTCTCAAATTGGAACAAATGCGATGTTATTAACACTAGCGACACCCCGATAAAATTCTTAAAACATTGTGGTATTTTTAAACTTTTCCTCCATGGGAGTTTTATCTCCTTCTATGTAACTCTGATTCATATATTTAGTTAACTAGTGTGTGAATCAACGCGACTTTCTCATACCAGAATCCATTTCTAATATTTTTTTTTTCAAATTTTACCAGAAAATTTTTATACAATCGGTATCAGGGGTCCAAATGATTATAATTATAGCGTGGTACCCTTCAGTTTAAAGAGCTAGAAAAAAAATCTTTCGATTAATACCATACTTGATAATGTAACCCCCCGGGGGGACGGGTAACTTCTCCCCCAAGGGGGGGGGGGTAATGGCGTCACAAACAAACAAATTCTATTGCGGCTATTTTTCACAACAATGATTGAAACTATAAAGTCTTGTGATCATTGACTGGTAAATAAACCCTTTTATGCATGATAATGCCAAATGTCGTCCTATGCTGCCATGTTAAAAAAATATAAAATTTCAAATAAATTTCGAAGTTTTCACTCGAATTTAGAAAAAATCTATCTAGTTCCAGATTTTTTTATAGCGGAGCCGAATATAAAGTTTCGTGAAAATCTATTGATATTTGTGGCTGCTATCGTGTGTACAAGAAAATCGACTGCAGACATCATGCAGATAAAAGGACATTACTCCAAATATAGTCGAAACGTGTTCAGGAGGTCTTAAAACATATATTGGCATCAAAATATCGAAATCGAAAATTTTTGTGAAAACAACACTTTCTCAGAAAGTAAAAATTATTAATTGAAGTGATATTTTATTTTTTTAATTTCTGTTTCATTGCTTTGCAATATGAACTATTTGTTCAATTGCTTTGCAGTATAAACCATTGGTTCAATTGCCTTGCAATATAAACTATTGGAAACAATAATTTGTCAATACTATGCATAAGAAAGTAAAAATTATTAATTGAAGTGACGTTTTATTTTTAAATTTCTATTTCATTGTTTTGCAAAGATATTGTTTCAATATAAATAGCCATTATAATAGAGGTAAAGGGAAGGAGTGAAAACTTCATATTGGGAAAACACTAAAATCGTTTGAGACAATAATTTAGGTGGCGCTGGGGTAAGATAACTCCCACCGCGGTGTATGTATTTATATAGCAAAAGACTCGTATTGAATTAAATAGTGCTTACAATTTAAGCTATTAATTTTGGTAAAATAAATTATCAGTGCAATTCAAATTGGAAGCCAAACCATAAAATGTATTCCTATATTTCTATGTAATTAAATTTATTCTATTTTTCAATTTATTTTTGTTTCAATATGTTTTGAATCCTGAACTAAGAAAAAGTACTTATTATTTCTACAAATGCATATGCTAAATGTATTACGTACTTTCCTTATATACAAAAATCTGATGTGGGCAACACATGACTTTCCTTATATAATGCAATGAATCTACTATTTTACAGTAAAAAAAAATTGGTTTCTCTTATAGTAGATACTTATATTCTTTCCAAAATATTGAATTTTCGACAATTAGTCGTCATATTCATTGATTTAGCGTCATTTTTATTCATTTGGCAAGATTTTCGTTAATATGGCAACATTTAAAAAGTCGCCAAGTTGGCGACATTCCGCCATATTCGTTGCCAAAATCTCGCCAAGCATTATGGACAGAGAAATAAGTTATTCTTATAACACATAAATGGCTATTAGCGTTCAAATACAAAAGTATTACTCAAAGTATGTTTTCTCATGAATGGAACGAGCTAGATCCACGAGAATGATGTCACCCAATTTATCGCATGATATTGCATATGAAAAGTGAACGTGTTTCTCAACAGTTAATATTCTTTTTTAATTTATGGGATTTTTTGATAAATTTATTTGAAAAATGTGCAATATCCCGATAACGGTTCATGCTAGCGTTCCAAAGTTTATGTCAATCGTTTTTTAAGGAAAAATTAAATAAGAAATGTCTATTTGCGTAACTTGATTAAAGTTTTGATTTTTTGATGATTTTTTCAACATTTCATCCGAAAATTTAGGGGATTCTGAACCTTCGATTGCGTTTAAAAACAATAAGCTTCCAGTATTCACGGATTGTGATTTTTGTACCAAATTTCATTCGAATCGCTCCATTCGTTCGTGAGATATTGTCTCCACAGACTCACTGACACACACACACACACACACACACACACTTTCACACACACTTTCACACACACACACACACACACAATCACCTTTAAAATGTTTGATTTGTGATCAGGGATGCTTGAAACGTGCTCTCCCGTCTAAAACTCGAATTCGAATTTTCGACCCCGTCACAATACATTCCTTATACATTATGTATTTAAGGAAAGTAATTAAACTAGTAACAGTTTTGAGTATCAGAAAACGAAAACTGAGCAACCACACAGGCAAAGACTGTTTAGAACTTGGTTGAGGGCAGACACATTTTACTGTTGTAGATGTGGATTCTCTGTCTTCGCATCCTGAAGCAAGATACAATATTTTGTTTCTGAGACTGGTTCATACATTTATTAGTTTCTTTTCTGTTACATTTTTAACTTTTAAGTTTATCTGTCTTCTTAGACGTTTCAGTAATTCAAGGTGTTGTATAACAAATAGAAATTTTAAAAATATAAATGAACAATATCACATAATCTAAAACAATATGGTAAAAGAGATTTGACTTTCTCACTTTTTACTTTCCTTATATACATAATGTGTAAGGAAAGTATCGTGACGGGGTCGAAAATTCGAATTCGAGTTTTCGACGAGAGAGCACGTTTCAAGCATGCCTGATCACGAATCGAATATTTTTGAGGTGATGTCTGTGTGTGTTTGAAAATATGTGTGTGTGTCAGTGAGACTGTGGAGACGATATCTCACGAACGAATGGAGCGATTCGAATGAAATTTGGTACAAAAATCACAATCCGTGAATACTGGAAGCCTATTGTTTTTAAACGCAATCGAAAGTTCAGAACTCCCCTAAATTTTCGAGTGAAATATTTAAAAAAATCATCAAAAATTCAAAACCTTTAATCAGGTTATGCAAATAGACATTTTTTATGTAATGTTTCATTAAGAAACGATTGACATAAATTTTAGAACGCTAACATGAACCGTTCTCGATATATTGCACATTTTTCAAAAAATTATCAAAAAAGTTATATAAAATAAAAAAAAATATATTTCCTATTGAGAAACATGTTCACTTTTCATATGTAATACCATGCGATAAATTGGGTGACATCATTCTCGTGGATCTAGCTCGTTTCATTCATGAAGAAAGATACTTTGAGTAATACTTTTGTATTTGAACGCCAATAGTCATTTATCTGCTGTAAGAATAACTTATTTCTCCGTCCATAACGCTTGGCGAGATTTTGGCGACAAATTTGACGGAAAGTCGCCAACTTGGCGACATTTTTAATTGTTGTCAAATTAACAAAAATCTCGCCAAATTGATAAACATGACGCTAAATCAATGAAAATGACGACTAATTAATTGAAGAAATATCTTGGAAATAATATAAGTATCTACTATATGAATAACATTTTTTTTAACTGTAAAAGTAGTAAATTCGTTACATTATATAATGAAAGTCATGTGTTGCCCACATCAGATTTTTTAAAGTTTGTATTACGTAATGTATTCGCGTTTGTATTCTCTTCGTAGGTATAAATGATCCATTTTTATGTCTCCTAACTTGCAAATTTAACTCCACATTTTAAAAGTTTTAGCATAGCATATTTAAAAATCTGATGTGGGCAGCACATGACTTTCCTTATGTAATGCTATGAATTTACTACTTTTACAGTTAAAAAAAATGTTATTCTTATAGTAGATGCTTATATTCTTTCCAAGATATTTAATTTTCTTCAATTAGTCGTCATTTTCATTGATTTAGCGTCCTTTTTATCAATTTAGCGAGATTTTTGTTAATTTGGCAACAATTAAAAATGTCGCCAAGTTGGCGGCATGTGATTTTTGTACAAAATTTTGTTCGAATCGGTCCATTCGTTCGTCAGTTATCGTCTCCACAGGCTCACTGACACACACACACACACATACACACACAGGCATCAAAAATGTTTGATTCGTGATCAGGGATGCTTGAAACGTGCTCTCACGTCGAAAACTCGAATTCGAATTTTTGACCCCGTTACAATACTTTCCTTATACATTAGAGCACGTTTCAAGCATCCCTGATCACGAATCGAACATTTTTGAAGTGATGTCTGTGTGTGTGTGTGTGAAAGTATGTCTGTGTGTGTATGTGTGCGTGAAAGCATGTGTGTGTGTGTGTGTGTGTGTGTCAGTGAGTCTGTGGAGACGGTAACTGGCGAACGAACGGACCGATTCGAACGAAATTTTATACAAAAATCACAACCCGTAAACACTGGAAGCCTCTTGTTTTAAACGTAATCGAATGTTCAGAACTCCCCTAAATTTTCGAGTGAAATTTTGAAAAAATCGTCAAAAATTCAAAACCGCTAATAAATCAAAACCGCTAATAAAAATCAAAACCGCTAATAAATAATCAAAACCGCTAATAGACATTTCTTATGTAATTTTTCATTAGAAAACGATTAACATAAATTTTAGAACGCTAACACGAACCGTTCTCGAAATATTGCACATTTTTCAAAAATATTATCAAAAAGTCATATAAAATAAAAAATATATATTTCCTATTGAGAAACATGTTCACTTTTCATATGTAATACCATGCGATAAATTTGGTGACATCATTCTCGTGGATCTAGCTCGTTCCATTCATGAGAAAAGATACTTCGAGTAATACTTTTGTATTTGAACGCCAATAGTCATTTCTCTGCTATAAGAATAACTTATTTCTCCGTCAGTAAAGCTTGGCGAGATTTTGGCGACGAATTTGGCTGAATGTCGCCAATTTGGCGACTTTTTGAAATATTGCCAAATTAACGAAAATCTCGCCAAATGGGTTAAAATGACGCTAAATCAATGAAAATGACGACTAATTTCTGAAAATTCAATATCTTGGAAAGAATATAAGTATCTACTATAAGAAAAATCTATTTTTTTACTGTAAAAGTAACATTTTTTTTTACATAATAACATTTTTTTTAACTGTAAAAGTAGTAAATTCATTGCATTATATAAGGAAAGTCATGTGTTGCCCACATCAGATTTTTTTTACTGTAAAAGGAGTAAATTCATTGTATTGTATAAGGAAAGTCATGTGCTGCCCACATCAGATATTTTTATCTGTGCTTGGGCCCATTTCGTCTTTGACTTCTGGTTGGTTGGTTCTCTAGCACCGACGAAATGGATCCAGCGTATCCTCGAAACAGCTGTATACTGCATTATTATTTTTAACTGGTGTGGGATATGTTTCTGATCTCACAGCGCTTAAATAAGTTACTTAAATTTTCCTCATTCTTGAGCTATTTCAGTCTTTTAGCAACCTGGATAAGTTTTAACATGCACGAAGTAACAAAGTGAAAAAGAAAATATTTTAAAACTCCAAGTTCGATTTATTTTATGCGCTATTTTTTTCAAAGAAGCAAATGAAAAGATTTTGGAAAGGAAAGCAGATATCAATCTGTAGGGAAAGTCACGTTCTGACCATATATTTTTCTCGCTTGCAACTAATTTTACAAAACCCATCAATGCAATGACAGGTGGAAATGCCCTTACAGTTACTAAATAACCAACCTGACTATAGACAGGAGGTCAACCTCTTTTTAATAGGCGTGATTCACGGCCTTGTCCCTGTTATTAGGTCACAGTGAAAGTATTGTAGTGACTTAACATCACTCAGAACCACAGATGGGAACGCTGCTTGCTTGCTGATATGTTTTATCTCTGAACAAATGATTGCTACATCCTGAAGGATTATATTTTCAAGATAGTATGTTATGGAATAAGCTGAAAGGTAAAGATCTGTTGGAAGCAGTAGTTATTGACGAACGAATAAGCAGGAATATCAGGTAGCGCCAACGGAATTTAGTTGAATGTGGATTGGATTTTGGAAAACTAGGATTTGTGTCATAATCAGGACGTTCTGTTCTATTTTGACCAAAAAGGACTTTGACGTTGCCTATTATGAAAAAACTTGCTAATGATTTTAAAATTGCTATTAATTTTAAGTACTTACTGAGATAGAAGGAAATTTCATTTATTTGAGTACAATTATACAGAGAGTAACAAATAATAATAGAGTGGCAATTTATAATTCACTTAAATTTCATAGAATGGTGTGACAGGTGATTTTTAATACTTTAACGTTTGGACTTTTTATGTAAGTTAAATTTTTATACTATTTGATGATTAAAAGTCTTTTTTAAAATATAGATTTATAAATTTGAAATGGTCTGAAATGCAACTGGAAAAACTTATATTAATTGATAATTGAAAGCTTTTCCCAAAGTATAGATTTGTTTTAAGTTTGGAATGCTTTGCATGTAACTGTAATAAAATATACGAATTGTTTATTGACAGTCATTTAAAAGATTTACAGATTTAAAGTGTCGGCATTCAACTGTAATTTTTGTAATGCTAATTGGTGAAAATCTTTTAAAAGAAGATATTTATAGATTTGAAATGGCCTACATGCAACTGTAAAAATTTTTCACCACTTTGTGATCAATTAAAAGAATGTGGAAATTTGTTCTAAGAAATGTATAAGGATACTCTGAAACAAAGGTCTACTAGCTACCATTTTGGAATTCTTCTGTACTTCCTGAAATTCTTCTGTACTTAATTACAGAACGAGTATTAGCTAATTTCAAATTTATGCAATAACTAACTGTAAGTGATATTTTTCTCCCAAATAATCATTTATATTTACATAAATTCTGTATTACAAAGCATAACTGTACGTATTTATATTCAAAGAAACTTTTAGAGGTCGCTCGATTTCTTTTTGTGTTCGAAATTTTCATCCACGGAAATATTTCGAATACGGACATTCTTTTAATTTCCATTGATTATGTATGTCATGTCAAATCTGTAACTGAACAGAAAAATTTAAACGCATTTCATAGGTTTTTATCAGCATTATATGTGATATTCAGTTTCATAAGGAATTATTTTTTTTTACAGTTGCAAACGTATAATTACGTGCAGCTTCGTTCTTTGGAAAACAAAAATAATAATAAATAGATAAAATAAAGCAGTAATTGTGGTACACTTGAAATTCTTCCGTCCTTAAATTGAGAACTCTCATCATTTCAAGAGATTTTGTGGAGTTGCGTTGAACGTTCTCAGGAACTTTTGGAAAGAATTTTACCATGGTCACTGCGTCCACAAGCCAAACGAATCACAGTGCTTCTTTTAGAGGTCCTTTGCCGGGAGAACCCAAGCCACATAAAATCCACCATTCTTATAAGGTAAGATTAATCCCATACACTTTTACTTTTATAGTGAGAGTATTGTTTTTCTAAGAAATTCAAATTTGAGATTTTAATGCAGAGGCATATTTTAAGATCTCCTAAATACATTTTTGGAAAGATGTTCGTCTCTCTCTCTTTCTTTCTCTCTCTCTGTGTGTGCGCTTGTATGTGTATGTGGGTATATTAGTGCATATTCTGTGTGTTTCTATGTGTATTAGTGTACATGTGTCTATGTGTGTATGCATGTGTGTATATGTGTATGCATATGTATATGCATGTGTATGTGTATATGCATGTATATATATGTGTATGCTTGTGTGCATGTGTGTATATGTGTATGCATATGTATATGCATGTGTATGTGTATATTCATGTGTATGAGTGTATGCATGTGTATATATGTGTATGTGTGTGTGCATGTGTGTATGCATGTGTATATGTTTATGTGTGTACGTGTCTACATGTGTCTATGTGTGTATGTATGCGTGTATATGTGTATGTATGTGTATATGTGCATGTGTGTACGTGTATACATGTGTTTATGCGTGTATGCATGTGTGTATATGTGTGTGTACGTGTATACATGTGTTTATGCGTGTATGCATGTGTGTATATGTGTATGTAATGTTTTATGTGTGTGCATGTGTGCATATGTGACTACGTGTGTTTCTATGTGTGTGCATGTGTGTATGTCAATGTATGTGTGTAAATGTGTATGTGCGCATATAAATGTGTTTATGCATTCCAATGTGTTATTGTGTATGTATGGTAATGTGTGTATGTATGTATGTGAATGTGTGTGCGTATTTTTAGCGTGGTATGGGCATGTGTGTATATGTGTGTATGTGTGTGCATGTGTGTGCATGTGTATATGTGCATGTATATGTATAAGTGCTTATATATGCGTATATGGGGTATATGTGTATAAATGTGTACGTGTGCGTATGTATGCATAAGAGCTCATATGTATTCATGTATGCTCATGTGTGCATATGTGTGTGTATACTCTAACTTAGAAACGAATGCACGTATCACTATGAAATTTTATGTGTAGATACATTATGTGATACATTGTCTACGGGGAAAATAATAGTTTAAACTGAGCTATGATTTTAAATGGTATCAAAATAGTATATACAAATAGCAAATTCAATTCATTGACTTCATTTAGGCTGTTACCAACAGGAAAAGAGGGATTTTTCAAGATTTTTAAAAGGAACACTTGAAAAGAATATTTTGTGAGCAAATTAATGAGCAAAAATAAATTATTGATATATGAAAAATATTAGAATTTCTAACCTTAATTCATACGATAGGTTTAATATTACTTATTAAAATCGTTTAACATATGGACTATATTGTTAAGCGGACGATACTGGATTTTCTTATATCTGTTCTTATAGGTTTCTTACAGTTGCTAAATAACGTTAGAAGTCACATGAAAATATTCTATTCTAAATAAACTTGAATGATACCAAACTATCCCTTGACAGTTCCAGTAACATTCGAATTTCGGTTTCTTACAAAGTGTTTCGTAGGGAAACGAAGCAAAACCGAGTTTCGAATGGATTTTGTTGTTGAAAATGAGGGAAATACACGAAGAAAACTTCAGCGATGCGAGAGTATTGTTGACCGTTTTAAATGATATATAACATCAAGTTTAATATTCTGGGTTTCGTAGTAAACGATAACGAAAGCGAAGTTTCTAATAGACGTATCTTTGGTGATAATCGCTACCTTGATTTTCATATTGAACTAGAAGGATAAGTCTGTCATAAAACGGTATAAAATTGTAAAATATTATCTTAGATCAGCTATTTATAAAGTTGCTGTTGTTGAGACCCAGACCGTCCGACCTACCGGAAAGGTGTAAGGTATCTGTTTGGACAACCGGGAAGTGCCACCCAATTTAGACCGGAACCCAGTGGGGGAGGCATACACAGGGACAGTACCCTCCTTCCCCTGCCACCAACCTCTCGGAAGGACTTGCGGACCCACATGTTTAACGTGATCGTTATATTATAGCATCTACTAATATAACGCAATTAATCTACGCTCTTTTAGACCCCTATAACAACGAATTTATCTAATACCTCAAACCATGGGGTTAGGAAGGACATAAAACCTCTGTGGATGAAACGCTGGAAAATGCCATAATGTTTTGAGAATTATTTCTAGGTGCCGCTAGTGTTAGTAAAGTAGCTGCTATTGTTAGTTGCACAACAGAAAGGCGTATAGTATTTAGTATATGTATTTTTGATTATTTTTTAATTAAATGTTCTCTAATTATGAGTATAATTAACCAGTACTTTTTCGTAGTTGTGGGGTAAATTACAGAATA
Source organism: Amaurobius ferox (assembly GCA_951213105.1). NCBI lineage: Eukaryota > Metazoa > Arthropoda > Arachnida > Araneae > Amaurobiidae > Amaurobius > Amaurobius ferox. The sequence goes on from OX578152.1 coordinate 99,892,530, forward strand.
TATGGAGGTAAAAATAAATTGAAAGGTAAAATAATTTTGAATACGTAGGAATATTCTTTATTGCTTCAGTTCTAATTTGTATTGCGCTAATAATTTATTTTTTACAAAATGGACGTTTTAAATAAATATTGCAGGCCTTTCGCCATAGAAATGTATGCAATGCAGGACTACTTAGCTTATCCCAGCGCCACCTGAATGATTGTCTCAAACGATATTTGCGTTTTCTTAATATGAAGTTTTAACTCCTTAATTTTACCTCCATGCTTCAAATTTTTTATTTCAAGTTTTCAATGACTGGTCATACCATGGAGGTGAAAGAGAATCTCACTCTCTCACTCTCTCTCACTTCGTGGATCATACAATTCAACTCAAACTAATCTATTTATAAATCCATGGAGTTAGAGAGAAGAAGATAAAACTCGTATAGATAGAAACGCTTGAAAATGCCATAACTCTTTGAGAATTATATCCAGGTGTCGCTAGAGTTCATAAAGTGCCTTTTGTTTCTATTTGACACAATTGAGACCATTTGATTATTTTTAAATTATTAATTATACTCAAAAGATTTCCTAATTATGAGTATAATTAATCAGTATATTTTCACATTATATGAAGAGATCACGTGACCCACTTCAAAATAAAATATGGCATCCATCTTGTGTCAAAATCGCAATTTTTAAAGTTCTTTTTAATTCATATTTCGTGTTGTATCCGTCCTAAAACCGCTTTATTTTTGCTTAAATTCTGTGCATCTACATACTGAAACAATGCAATTACAATATATTTGAGTTTAAATGATCATCCAACTTTGATTATTTCTACAACGGAGCCTAGTTTTCACTTATGGAGAATGTAAACAGCAAAATATGTAGAATGAGTTGTATAAGAATTGCTGCATTTCTTTAATGCAAAATTAAATTAACTCATGGAGTCTGCAATATAGCTGAAATGAATGAAACATTGATTGAACCAGGCGATCTTTTCGATGAAGTTTCAAGAATAGAGTTAAATCACTTGTACCTCCATGGTTTTAAGTTTTTAATTAAATTAAATTATTATAGTATTGCGATGAATGAAAGGAATGGAAAAATGTTTATGAATGAATGCTGCTTTTATAGAGAGAGCCAGGCTTGTTATATTTCGATGACGACATTTGAAAAAAGTTCATTTGTTTTCGATGAAGTTTTCAAATATAATAAATTATTGTAGTATTATGATAATTTTAAAAATATTACCGAGGAATGTATCGCATTTCAGAGATGTTTAAACCAGACAATTTATATTTTAATGCCGTCATTTTTGAAGTTCATTTTTTTCGATGCAGTTTTAAGTTTTCAAATATAATAAATTAATGTAGTATTGTGATAATTTTAAAACTATTCCCGAGGAATGCATCGTATTTTAGAGATGTTTATATAACATTGCATTTAAGTTGGAAAGTGTTTCATAATCAATGTTTTACATATGATTGATCTTTCTTGTTTTAATTTCATATATTTTGACTTTAATTTTCACAATAACAAAGAAATTTATTGGTTGTGATGTCACCGGCAGCGCGAATGGTGGCTTATGACGGATAATGTTTCCAGAATGAGAGTAGGGTCCTCATGTATATAAACTCGTTGATTTTTTCAGGCATTAAAATCTCATGACCATATATTTGCGTCATGTTGTGGCAACGCTTTTGACCTGAGATTATAAACCCTTTATTTCACTTCGTTGGTCTACGACACGGATTGTGTGTTCATTATATAGGATATAGGATATATCATTATATAGGATAAGTATTCATGCTAACTAATTTATCAAAAAAGTCTGATGGGGGCAGCTCATGGCTTTCCTTATATAATGCAATGAATGTACTACTTTTACAGTAAAAAAAATATATTATTTTTATAGTAGATATTTATATTCTTCCAAGATATTGAATTTTCGTCAATGAGTCGTCATTTTCATTGTTTTGCGTCATTTTTATCAATTTGGAGAGATTTTCGTTAATTTAGCAACATTTAAAAACGTCGCCAAGTTGGCGACATTCCGTCAAATTCCTTGCCAAAATCTCAAGCGTTATGGAAAGATAAATAAGTTATTCTTACAGCAGATAACAGCAGATAATGACTATTGGCGTGCAAATACAAAAGTATTACTCAAAGTATCTTTTTTCATGAATGGAACGAACTAGATCCACGAGAATGATGTCACCCAATTTATCGCACGATATTACACATAAAAAGTGAACATGTTTCTCAATAGGAAACATTTTGTTTTATTTTATATGATTTTTTGATAATTTTTTTGAAAAATGTACAATATCTCAAGAACGGCTCATGTTAGCATTCTAAAATTTATGTCAATCGTTGTCTAATGAAAAATTACATAAGATATATCTATTTCCGTAACTTTATTAGATGTTTTGATTTTTTGATGATTTTTTTTTAATTTCACTCGGAAATTTAGGGGGGTTCCGAACATTCGATTGCGTATAAAAACAATAAGCTTCCAGTGTTTAATGATTGTAATATTTGTACCTAATTTCTTTCGAATCGGTCCATTAGTTCGTCAGTTATCGTCTCCACACACACACACACACACACACACAGACATCACTTCAAAAATGTTCGATTCGTGATCAGGGATGCTTGAAACGTGCTCTCCCGTCGAAAATTCGAATTCAAATTTTCGACACCGTCACAATACTTTCCTTATACATTATGTATATAAGGAAAAGTACTGGTTTTCACTAATGATAGTTCATTCAAATCTCAACGATGCACCCTGTACGAAATCGGAATACGTGTGAACATAAACGAATAATGGTTCAAATTCCTCCAGACTTTCACTTTTCGAACATGTCTATGGAATCAAATCTCGTTCACCAACGTAAGGAAGCCTCAACGGTAGCCACTTTAAAACAATGGCGGCAACATTTTTAAAGAAATTTTTGTTCGGCATTTTCTATCTTTTGAGGGAATGTCTATGGAATTAAGTCCCGTTTGCCACTGTAAGGAAGCCTTTACGGTAGCTACTTTAAAATCATAAAGACAACATTGTTTAAGGAATCATTGTTCGACATTTTACATGTGCTTTTAAATATAAGATAGTAGCAGAGATTACTCGGCGTTGCTTGGGATTTACAATGCAAAATTGTGATAAAAATTACACCGGAACATATAGCGCCGTGAATCTTATGCATTGTTTTTTTTCACTGTGAAAGATGTACATTCATTTTAGAGATGTTTAAATAAAATTAAAGTTGGAAAGTGTTTCATAATCAATGCTTTATGCATGATTGATCTTTCTTGTGATTTCTTAATACTTTTCGTTGTTGAGTAAGTCTGTGAGAAATAAACCATGGTGATAGAGTTTCCATTTAAATTCATATTTCAAACCTGTGATTTTCAAAAGTCACTAATACGTTCAATAAACTCCCACAGAACTTGAGATTTAATTGATTTTCACGTTTTAAACTACCTATTTCCAATCTTTTTTGTTGGGAATCATGGATTCAGAAAGCAGAACTCCTACGAAAAAGTTTCGTTTTCCATTAATATCTCAACAACTATAGGTTTTAGAAACTCAAAACTTGGATTAAACTTATGAAGGACTATTTCCAAGCTACCCACCGAATTTCATTAAATTTGGTTCAGCCGTTCTCCCGTGATGATAAGACAAACGAAAGTGTCATTTTTCACTAATATCTCAAAAACCACTGGCTGTAGAAACTCGAAACATGGCCTATGTTTTAAGTGAGGCGATTTTAAGACTACCTACCAAATTTCATCAAATTCGGTTCAGCCGTTCTCCAGTTATGGTGGATCATACATACATACATACATACATACATACATAATTTTCTTCTTTATATATATATAGATTGCGAAGTACCCCATACGAAGTCGGGACACGTGCGGACATAAACGGTTAATTGTTCAAATTCCTCCTGACTTTCTCTCTTTTGAGGCATGCCTCAGAAATCAAGCTCCGTTCACTAACATAAGGAAGCCTTAACGATAGCTACTTTGAAATTATGGAATCTTTGTTCTACATACATGTGTTTTTAAAGTAATATTTGCAAAACACTTCATTGCTTCAAAGGCAAATGTATTCTGTCTGTAATGAGATTGTTGCTATGGCGATTAAAAATGAAATAAAAATGTATCTAACATGGAGGTAATGGGTTCCAACTCCATGGTTTCAAGCTACAACAACTCTTGACCTTTTATCTTAGTTTGTTTACATTTGTTCATAACTGGGATAATGTTATTTACACTATAATTAGACAAATATGCTGTAATGTATATATAAAACGCTTTTTCTACGTTAACGGGCATATTTCTAACGTTGCTCAATGTAATGTCAACTAATTCTTTGTGATGCTTTCTTGTTCATCGTCAATTTACAGGTATGTGCTATATTCGGATATGAGCGAAAATTTGGCCGAAGTCCTATTGGGTCTATTCATTAATGTTGCCAAATGTTTCAATTTAACATGTCATGACTTAAGGACAATGGTCATATTTCAATGATTCACTAAATTTTATTTAATTCTATAAATATTGTATCTATTATAAATATTTATTTAATATTATAAATATTTTATCTACTATCATAAATATTTTATCTTATATTACAAATATTATATTTAATATTATAAATATTTTGTTTATAGTACAGCTATAATATTTTCTCTACATACAAAGTGTAATGTATAGAGAGAAAATATATAGCTGCGATGTCGAAATCTGAGTTCAAGTTTTCAACGGGAAAGCATCCCTGAACTATAAGCATATCTGAACTTGAATCCTACATTTTTGAGGCGATGTCTGTATGTGTGTGTATGGTAGTGTGTGTATGTTAGTGTGTGGATGTTAGTGTGTGTATGTATGATAGTGTGTGTATGTATGATAGTGTTGCAGACCCAGACCGTCCGACTCGTCCGAGGACTTAAGTAACTATTTGGAAGGCCAGATGTATGATAGTGTGTGCGTGTATGTATAGACACGATATCTCACGAACGAATGAAGTGTTTGAAAACTAATATGGTACGATTATGACAATCACTGTGAACCGAAATTTTATTTATTTTAAACGCAGTGATATGTTTGGAAGACTGCCTAAGTTTTCGAATGAATTAAAAAAAAATATTAAAAAACAAAAAACTTTAATATAGATAAATAAAATATAATTTCAAACGTAATTTTCTATTAGAAACGGTTTTATTTGAGCCGTTCTCGAGATAGCACGTTTTCCAAATAAATTAACCAAAATATTACTTAAAATATAAAGAATAGTAAGTATCATCCAAAAGGTTCATTTTCCGTATGCAATATTATTCAACCAATCTGTTAATATCATTCTCTTGAATGTAGATCGTTTTATTTACGACAAAAATGCTTTTGTCATAGTTTTGTAATTTAACGCCCGAGAATCCGCCAATAGTCCAAACAGATACCTTACATCTTCAGGTAGGTCGGACGGTCTGGGCCGAAGAAGATCTTACGATACCGAATTTTGAAGCGAAAAATCTGGTAAAGTTCTGCAAATGTAATCTGTTATCTATTTCAAGATGGATAATGTATGAGATAAATTAAACTACGACTGGAGATTGATAATATGAACTGTGCTATGGATATTTACAGTAAAGACTACATATTTAATAAAATGTGTTTATCAAATCCCCATTTAGGACGTACACAAACTTGTAAAAACACCAGAGCACTTTTTCACGTTACAACATCCTTCATAGGTGGCATTTGCAATACCACCGATGAAGGACGTTGTGACGTGCGGAAGTGCTCTGGTATTTTTGCAAGTTTGTATACGTCCTAAATAGTGATTTGTTAAAAACCTTATGCTAAATATGTAGTCTTTACTGTAAATATTTTTAAATATTTTTAGACCTGATTTCATACTTTTTCAAAATCTGTGGATTTTAAGGGAACGGTGGACGTTGAAATGATCAAAAATCCACTAAAAAAAGTTTTAATATATAACATTATTTTACACATTTAACATTTGCTTAGGAGTGAAACAGCGTCCATCCCAAACGAAGAACCTCCCAAAAAGACAAGCATTTGACAAGGGATTTAAAAATGAATACTCAAATTTGTTCATAATGTGTATTTGAGTGATCATAATGTAAAATTAATCAAAAATGTGAACAAATGGCACGCAAGGAGCATTTTCAAATTTTCGTTAAAAAAAATAAAATTAAAAAAAAATACAAAATTATAATAAAATTGAAAAAATATTTAATGGTATCGTATATAGTAATATTAAGGGGAATATTAATACAAATTTTCACGTTTCTAAATCAATCAATAAATAAATAAATTTCAACGTCCACCGTCACGTCTCCTTAATGGTATAACAATAGTATTTATTAACACAGATGAGCCAGGTGTCACAAAAATGTCTATATATATAAAATTGAAAATCAGTCTGTCTGTCTGTCTGTCTGTCTGTTTGTCCCGTCATCATGGGAGAACGGCTGAACCGAATTTGATGAAATTTTGTGGATAGCCTTGAAATAGCTCCCCATAAATTTGGCCCAAGTTTCAAGTATCTAAGACTCGGGGTTGTCGAGATATTAATGAAAAACGAAACTTTTTCCTAGGAGTTCTCAAACTCCGTGGTTTATCCAAACGAAAAGTTTGAAAATCGTTTGAAAGTGAATTAAAATTTAATCTCTGAGTTTGATGGTAGATTTTTTGCGCTAATTAGTCACTTTCTGAAAACATGAATTGTTTGAAACATGACTTAAAGAGGAAATCTATCTCCATGGTTTATTTAAAACAAGTTTTTACTGAACAATGAAAAGTATAAGGAAATCAAAATGGCTATTTAATTTCGCAGTTTATGAGGAAGATTCTATCTTATATCATATTACTCAGAAACGCAATTAAATTAAATCTGTCCGTTAATTTTAATAATTATTTTTTCGATTTGAATAATAAATAAAAGGATATAAAAATATATTTTAGAAAAGAACGATTTGATATTTCTTATAGCAGTTTTGACTGGATAGTATCAATTACGGTCTTCAGGTTTAAACATTATTATTATTGATATTTTCGGGGATTATTGATATTTTCAAGTTATTATTCAATTGTTTTATTATGACAAAAAATTTTTAAACTCATATTTTGTACGTTGTGCGAGTAATCTTCTACAAATATACGGGTGTATCTTTTAATCTACGAGAATATAAATAGTACAGGTATATTGGCATATGTTTTGATATATATTGGCATATATTGGAATCAATTACGACCTTCGGGTATAAAGAGTACGGGGATTATTGATATTTTCAATTTATTACGTCATCTCTTTTATTTTGGCAAATATTTTTGAGACTTATATTGTAATACAGATAATCTTCTACTAACACACTGGCATATTTTCTAATCTGCGACAATATAAGTAGTACGGGGTTGCATATATTGATTCAATTCCTTTTGTTTTTGTAAATTTGGTTACAAAAGGGGCCAGGATGTTTTATTCTTCAGATCTGCCCCTGAAGATGATTTTGCATAGTGAGAACAGATATTCTTAAACTTCTCTTTAGGAGCAATAAATTTAATATTTTAACAGAATTTGCACATGATTGCGAATTATAAGTTTCTTTATATTGTATTCTCCGTACGAAGAACGGGTATGCTGCTAGTTTGACATAAGAAGCTTTTAAAGAATTTATACACGGGTATTATAATCTGAGGAATATAAATATGTTTTCATTCTGATAATAACTGTGATTCAAGTGGAATTGAACATCTATATAAATAAAATTGAAAATCTGTCTGTCTGTCTGTTTGTCCCCCCATCACGAGAGAACGGCTGAACCGAATTTAATGAAATTTTGTGGGTAGCCTGAAAATAGCCCCAATTAAATTTTAATCTGTGTTTTGAGTTTCTACGACCAGTGGTTCTCGAGATATTAGTAAAAAACGAAATTTTTGTTTGTCTCATCATCACGGGAGAACGGCTGAACCGAATGTAATGAAATTTTGTGGATACCCTTGAAATAGCCTCCCATAAATTTAGTTAAGTTTCGATTTTCTAAGACTAGGGGTTGTTGAGATACTGATGAAAAACGGAACTTTTTCCCAGGAGTTTTACTTTCTAACTCCGTGGTTTATCCAAACGGAAAGGATGAAAATCGTTTGTTTAAAACGTCAAAGTGAAAACAAACTTTATTTCTGAGTTTGGTGGAGATTTTTTGCCAAATTAGTCATTATCTGAAAACATGAATTGTTTGAAAGATGAATTTAAATGAAAAATCTATCTCTATGGTTTAGTTTTCACAATCATTTACTCAACAATGAAAAGTATAAAGAAATCAAAATAGCTATTTAATTTCGCAGTTTATGAGGATGATTCCATCTTATATCATGCAACTCAATTACATTAAATGTGTTTGTTGATATTTATTATTATTTTTTCTATATGAATAATAAATAAATGGATGTAAGAATATATTTTATAAATGAACAGTTTGATTGTTCTTTTAATTATATTAATTGCGGACTGCGTACATCACTTTCAGTTATTTTGACAAAGAGTTTTCAAGCTCATATATTGTGTTTAGCTAATAAACTCATATATTGTGTTTACCCAATAAATTCATTTAGCCGATTGTTGAAACAGAAAAAGAGTAGAACGGGTGTATCTTATACAATTTTAGTTTTTTCATTTAGTATATACAAACGGGATCAGGATATTTTATTCCTCAAATCTGCAAATTCCGACCTACGAATTTGGTGAAATATCGCTAACTTGGCAACTTTTCTTAAACTTTACCAAATTAGCGCAAATGTCTCCAAATTGATAGAAACGACTCAAATCAATGAAATTAAATTTGTTTTTTTAGAAGAGAGTACTTAATGATGTTTCGGTAGCATTTGTCGGTCAGTCCATCCATCCTACTTAGTAACACATTTAGCGAATTTTTTAAATATCACCAAATTGATAAAAATATTTGTAAATCCATAAAAATATCACGAAATTGATAAAATTGTGCTTAATAAATGAAATTAATTGTGTTTTGTTAGGGGATAGTATTGTGATGATGTTTTGTCAATTTGTCGCAAAATGGGACTATCAGTTCTACAGTCTCACTTGGCGATAAATTTGGCGATTTTTTAAATTATCGCTAAATTGGCGAAAATGTCGCCAAACTTTCCATGGAAATCGCAGTATTCAGGCGATATGATTTCCATCAATTTATTTGAAGCAAATTATATCATGTCGCTTAGCAACGGATCTAATGTGTCATGTGGCATACGATTTTTATTAATTCTTTTCCGATTTGAATAATAAAGATATGTATATAAAATAAATTTCATTGGCATTGCATTTTTGACTGGATAATATCAATTACGGTCTTCAGGTTTAAACATTATTATTATTGATATTTTCGGGGACTGTTGATTCAGGGATTATTGATATTTTCAAGGTATTATGCCATTGTTTTATTATGACAAAAATTGTTGAAACTGATAGTACGTTGTACGAGTAATCTTCTACAAATGCATTATATCTTCTAATCTACGAGAATATAAGTAGTATAGGTATATTGCATATATTTTGATATATATTGGCATATATTGGAATCAATTACGACCTACTGGTATAAAGATGACGGGGATTATTGATGTTTTCAATGTATTACGTCATCTGTTTTATTTTAGCAAAGATTTTCGAGACTCATATTGTAATACGGGTAATCTTCTACTAACACACAGACATATTTTCTTATCTACGACAATATAAGTAGTACGGGGATATATATATATATATATATATATATATATATATATATATATATATATATATTTATATAATTTTAGGTCTTTCATTCTGGCATATATTGGAATCAATTACGGGTTTATTGATATTTTCAATTTATACATGCTATCTACTAATACAGGTTATATAATCTAATATTCAAGTATATAAGTAGTACGGGTCCCATACAATATTAGCGCTTTTATTTGGCATATATTGATTCAATTTCATATTTTTTAATATTTGCTTTCAAAAGGGGCCAGGATGTTTTATTCTTCAGATCTGCCCGTGAAGATAATTTTGCATAGTGAGAATAGATATTCTTAAATTTCTCTTTAGGAGCAATAAATTTAATATTTTAACAGAATTTGCACATGATTGCGAATTATAAGTTACATTATATTATATACTCAGTACGAAGAACGGGTATGCTGCTAATTATGGAATATGAAAGCGTGATAAAGCCGAGTGAAGATGCACAATCCACGAATTTTATTCTTGTAAAATGCATTTTTCAAAAACACTTTCAAGCAAAAAATATCAATCATGCATAAAGCATTGATTATGAAACACTTTTCAACTGAAATACAATTTTATTTAAACATCTCTAAAATGCGATATATTCAGAACTCATATTTCTGAAATTATCACAGTACTATAATAATTTATTATTCTTAGAAACTTAAAACTTAATCAAAAAAGGTAATGATATACATCGTCTGCTTCTCTATGTAAAATCAATGAATATTTCATTTATATCACTTATATTCCAAATCCCAAAGCTAAATATATTTACGTGATAAAAATTCAGTTATTCTTATGCAACTCATCTTATAATTGCTTGATTTGTCTATATTCTGCAAGTTATAGAAATTACAAACTTCGTTGTAGGAATAATCAAAGTTTAGTGATCATTTAAAATAAAAAAATCTGATGTGAGTAGCACATAACTTTCCTTGCAGACTTAAATCCACGGTATCTTTATTTTAATTAAATTTAATTCGCTTTTAATTCAATTTTCTTTCTCATTTGGTAACTAGACTTATTTTCAAAGGTGGCGTGGAGAAAATACGAAAAAATTAAAATATCTGGAGAACGGCTAGTCCTAGTGCAATGGGATTGGTCTTATTCCTTTCATCGTTAAAAATTACGTATAAAACAAGCATTTAATGGATATATTTGAGCATACGTAGTTTTTTAATTTAGATTTTGACGATTATTGCGGGCCATTTTGCAAAAAAAGGCAGGTTATTCCTTTCCAAATCGTACCAAAATCTAATCAGCACCAGGGTAACCTAATATTGTGAAATTCGGTTCATTAGTTTTTCAGCTATAGTGGATACAGTCTTTTGCGGGCCATTTCGCAAAAAAAAAGAAAAAGAAAAGAAAAAAAAGAAAAGGCGGGTTCTTTTATCTCGAATTGTACCCAAAACCTGATTTGCCAGCACCAGATTCGCCCATAAGTGAATTACCTACCAAATTTTATGAAATTCGGTCAATTAGTTTTTTAGTTAGAGTGGATTCAAAATCTGCACAGACAGACAGACACACACACACAGACGTTACCTTACACCTTTCTGTTAGGTCGGACAGTCTGGGTCTCAACAACAACAACAACAACACACACAGACGTCACGCTAAAAATAGTTTTTTCGTATTCTAGAGGTTTCGAAACGCGTAGCTCCGTCGAAAACTCAAGTTGCGATTATGTTTTCGTCATGATTCCAATACTTTCCCTATACATTACCATGTATTGCAGGGAAAGTAAAAAATATTGTAATTGCGTTAGCACAGAAATTAGATACACAGATAATATGCAAAAATAAAGCGATTTTAGGACGGACGCAGCACTAAATATAAATTTAAAGGGTTTTAAACATCACGTCTTTTACGCAGGAAAAAAAAATGGATGTCATATTTTATTTTGAGATGAGCCACGTGATCGTTTCATATATCATGGAAGTAATTATTATTTCAATTTTTATATAAAAAAAACTTCATAAGATATTTTGCTGAAATTTATTCTACACATTTTACGTGATAATTTGAATATTCCTATAATTTTCAATGCAATGTGCGAATTTTAACTCCGTTTAAAAATTAAGTCTCATAGGGTTTTCGTATTCTAGAGGTTTTCGTATTTCATTATTTCAACCCCGGGTAAATCGGAAACTAATTGGGTGATATTATTACTTTACCTGCAATACATTGTAATGTATAGGGAAAGTATTGGAATCATGCCGAAAATCGCAACTCGAGTTTTCGACGGATCTACACGTTTCGAGACTCTAGAATACGAGAAAACTATTTTTAGAGTGACGTCTGTGTGTGTGTGTCTGTGTGTCTGTCTGTGTGTCTGTGTGTGCAGATTTTGTATCCAATCTAACTAAAAGAGTAATTGACCGAATTTCATAAAATTTGGTAGGTAAGTCACTTGTGGGCGAATCTGGTGCTGATTAGTTTTGGGTACGATTCGGGATAAAAGAACCCGCTTTTTTTTGCAAAATGGTCCCCAAAAGCTTGTATCCACTCTAGCTAAAAAACTAATGGACCGAATTCCACAAAATTTAGTAGGTAAATCACTTGTGGGACACCCTGGTGCTGATTAGATTTTGGTATGATTCGAAAAAAATAACCTGCCTTTTTTTGCAAAATGGCCTGCAAAAATCACCAAAATCTAAAATAAATGAAATGCTTGTTCAATACGTAATTTTTAACGAAGAAAACAATAAGACCAATCCCATTACACTAGGACTAGCCGTTCTCGAGATATTTTAGTTTTTTCGTATTTTCTCTACGCCACCTTTGAAAATAAGTCCAGTTATCAAATGAGAACGAAAATTGAATTAAAAGTGAATTAAATGTAATTAAAATAAAGAGAGCGTGAATATAAATCTGCAGTGAAAGTCATGTGCTGCCCACATCAGATTTTTAATTTTCATTCCCACATGTCCCACAAACCGTCTCACCAACATACTAAAATTGCATTTTGGTAAAGTCATTTTATTGGCAGTTATCGTACGGACGGACTGACAGACAGAATGAACAAAGTCATAAACACTCTTCAACTATGTTGGAAAACGTTGAAAAGTAAGAAGTGTATCATATGTGTGCGCCGTAATTTTCTGTTACATTTATTGATATTTTTCCATTCCAGCTTCCAAGAATGGTGGAAGGATTTGCGAAAGTCGTGAAATATGCACTTTTTCTCGCTAACATCGTCATTCTCGTAAGTTATGAAATTTTGTAACATAATCTTTCATTGTATTCTTGGAATAAAGTAATTTCCTTGAAATTGCTCTATTACAAAGGGAAAAGTTCATGTTATCTTTAAGGGATTTTCCCCACAGTCCTGTTTAAATGGGGTCAGTATATAATATAAGGTAAATAAAGGGAATTCCTTAAATAGTTTTTACAGTGGTGTCATGTTTGGGTACAGTCAAGAGCAGTAGCGTAGCGTGAGATTTTTGACTGGAGAGGCTGAAAATTTGGCAAAAAATTTGGTATTACAAGTGAAATTTATATTGGAATTCGCATTTTCATAAGTTTTATTTTAATAAGTTTTATTTATTAGTGAATAAAATAAAATAATTTTACATAAAAATGCAAAGAGTGGATGAAATGCATGAGATTCTAAAATGTTACTTAACATTTAAAATGTTACATAACATTTTAAATGTTTTCTTAATTCTAAATTAGATGAATTTTTATAATCATTTTATTGAATATGAAGTCATGATCGCCCATAGGGGAGGCAAAGGGGGGGGGGTCTCACTCCCCCTTGGACGTTCAATATAACAAAGGCGAGCATCAAAGCAGTCGATGTTGTACATCATGTGCTTGAGTTTGTCCCCACCCACCGGAAAAAGTTTTACAGGCGCCTATGTATGAAGTGGAAATATATTAGAATATTATTAGCATGTGATAGAGAAAATATATCAGTTTTGTAAATATAAACAGCTAGAACTAACGAGATAAAGCAATTCAAAGGAGTGTACTGCAAATGGGTGAGAAATATATCTGGAACATAAGCTTAGTTGAAAATCACTGTAGTCAACAATGTCGTAAATAATTTTGTATGTTAATTATTTATAAATACTATACTTTGAAAACTATGCTAAAAATCCTCTAGAACAGTATCAATGGCTTTTGCTTAACTCAGACTGACTTGTCTGTTTGTTTCAATTTGATGGCATTTTTAGCATACTTTCCTGCTTCTCAGAGCGCTGAAATTTGGTACACAGCTTAGTCTAGTAAAACATTTTAATTTATTAAAATTTTATCCTCGAAAATTAAAAACGGCTTTTTTATGGGTCACAAGAATCCCATTGTTGTAAGAGAGTTAAAGAAGGGTCCAATATTCAGCCTCGTTTCTATATAGTATAGGGCATAGAAGAGAAAATTTTTAACAAGTTAGAATTAAAAGTTAAACACTGCTAAATTTCTAATGTAACTGTATAAATCGAGCTCAATGGTTTATGTCAATATATTTATTATTGTAACTTTTGCCTTAAGTCGAATTCAATCACTGGAAGGACTTTGTCCTGAAGAATGCGATTGTACAACATTCACATCAATCAACATTTGCAATAGGAAGGCGCTTATTGAAATGGAAATATTGCGTCAATTGTCTTATTATGGAATTTAATTTGCAGTAAAATTTAGCTTTGCCGCTAAACTAACATTACATTTTTTTAGAGTTCCGATTTTCAGATATTTCTTATGATTCGTCCGCATTGAAGCTGCTCATGGTCAGTTGCGAGTAAAAGCTTTTACCTCTAAAACAAAGTTTTTATATTAACTTGTATTTAATTTATATTTCTTACTTAAATTAAGCCTAATAATCAAATCGAATATCAAAGATCCTAAAAATAGTATTTTTTTTAATAAAAATGACAGTGTAGAGAAAAGTCTTCTTGAATCTCGAATTCAAAAACAGGCAGATTGGGTGCAACTTTCACCCTTGTATCGTCTTTGAATACGCCACTGGGTAATGTGTAGAAAATTTTGAGAGCGCGACAATGCAAAGTTAAAGTTAAGTTGAGAGTGAATCTAATATAAACATTGTTTTTTCAGATCTGTGGCATTGCTGTCTTCGCCGTCGGAGTATGGACGCTGGCGGACCGCTCCTTCATGGAGCGCCTCCTGGGCAGCGACCTTTACGTGAGCTCCGCTTCCATCCTCATTGCCACAGGGGTCATCGTCACCCTCATCTCTTTTCTCGGATGCTTCGGTGCCATTAAAGAGATCAAATGCATGCTTCTCACAGTAAGTGAATATCCTCCAACTTATAGAGTTCACACTTGAAGTCAGAAGCAATTCATGAACTACCAAGTTGCCCAAAGTACAGGTTTGCCTACAATTTGACGCAGATTGTCTTCACTATAGATTTCACCAACAATCTTTTTCGCCATCCTTTTTTAATCAATCAGTGGAAAGCTGGATTGACGTGTTTTTCGTGCAACATGTATTTTTACTTACAATTTGACTCAGACTGCCCCAAATATAGACACCATCTTTCACTATCACATTTCAGCCAAAGGAAAGCTGGATTGATGGACTTTCACATGCAAAATACATACTTGCTTGTAATTTGATAGACTGTTTCGTTTATAGACATCCTCTTTCACCAACCATCTCTTTCATCATCCCTTTTTAATCAATGGACAGATGGATTGACGTGTTTTTGCCTGTATAATGATCGTAGTAAAAGGACCCAATTTAATCTTTCTTTTTTTGAAAATCTCTTTGAACTGCGTGTAAAATAACTTCACACCTCGTGTATACAAATTAAAGTTATCGCACTGAAGATACCATTAATCAAAATCAACTTTTGATAATATACTACCTTTCCCCGCATTAAAGAAAACTATAAGCTTGTTTATTAATGACCTCAGACTCTTAGTAAAATTTTTAGCATCTTCTATTTTGGTAGAGCAGTGTTCGGCCCCTCAAAGGCTGCAATATGACTGGTTTTCTCCTTCATAACCTTTCAACTCCTTCCAAATGGTAGCCCAGTGAAGACTATTTCTTATGTTTTGTATTTATAAGTTGTATTTTTAAGTAACACACGATTTTGAAATTGTACCCTTCTTGATTTCAATGTTTAAATCCTCTTGTTCTCAACATCACATTCAAAACAATTATAAACTCTGGTGTGGGGGACGATTGGCGGGTTTTGTCTGAAGAATGAGAATGTCATGGGAAAATCTGCGACGATAATCATGCAAAGTGTCTTCTGAGGCCTCTAGATCGAATGGTGTATTAGCAAGTTTTCCTCTCAGAAGTTGCGTTTTATTCTAAGTTTGTTGTATTTCAGTGGCGAGCGTGTGTTGCATGGCTAATAATTGTTAAGTAAGTTCATTTTAAAATCTATGGCTGTTTAGGAATAAACTGATTGCTCTAATTATTTATGAACGAAGTTTTTAATGTTTAAATCTACTCGAAATTCCACAAAAAAAAACTAGAATGGGATATTAATGGTTGAAAAAGTAGCCTTCTTTTGCCAAACACGTTGGACTGGAAGCCATAATGACAAGTGCTGTGCCAGCATGTAATAAGAGCCTTATTTGTAACTTATATGAATGACGACTTTTAGTTTGATTAAAAAGATTCTATTGGTCAAAATCTACGTTAATAATCTCATAATTTTTCCATGCTATAAAAAAAAACTACAAAATTAATTCCCATGAACCTTGGAGACTCCGATCAGAAATTTTTAATCACCAAGCACGTAAGGGTCCATTTAGACCGTTCCCTTCTAACAGCAACATATTGTTAGGATATTTTTTATCATCTTTCCACTGTTTGCTACCATATGAAGACTTTTTCATAAAACTCTTGTAGTTCATTTTAGTTCCACGCAGCCCCATCGCAACGTTTGAGATCTAAAGAAGTGGTTTAATTTAACTAGATATGCTTTATGTACCAATCGATTTAATGGATCGAAAAATAGTTTAGGGAGGGAGCCACCATTCGACTTCCACTTACATTCATATTCAATTATTTTACGTCCATTCAGTGGCTTAGAAGAGGAATATACCCCCTACTGCCTGAAAATATTATTAGTTTCGCATAGGGTCTATATTGGAAAACGACCAAGACCAAGACGCTTGTTTTCGGAGTCCCTATGTCAAAGACACTCATCCCCACATCGAAAATAAGTTGTCGGACCATTAGGTGTAGTTTGAAATTGCAGGTGGTCAGCAATGTCGCTCCACTCCAGTGGGCGTGATGTTTTGGTCAGTGGAATTTGTTTGAGTGGTTCAGCCCTATAAACACACCTCACTCTTTGGTGATTTACCACCCTCGCCTTTCCTTCAGCCTGGCTACGCCTATGCGACTTTTTGCTTAGAAATTTGTATCGGAGAAAAATAATATATTTTTTATGAACTTACATTTGGCAGTTTTTTTTTTCAGTTATGTGAACTTCAATAGAGAAAGCAAAAATCCAATAGAGAAGATAAAAATTCAATAGAGAAGATAAAAATACCGTGAGCTTAGAGTTAGAGAGAGGGAAAGGGGGAGCTAGAGATCCTTAGGATTAAAAGCTTGAAAATATTGAATACATTGAGAGTTATATCTAGGTGTTGCTAGTGTTAGGAACTTCCCATATATTCCCATTTGATACGACGGGAAAACGGAGTGTCAAGTATATTTTTACTTTCTCATACTATATAATATATTATAGAGAGAGTATTGTTTTCACGAAATTTTTAGAATTTGAGATTTTGATACCAATATATGTTTTAAGACCTCCTGAACACGTTTTAACTATTTTTGGAGTGATGTCTGTCCGTAGTCGATTTTTTGTGTACACTATAGCGGCCACAAATATTAATGGATTTTCACTAAACTTTATATCCGGCTTTGCTATCAAAAAATCTAGAAGTAGATACAATTTTTTAAAATTCGAGCAAAAACTTAAATTTTTTTAAACTTTATTTTTTCAATTCGAGAGAAAATTATTTGAATTTTTATATTTTTGTAACATGGCAGTATAGGACACAAATTGACATAATTCTGCGTGAAAGGGTTTATTTATAGCCCAAAGATAATGAGATTTAATAGTTTCAATCATTGTTGTGAAAAATAGCTGCGATATAATTTTTTTGTTCGTGACGTCATTATCTATCCCCCGCCCCTCCTTTTCAGGGGGCAAATTATCCCCGGGGGTTACAAAGAGAGTTACCCCGGAGTTACATAGTCAAGCATGGTATCAGTCGGATGATTTTTTTAAACCCTTTAAAGTGAAGGGTAACACGATATAATTTTAATTATTTGAACACATGATACCACGTTTTCAAAAATTTTCATGTAAAATTTGGGGAGGGGGGAAAGCTACTAAAATGGATTTTGGTATGAGAAAGTCGAGTTGAGCCATACTTCAATTAATTATTATTATTATTATTATTATTTTGTAATTAAAGTACCCTAATTGTGAGTTGAAGTAAGTATTTTGTTCTTTGTTGTAGAACAGGGTACTGAATATATACGGTGAAACAAGTAAATTGGAAGATAAAGTAAATTTAAATGCGTGGGGATTTTATTTATTGTTTGAATTCCAATTTTTGGTTACTAATACTTTATTTCTGCAGAATTAACAATTTAAATAAGTATTATTTAATTCAATACACGCTTTACACTATAAAAATATACTCTATAACAAAAAAAATCGATGCACCAAGAAGGAGTTGCCCGATTGTAATGAAATTCCGTATGCAAGGACATTTTGAGTGAACATGCAAATGAATAAAATTTGGTGTCCAATGAATAAATAGTGTGAGCTCCAGCGCATCGGAACTGCGCATTCAGCAGGTGTATACAAGGAGCTATTCTGATTCTGTGGTCAAAATTTCTGTTGCATTTCGACTGCGGATATCTTACGTCTTTGGTAAGCATTTCTAGCACACTGACACCACAGTGATTCGTAGATCACATTCTACGACCGGTTGTGTTACCGTTCCTTTTGCGACACCCCGGACTTACTTTTCAACAAGATAATGCCCGGCTGCACACGGTACGTGTTGTTATGAATTGTCTTCAAGCTTGCCCTACACTTCCTTGGCCAGCTAGGTCTCGTGATCTCTCCCCCCTAGAGCACATTTGGGATGTTATGGGAAGGCCATTGCAACCATCCCGGAATGTTGACGATTTAGCCCGACAGTTGGAGACAATTTGGCAAGACATTCCGCAGGACACCATCCGTGAACTTTATCAGTCTATGCCACGCCGGGTGACATTTTGCATCCAGGCCAGAAGTGGACCAACGGCTTATTGACTTCCTCCCTTTGTATACCGTCAAACTCTAAATCATTAAATTGTTCTAAAATTTTAATCGTTTCTTTTTCTATCATAATTGATTGGATGTGAAGAACATAATTTGAAAAATTACTGTAGTACTGAGTACTTTCTGTTACAGTAATTTGAAAATTAATATTTATTTTCGAAAATATTTGTAATGTTTTTAATTATTTTACAGAACCATAATTTATATATTTTAACTCTCTAAATGTAAAACTTATGTTGTTGTAGATGTTGAATGATGTAAATTTAATACAACACGATAATTTTTTTTTACAATTTCAGTTTTTCATCATTCTCTTCATGATATTCATCATTATGCTTGTCGGTGGAATTCTGGGATATGTTTTTAGGAATGAGGTAAGCTGCTTTAACTTTTAAAAACTTTTTCTTTAATTGCATATGATATTTCAAATTGATGGATACTATCCGGTCCACAACTGAAGATTTTGGATGTTATCAATTTTACGTTGTTTGTAAAATGTTATATTCAATTTTTCCTCTCAGAACTGTGCTACCATCTAACACAAACCCACATTAATTTTTACTTTCTCCTACTAAAGAATATAGTATAGATAAAGCATTGTTTTAGAACCTCCTGAACACGTTTTGATTATTTTTAGAGTGATGCCTGTCTGCCTGTGGTCAATATTTTGTGCATACGATATCTGCCACAAATATTAATAGATTTTCACGAAACTGTATAGCCAATTTTGTTAGCATAAAATCTAGAACCGTAAAGATGTTTTTGAAATTTGAGTGAAAACTTTGATATTTATTTGAAATTTTATATTTTCTTAACAAGGCAGCATATGACAAAATTTCCCATAATTATGCATAAAAGGGGTTAATTATGGCTTAGTGATCACGAAATGTAACAATTTCAATTATTTAGTGAAAAATAGTAGCTATATAATTTTTGTGCATGTTACGTAATGTGTGTGTGTGTGTGTGGGGGGGGGGGGGGGGCAAGTTATACCTCCAGAAGTGGTTTGTTGCCAAACTTGTTATCAATCGAAACATTATTTCAAACCTTTAAAAATTAAGGGTAACACGTTATAATTATGATTATATGGATTCACAATACAGATTTTTCACATATTCTCTTGTAAAATTTGGGGAAAAAAAATCACTAACTATTTAAAAATGAATTCTGGTACGAGAAAATCCAGTTAAGCCACAAACCTGTTAATTTCTTTATTTGTACCGAGTTCCCTCGTATGTCCTTATGCATCCCTTTAATTATTGATTGAAGTGTTTGTTCTAGGGCTGGCAAAGCAGGATCTGTTAAAACGAAAGCGATAGTGCTGTACTGATTGAGAAAGTTCTCAGCTCATCTAACAGCGATTTGAAGAAGTTAGAATTCCTATCTCGAAAGCGAAACAGGATAGATGAAAATTTTTAATTACAAAGTTGTTGAACATTCTCTGTTTGGTATAGAAAGACGTGCTGTTTGCAAATAACACATGCACAGACGATAAAAATGAAGTCAACCTTCAAAATAAATTAAAATTAACTTATTACACTGATTATTATTTTTTCAGACGCATTTCTCGCCATTTTCTTAAGAAGTACTCCAATACTAAACGAGACATTTGCATAATTATTGCTTTTCGTAATTCTTTATCACCTGTGTATATCTTTTCATTCTAAATACACTATAAAACATTTTGCAACTTTTGCTTATTTTTTTTTTCAGCTACTTTGTTGATAATTTCGGCAAACTATAAAAAAAAACCGCAATTACAGACATTCATGAAAATTCCAGCTTCTCTTTCGAAATATTTAGCTAATTATCGTCTGTTGAAGCGTTATTTTTGTATTTATATATATATATATATATATATATTATCATAACTATCAGGAACCTTACTTCCCATTATAGACTGCTGGTTCTCCTGAAACTTTCGGTAACATGGTTGCAAATGTTTTACTGTGATAGAGTAGGTTCCACAACTTTGTACTTGAAAAATGTCTCCTATTTTGCTTCGTTATCTAAATAGAATTTCTAACTTCTTCCATTCGCCGCTGGAGGCGCTGCAAAGTATCTATGTAGATAGCGCATGCAGTGTTTCTTTCAGGACTTTTTGATCGGGAGGGGGGAGGGCGAATTAAATTTTAGAGGCGCATGTTTTCTATTTGCCCTATATAAAAAATCTAAATGCTGCCACATAAATAGGAACTAGGTTAACATAAAATGTCTTGGGGGGGGGGGGCGAATAACCGTCTTCGGGGTGGGGTTGGCTTTCCCCCCCTCCCCTTGATGTATACCTGAAAAAAACACTGAACGCATAGTCGCTTTCCTATTAGCAGACTCTACTTCTGCAGCTCTAGAGCACTCCTACTTCTGCAGCTCAAGAGCACTCCTACTTCTGCAGCCCTAGAGCACTCCTACTTCTGCAGCTCTAGAGCACTCCTACTTCTGCAGCTCTAGAGCACTCCTACTTCTGCACCACTAGAGCACTCCTACTTCTGCAGCTCTAGAGCACTCTTACGTCTGCATCTCTAGAGCACACCTACTTCTGCAGCTCTAGAGCAATCCTACTTCTTCAGTTCTAGAGCACTCTTACTTCTGCAGCTCTAGAGCACTCCTACTTCTGCAGCTCTAGAGCACTCCTACTTCTGCAGCTCTAGAGCACTCTTACTTCTGCAGCTCTAGAGCACTCCTACTTCTGCAGCTCTAGATCACTCCTACTTCTGCAGCTCTAGAGCACTCCTACTTCTGCAGCTCTAGAGCACTCCTAATTCTGCAGCTCTAGAGCACTCTTACTTCTGCAGCTCTAGAGCACTCTTACTTCTGCAGCTCTAGAGCACTCTTACTTCTGCAGCTCTAGAGCACTCCTACTTCTGCAGCTCTTGAGCACTCCTACTTCTGCAGCTCTAGAGCACTCCTACTTCTGCAGCTTCAATTGAAAGTTAAAGCGACGCACAAGGCCTTAGGGGGAACCCGCTGTATATGTCCAGTTACATAGCACAAAATAACACATGAAATGCATACTTATTCGAAATTACGTAAAATTCCCAGTATATATCTCTTGTACGAATTGTTAAAGTCAAATGAAATGTGGTACGAATATTTCATTTGATTAACGTCACACGGTAATTTATTTTTATTCGGCGTGAATGGATCAAGAGAAGGTCTTCAAAAATTTTAACGTTGTTTTACGTAAATCGAAATGACATTATAAAAACATAATATCGTATGGAGAGGTTGCGAAAATCTACCTGCTCAGTTCTTAAGATACTGCACAGTTTCTTTTTCATTAATGTAAAATTAGAAAGAATTATCCAGCGTTGCTCGGATTCTAAACGCTCGCTATTTAAATAATACAAATACTGATAACACAATTCAATTTCCAAATCGTTTGTTTTTAACCAACATCATTTTCTCTTTCGTTTCAATCCAAATCTTGAGATTCAACGTATGTACCACATGGTATGCGCACAAACATCCACTTCTACTGAGAGTTTTGTTGATGTATACATTTACTAACAAATTCTGCAGTGTATATGCGAGCGAGAACAGACAGGTTCACGACGAATTTACTTAAAAATACTTGTGTATTTTATTTTATTGAAAGTGAATAGTTTATTTTCCGGTCAATTAGACATGTCTATGAAAGAAGATAAATTTTAATACGTCCTACTAAAATTAGGTGCTAAACGTTTGTAAATTTTAAAAATAACAATTCTTAATACAGAATTAATGAAAATTTCCATACTGATAAACATACGAATATTTTGCTTTGGAAATGTGAGGGTATAATTTTGCTTGTGACGTTACGTGCCCATACTCTATTGCTACATGCTGCCCACACGCTCAACGTTGCACATACTCAAGGTTATTATATCTGCACGCACTCTATGATTTACGTCTTTACGTATCTACGTCTTACGTCTTTACGTCTTTACGTATCTATGATTTACGTCTTGCAGTGCATCTTCAATGTGTGGCCTGACTATAATGTTCAAAAAGTCAGATATAATGCATTTCTCATAAAATGTACTAACCTGTGATGTTCTATTGCAGGTGGAAAAGCAAATGCATCAAGAAATGGTGATGAGTGTGCCCAAATACAAGAATGAAACAGCTGTTACGGACGCATGGGACGCCGTGCAAGAATACGTAAGTATTATAAATAAACTAGAACGAATTACACCGAGCTATGCGGGGGCCTAAATAAGCGTCCGCTACTTAAATAATACAAATAACACCACCCAATTTCAAAATCCCTGTTTTGAAATAAAATCATTTCCTCTTTTCTTTTCAATTCGAATTCCAATGTATGCAAACAAAAACTTCTTATCATAGCAACGCCCAGCCCTTTGCACAGCGACAAAAAAAGAGGGAAAAAATTATAACACTTCCTTAGCGGAATCGAAAATTTCATTTTTTATATGTTTGTTTGAAAAATCACAAATAAAAAAAATTAAAGTAATTAAAATGTTTCTTTTTTAGTTAAAATGAGAAGATATACACCCATATTTTTGCAAAAATATAGAATTGAGCTAATTTTCCATTTTCAGATGCTACAAATAGAGGTCAGACAACTTCAAAAATACATATTTCGATATATTTAAAAATAAATAAATAAAAAATAAATGATATTTGAAGATAAATTTTCAGTAGTTCAGATAAATTTTCAGTAGTAAATCAGTAGTTCTTAATTTGTAAGCATTTGATGGTTTAAAAATTTATTTCCTAAAAACTATTAGAATTTTAAATATTCAAAAATAATAGTTTTATTTCGAAGCCTGTATATTTTTTCAGACTCAACAACCCGGGTTAAAACAGAAATATATATATATATATATATATATATATATATATATATATATATATATAGAAGAAAAACGAGATAGGTTAAAACAGAACGCAATTGTTTTCATTGATATATATATATATATGTATATATATGTAATCTATCATTGGAATTTCATATAATATTTTTATTATACATGCACATATATATATATATATATATATATATATATATATATATATATATATATATATGCAAATGTAAAAGATAGATTTCTAAAGAAAAATACTGAAATGAATTTTAGTGTACTTGCGCACAGCAGCATAAAACACAGCACCATATATATATATATATATATATATATATATATATATATATATATATATATATATATATATATATATATATATATATATATATATATATATATATATATATATATATATTGTATTAATTTTTTAAGGCTTAACCGTCTTATGATTCCTTATAAAAAACTCCTTCCTCTAAACTACAAACGTCAGACTAGAACTACATATGTCAAAATGTGAGCGAAGTCGCAGAATCAGTATGCCTACTTGTTTTTTAAATGCAATATTGTTCTGTTAAATTGTTATTACATTATTTTTATTTCATTTTATAGTTCAAGTGCTGCGGAATAACGACAGACTACGATGACAGCTACCTCATATGGAAAAAGAAGAATGGCGCATACCAAAATTCCGACAAGATGGTTCCAGAATCTTGCTGCAAGAGGAGGGACCGGAGTTCTATTCCAAACTGCCAGTCCCGACCCGATCAATATGCTTATACCGATGTAATCTTACTATTAAAACCTCAGTGTGTTTATGTATGTATTTTAGTGCAATAGTGAGCCGCGGATGGATTGCCAGTGTGCTTCGAAACAATTTATATCTTTATATACTTGCGAATCATTATTTTTATTTTTAATACAATTACGAAACAAAAACTAATTTACCGGAGTTCTGTTCTTGCTAATATTATAGACATTTACTCAGTTAGGCCTGTATAAATTGGATATAAATTTATATGAATTGTAAGCGGCAAAATTGTGTGCTAGAAAATTTAGTAATTAAATCTGTATTTATTATTTAAAAAAAAGATCTTGTAGTTTACGAGCCATCGTCTCGTCAAGTTGAAGAAGATTGAAAATTTTCCGTTTTTCAAGTTTGTAATGCTTCTATCTCAAACATTAACCTTTTGCTTACGGGTGGAACAGCGTCAATCCGAAACGAAGAATCTCTCAAAAAGACAAATATTTGACATACCCTATCACAAACAGTTAGATCCCTCTTTGCAGGCATTGGCGCCCACGGCGTACTGCAATACCTGATGCCGCTTTGCTGGAGTTGGCGTCCATGGACGCCATTGCCTGCAAAGCGGGATCAGGCATTGAAGTACGCCATGGACGCCAATGCCTGCAAAGAGAGATCTAACTGTTTGTGATAGGGTATGTCAAATATTTGTCTTTTTGAGAGGTTCTTTGTTTGGGATTGAAACTGTCCCACCCGTAAGCAAAAGGTTAAAAGAACTTTGAATAATGAGCAAGAATCTGTAGCTCTCTGAAAGCCCTACAAGTGTATGTTATTGGATTTTGGTTCGAGCTCTATGTCTTCGAAAAAAACTTAAAGGCGTATCTATCCGAACGAATTTTTTTTTCCACTTTTCATACTTTTACTCAAAATATATTCGAAATTATATAAGAGATATATAAATAGTAAGCGGCAAAACTATGTATGAGGAAATTTAGTTCCTAAATTTATATATATAAATATATATATATATATATATATATATATATATATATTTATTTTAAAAAAAACTGTTATAGGTCTTCTCAAGTTGAAGAAGTATGAACATTTTACGTTTTTCTAGTTTTCTAGTAGGAGACCGAAGCGATTATTCGCCCCCCCCCCCCGAAGACATTTTATATTAACATAGTTTATATTTATGTGCATTTAGATATATTACAGCAGATATGTACAGCAGATATGTACATTTTAGATATGTTACAGCATTTAGATATATTTATATAGGGCAGATAGAAAACTTGCCTCCCTTCCTAAAGTTTCATTCCCCTCCTAAAAAGTCCTGAAAGGCTGCCTGCTGACCCTTCGGCTCAATGTGACACGTGAACTTAAGCAGCTGTTCTATCTTGGACATGGTCCATCATTTGTGTGAGCAAGCTGTTTTTGTTGGATTTTTGTATCATAAATTTCTAGACAAAGTAGTGACAAAGTAGTGACCGTGTAGTGATAACCGACTGTTCTTTTGTACTTTGTATCACTTTTCATATTCTTGCACACTGATTTGTTTCTTTTATTGCATTAGTTTTTTATTTTACAATACTGGCATCTCAGGTACATTGACTAATGTTCTTTTTCTATTTCTTTTACAGGACTGTTACATACAAATGAAAGATTTCGTCAAAAATCATGCTCTAATTCTGGGTGGAATTGGTATTGGAATTTCATGTGTTTTAGTAAGTACAGAAATCTTATGAAACTCTGCACTATGTTTATTTTATTTATGCTAAAAAAAAAGTCTGGGTTGTCTTTAAAAAATTTTATTAATTAAAAGCATGTGAAATATGAGTCTCTACACGACTTTCTCATGCATTTATATTCAACACATTTTCAAATATCTGCAATGGGCGTGTCTTCCTTAATTTTGGAAACGCCCCTTTCTCTCGGATTGTTGGGAACTTAGCCTTTACAACTCTGTAGCCCGAGCTAAATTGTGAACGAATTTTATGCTGGCCACACAGAAGGACAAGGAAATTGAACTGAATTTTGCAAAATATTGAATTTTCATCAATTAGGCGTCAGTTTTGATAATTCAGTATCTTTTTATCAATTTGGCGACATTTTAAAAAGTCGCCAGATGTATCGCCAAGTGGCACGGTCAGACTAACAGACAAACCATACCGAAGTATCATTACAAAATATCATTACAAAATATATGGTAACATTTTTATCGATTTGGCGACTTTTTTTTATCAATTTAGAGACACTTGATCAATTTAGTGACTTATCAATTTAGTCGCTAAATTTTTCACCATGTATGATGGTTGTACTGACAGACAACCGCTACCGAACCATCATTACAGTACTATCGCAATAATAATAAAATAAATAAATAAATAACTTCATTGATTTAACGTTATTTTTATCAATTTGGCTACATTTTCATCGATTTGGCGGTATTTTTGTCAATTTGGCAACATTTACGAAAAAGTGGCGAAGTTGGCGATATCCTGCTAAATTCGTAGATCTGAAGAATGAAACAGCCTGATCCCGTTTGTATATAACAAAATGAAAACACTGAAATAGCATTAGGGGATATACCTGTACTACTCTTATTCTGTTTCAACAATTAGCAAAACATAATATATGAGTTTATTGGCTAAACACACTATATGAGTTTGAAAACTCTTTGCCAAAATAAAACAGATAATGTAAGAAATTGAACATATTAACAATTCTAAATAATCTTTGAACGCAGTCCGTAATAAATATAATTTAGTCAAAATTATAATATCGTTCATTTTTAAAATATGTGTGTTTTATTATATTCATTTCTTTATTATTTAAATCGAAATAAAATTGAATAAAAATTGTCTGTCGTATAAACCCATCTGATTTAACTGCGTTGCTGAGCAACTTGATATAAAAATAATCTTCCTCCTAAAAAGCTCACAATTAAATAACTAATCATTTTGATGTTGTCATATTTTTCACTGTTGAGTATGAGCCTGTGAAAAATAAATCATGGTGATAGAGTTTGCATTTACCTTCACATTTTAATTGCATGGAGAATTAAAAATGACCTACAATTCACTTCGGTAACATAGCCGGATTTTTCTCTGGGAAGTTTTAGCAGTTTTCACAGTAAAAACTTAGGAATTATTCCAATCAGTTGTGACCAAAATAACCTTAGATCTTTTGGGGGATGGCACAAAACGAATCCTCATCGAATGTGGAGCTAAATTCCTGGCACAATCCGTTATTAATCAACCAATGTAAAATTCTGAGATTGCTCTATCATGCAGAGATGGAACCTTTGCCCCTATTCAATTTGCCCCTATTTATTTTGCCCCTATTCAATGTTTAACCTATTACAAAATTTGTAATCAACATAGCCCAGATTCTCATTTTGCATAATAAAGTAAAATCTCTAATCTTTCAACGGGCGTTCTTGACATTCTTTTAACTTGATTCAAACGTTTTTTTTTCTTGAGCAAATTTGAAAAATCAAATTTTTGCACATTCGCGTTAATTTTACAAATACTTTGAATTGATTTAAAATTAATTTAAGAACATATACATACGCTTATACTGCAGTTCCATGTTTTGCAAAAAATTACAGGAAAAAATCTCAAAATCCAACGTTATAATTAGCTAGTAAAGTTCCTCTATTGAGTAATATGGAATTCTCAGGTTAGTTTCAAGCGGGAAAGTTTCCTCCTAACTCAACCAGAAAATATCAGCTGTTAAAAAGAATTAAAATCGGTTCGATAGATCCTCAGAAATGCTAAGGAGCTGCTTTTGTTTTAAAAATAGTAAGAAGATGAGTCAAATGTAAAATCTTTATTAATTTTACTTGAAAAAATATAAATTTAATTCAAGCGAGCTCCAAACCGGGGATATATTACAAAGTTTGCGCCTACCAAACATTTGTTAAGAAGATGATGCTTTTCCGACGTGTGTCACCACCATACCTGTCATGCATTTCATAGCGGCAAAATAATTTGAAAAATATTCTTACCCGCTCCTCCATTAAAAAATTTGGGGCTTTAAAGTCAATTCAATATCTTGTGCTCATCCGGAAGGTATCATCAATGAAACAAAAGTTTAATTTTGAAAATCTATTCGATAGATCCTCAGAAATTGAATAACGAAAAAGGCTTGAGCTTTAAAAATATAGATTTTAGTTTTGCTTCAAATCAGATAATGGTTGAGTATTTCCTGTGCTGATATCGTTCATCATTAAAAAAAATCTGATGTGGTCAGCACATGACTTTTCCTGCAGACTCAAATTCATTTTTCCTTTATTTCTTTGAGAACTCATTAAATTCAGTTTAATTGCACAAAATGACACTAAATTTGCATTTTTAATTCAATTTCTGTTTTTATTTGGTAATTGGGCATTTTTCCAAAAGCGGCATAAAAAAATGCGAAGAATCTCAAATATCTCGAGAACGAATAGTCCTAGAGTAATATAGTTGTATTTACTCTTTTCCTCGACAAAAATTATGCAAAAAACCAGCATTTAATTTACATTTGAACATACGCAGTCTTTTTTTAGATATTGGCGATTTTTGCGGGCCATTTCGCAAAAAAGGCAGGTTGGTCTTTTCCGAATCGTACCAAAATCTAATCAGCACCAGAGTATCCCATATGTGATTTATCTACCAAATTTTGTGAAATTTGGTCAATTTGTATTTCAGCTAGAGTGAATACATAAGAATTTTGCGGGCCATTTCGCAAAAAAAGAGAGTTCTTTTTTTCCGAATTGTACCAAAACTAATCAGCACCGCGGTCACACCCAAGGGTCTTACCTACTAAATTTTATGAAATTTAGTCTATTAGTTTTTGAGTTAGAGTGGATACATACATTGCACAGACACACAGACGCCACGCTAAAAATAGTTTTTTCGTATTCTAGATGTCTCGAAACGTGTAGATTCGTCGAAAACTCGAGTTGCGATTTTCGGCATGGTTCCAATACTTTCCCTATACATTACCATGTATTGCAGGAAAAGTAAAATAGAGAAAAAAAAATGAGACAAGAAGTCTTTGAATGCTATATTTCAATTTAGAATTTTATATGTAAGAGGCCAAAATCTGATGTAACATTTGAAATTTTCTGTTATAAAGTATAATAGAAATAAGATACCATCTGATTTTATCCTCTTCATGCAATTCTAAAATAAATATAGCTTTCAAGGACTTCCTGGCTCTTTTTTTTTAATTTTTCATAGTGAAAACTTAAATAGCTCATAATTTCAGTATTTTTTGTGATTTAAAAGGTGTAGTGGTTAAAGAGTTGGGCTGCGGATCTGTTGATCGTGTGTTCTGTCCTCACTTCAAGTTTTTCGATCACAGTTTTAAATAAAAAAATTTTGTCATTATAATAGATTTCGTGGCTTCTTCCTCAAATTTATTCTAATTGCCAATCTAGTGAAAGCTTTATATAATTAAAATAAAACAAACTTGCAACGCCATTCGTAGCGCAGCGGTACAGTGCTGCGGTAACAGAGTGAAGTGACAAGTTCTGTCCCCGTCAATTTTAGCTGCTTTTTTTTCAAATTATTTAAATGGACATGTTGAAATGTTAAATTTAAATATACTAAAATCGAAACTTGGGTCGTCGCCCTCTTGGCCGCGAGGCTTGGGGCGTCAAGTTGCGGGGCTTTAGGCTGCGGGTTCTATACCAGCTTGGGTAAAAAGGGTAGCGTTAGAGAGTAACGAGTGTTAGCATAGGAATCCGGGATTCTTGTGTAGGTGAGTCGCTTTAGGTATTTCCTTTAAACTTCTTTATACCTCTCCTTAACATAATTTCTTTCTTCTTACTAAATTATCTGCACGAGATGGAGGACGAGCGGTGGTTGAGCTCCGCCGTTGCTGGCGGGGTTTCTCTTCGGGCCTGCTGGCTTCGGTGTCGCTCTCCCACCCTTCCTCGTCCAAAGTTCGCGCAGGGCTTGTTTTGCAACACGTGACACCTGCTAACGAAGTCCCGAAATTATATGCATTTTTTAGAACAGCTCATCTCTTTTTTTCCATGTTTTGAGTGGACGAACAGGAAATGACGCACCGGAAGTGACGTTATTTCCGGTAGGTCATTTCCTGTGACGTCACTTCCAGGACATCATTTCCGGTCAACAGATTTAAAAAAACAAAAATGTTTTCTTGAGAAAAGCATAAATACCATAACATCTCAATGCAGGTGGGTGGTCTCGAACCCATAGCCTTTTGAACTGGAAACAGACAACATGACCATTGAGCCAGCCAGTTAGCTAATTCAATTTTAATAAATCTATTTAAATTTAACGGAGCCACTGATCAGAAAAAGCACAGATACCAAAATAACTCAACCCGCTATGCCTCATGCGAGTTGATGGACTCGAACCCACACCCTATGGAATGGGAGGAAGACGTCATGACCACTGAGCCACATGTTTACATATCGATGTTCCTAATTAATCTATTTAAACTTAAAGAAGAGACTGATAAAAAAACCCGGACGTGTTAAAAGCTCGACTTGCTATGCTTCATGCGAGTTGATGGACTCGAATCCACAACCTCTGGAATTGGTAACAGACTACATAACCACTGAGCCATGCATTTCACAAACGGAAGATCCTAATTAATCTATTTAAATTTAACTGATAAACTTATCCGAAAAATCAAAGATAACATCGTGATTCAAAATTGGAGGATGGAGGAAGTCAACATGACCACTGAGCCAGTCAGTTTACATATCTAAGATCTTAATTAATCTAGTATTTAAACTGGTGAAACTGATAAAAAAGGACATGCGCCAGCAGGAGAGGACAGAACTCGCTACTAACAAATCTCCGAATTCGCGGCCCAGCACTTTAACCAGTAGGCCATTCAAAGCACGAGTCAAGATGAAATAAAGAACTATTTAACTTTTTATTGTAAAAAATTAAAAAAAAAATACCCAAAAAGTCCTTAAATGCTATATTTTAATTTAGAATTAGATTATATAAAGAGGATAAAATCTGATGTAATATATGTTTCAAATTTTTATTATAATGTATCATAGAAAATTAAAAATATTATGCACGATTTTTGCCTCTTATATATAAAACTCTAAATTGAAATGTAGCATTTAAAGACTTCTTTCATGTTTCTTTTTAATGTTGCGCAGTATGCGCATGGGAATGTGGAAAAATATATTTTTCACCCGATGTGCATCCTGCGCGAGTCATTTTATTTAAGGATACAAATAAAGTGGGAGCTAGTGTTAGTGAATGTTTTAGGAAAACTGCGCATGCGCATTTGTCTAAATATTTAATTTTTCTAATTTGTACCCAATTTAGTAGAGAGAGGTAATTTTACTGGAGGTATTCGGAAATGAAGTTTCATTGAACTTCCTCGCATGGCTACAATTCGAACAAAATGGAATTTAAATCAATTTTAAAAACAGTACCTCGCAAACTTTTTTGACGAAATTTTAATTTCGGGCAATACGCAGAATAATCGTTGAAGTTTTTATCGAAACACAGTGTTCTTTTTTAGGCGATGCTTATAATAACGTTACAATTATATATATATGTGTGTGTGTGTGTAGGATTTATTTGTATTCAATCCCATAAATTTGGGAATTTTGATGACTTTAAAAGCTTTGCTGGGGGTGTATGTTGCTTCCCTGTTATCCCCTGCTGGTGATTACAAATTTTACATTGACGGTACAAAACGTACTGTTGGCATCCGTTTAACAAAACATGCTCGCGATGTCAAATCTGGTAAACTTTCTACGGTTCTTGCTCAATATGTGGTTAATGATAAATTTCTTCCCGTTTTTGAAAAAACTTTCCTTTTGGTTCGTTGTAGCAATCCACGTAATATTCTTCTTTATGAATCCCTGTTTATTTATATTTACCGTGAATCCATTTGTAATTTTGATCCTGCTCAAATTTTAAGTTATGCTTAGCGACTCATTCTCCACTCTATGCAATTCAAACCTCTTAAAAGTTATTTGTGACGTCATTCTCAGGAATATCATGCTTGGCGTTTTCTGAAATTTGTATTAGTTCTTTTCTTGTAATAATTTAAAATTCGTAAGCGTTTAAACTTATTTTATAATTTCCGTGTATATTTCTTGTATTATTTTTAATAAGTTCATTTATCATTTTATATTTTATGCAAATTTGCTTTAAACTGGTGTCTGTATATATATAAATGTTTTTACCATTCATGTAGCTACTGATGAAGGGCATATATGCGCTCGAAAGCGCTCTGGCGGTTTTTAATATGTATTTTGTACGTCTTTTAGGATGTGTTAAATAAAAGACTTTTCGTTTTTTGAAACGTTTTGTCCTTAAAATTTATCTATTGAATGCAGACGTGATACCAATCTTGATTATCTGAATAATCAGTTCTAGAATTAAGCTTCATCAAGCAAATAATAGAAATTTGAAGGTACTTGCATGCGTGAATCGCTCAAAATGACTTGTAATCCAATTAAATTGAGTACATTTCGATACTTGCCCTCACAGCAAAGATCGTCACATGTGTGACAGTGACGTTGTAGTCACATGACACCTGGGTCAGAATGTGACATCATATTTGTGACTTCTATGCGACGTTACATTTTAGTAACTTTGGAACTTCATTGTGACTATATTCTGTGACGTTTACACAATTTAGTTAGCACGTAACAATATGACGACATTACAATGGCAATTACATTTTGACGTCACAAACAAGTTAATATGCGACGTCACAAACGACCATGAAAATGACCAAAATGACTTCGCTGTGATCTGAATATGACATTGCCGAGACGTACTGCGACGTCCTGTGACGTCCCAAAGTCATAGTGTGACGTAAATCTTACGTCACTGTGAAAAGAAATGCTGTTAGGGTGATAACACACGTAGAACATTCTTTGAAGATGCTTGCAAGCACACCATAACACGTTCAATACACGGTGTAGCACTAGAATAATTTTTGAAGAAAATTAAACACGTGAGGATATTTAAGGCGCCCAGAACAAAACAATTTTTTCCCAAAAATTGCTATCGAAAAATAAAAATATTTTATCGTTATCGTAACAATTATACGTATTAAATTATTTATGATTCACTAAAATGATTTTTATGATACATACGAAAATAATTTCACACAAAATATCTATTACTTGTTAAATATAAATAAAAATGTTTGTCAAAGTTTAAAAAGCGTTTTGCACTATCAAATCCCCCTCTCCCCAAACTAAATTTTTGGAAACTGGTCTAAAATTTTGAGGGTGAACACTTTACACGCAAAATTGTCACTATACTGAGCAACTCAGACGATATACGCTGGCTAGCTCTCCTTTTAACCGTAAATTAAAGGCTACCATCTAGTTAAGGCAAACAGCACCCCTTTCTATTGTAGAAGACGAGCCCTTAAGTAGAATTATTTATTGACCCAAGGCAGTCGGGCGAAAAATCGGAACCATCATAGAATTTTTTAAAGATCAACTAATACAATATTCAAGTTTGCCGAGATTAATTAAATCGTAACTCTTGAATTAAATTTATTAATTTAATAAATTTGAGAGGTTAAAGATTATATTAAATTTTATATTTTGTCAGGGTCAGAAGTAGTCGTCTGGGCCTCGCTCATAACGGAAATTTACAAGTGCATTTAATGAACAAAATGATATATTTAATGAACAAAATGGTACATTTAATGAACAAAATGGTACATTTAATGAACAAAATGGTACATTTAATGAGCAAAATGGTACATTTAATAAGCAAAATGGCACATAATTGCAGGAGCAAAGTTTAACAGCTACTTCCAGTTGAGACTGAATATGAATCTCCTCGTCAAAAGTTTTAAAAGACATTACAGCAATTTATTGCACTGATTGGTCATGGTATCTCTGTAGGTCTCTGGACGTTGATGTTGAGACCCAGACCGTCCGACCTACCAGCAAGGTGTAAGGTAACTGTTTGGACGCCCAGAAAGAGCCACCCAATATCGGAACCCAGTGGGGGGTGGCATCCACAGGGACCGTAAGATCTCTGGACGTTAAAAGTTTTTCCGTAAACCTAGCTGTTTAATTGATATATTTATCTTTCTCTTTAGATTGTGGGGATGATGCTGTCCTGTGCACTTTTCTTAATGATCAACTGAAGATACCAACCCCATTCAGAAAATTTTCGTCCGGAACCCAGGCGAAGACAGCGAAAGTGGACGAATTCCTGAACCATTCGAGATGAACTGTGTGAATCTCGGAAGAGTGATTCGTTCTTGAATCGCCCCGAATCTTCGAACTCTGTGGTCATCTCGCATAATACGATTTCGTACTTGACATGAAAAACTGAGGTGTATTTATCTTTTGTATAAAACTTGTTTGTTAGTTTTAGTTGCACGTGTGTGATTCCTTAGTTCGTGTTTGATTGCCTTGTGTGTGGTGCTATAACTTGATTCATATGCTGATGCGAAATTTCGACGCCAAAATGGCAGTATTATTTATGTAGAAATCAGCAGTGTCGATGTAATGTGTGTTCTAAGTTTATATTTTTAAAAATTAAAAAGTTGGTTACTAATAAAGTTATGTATTCATTCTGAGACTTTTTTTCATCCGTCGCTTTATTTCCTTTCCAACTAAATTTATTTTAAAATACTAGAATGCATGAAGCTCAGATCTTCACTAAGCACTCCCCCCCCCCCCCCCCCGTAAATAATAAAAAATCTGATGTGGGCAACACATGACTTTCCTTATATAATGTAATGAATTTACTACTTTTACAGTAAAAAAAAGGTTTTTCTTACAGTAGATACTAATATTCTTTCCAAGATATTGAATTTTCAACCATTAGTCGTCATTTTCATTGATTTAGCGTCATTTTTATCCATTTGGCCAGATTTTCGTTAATTTGGCAACATTTCAAAAAGTCGCCAAGTTGGCGACATTCCGCCAAATTCGTCGCCAAAATCTCGCCAAGCGTTATGGACACATAAATAAGTGGTTCTTACAGCAAATTAATGACTATTGGCGTTCAAATACAAATGTATTACTCAAAGTATCTTTTTTCATGAATGGAACGACCTAGATCCACGAGAATAATGTCACCGAATTTATGGCATGGTATTACATATGAACAGTGAACATGTTTCTCAATAGGAAATTTTTTTTTTCATTTTATATAACTTTTTGATAATTTTTTTGAAAAATGTGCAATATCTCAAGAACGGTTCGTGTTAGCGTTCTAAAATTTATGTCAATCGTTTTCTAATGAAAAATTACATAAGAAATGTCTATTTGCGTAACTTTATTAGTGATTTTGATTTTTTGACGATTTTTTCAAAATTTTATTCGAAAATTTAGGGGGGTTCTGAACATTCGATTATGTATAAAAACAATAAGCTTCCAGTGTTCATAGATTCTGAATTTCATACCAAATTTGGTTTCAATCGGTCCATTCGTTCGTCAGTTATCGTCTCCGCAGACTCACTGACACACACACACACACAGACATCACTTCAAAAATGTTTGATTCGTGATCAGGGATGCTTGAAACGTGCTCTCTCGTCGAAAACTCGAATTCGAATTTTCGACCCCGTCACAATACTTTCCTTATACATTATGTATATAAGGAAATTAATTCGAATTTTCGACCTCGTCACAATACTTTCCTTATACATTATGTATATAAGGAAAGTAATAATACAGATGCACATGGTCGTATTTAGGGGGGTCAGGGGGTTGCTAAAACACCCCCTGGAAAATTGTTAGATTAATTTAAATATTTTAGTTAGATTAATGTTAATTTAATTAGAAGTAATTCCTGACAGAACATTTTAATACCATTACAAGTGATTGGGGTTTGAACACAATTTCGAAAAAATCAATAAATTTTCTCAATGTTAAATTAATATGATCACAAAAAATCTGATATAAATGTCGCGAAAGATGAAAGATAAAAAAAATACAAAAAATTTTGGAAGTAGTACATTTAGCCACAATTGTGTGTTTTCTCCCACATGCATATTAATAGAAAAAATTTAAATGTATATCTAAATGGAAAAACATAGAAGTATTATTGCATTTGGTTTGTTTATGAATGTCTAATTTGTTAGTTTGGTTGTTTTGTCCCCAGGAGCGCAGGATGTTATCAAAGGGGGAGGAGGAATTTTAAAGGTGATGCACACTAATTTTTAAAAAGTGGTGCATACTAATTTTTAAAAGTGTTATACACATGAATTTTCAAAATGCGATGCTGATACCATCTATTCATATTTACTTTGTTGAAATACATATCATTACCCAAAAATGCTATATCGCCCACTCAGACGGTATGATTTACTGCACGTCTTAGTTTCATAGATTTTCTATCATGTAACTTTAAAAAGTCTCAAGTTTTAATTATCTTTTGTTTTCCTTTTAATTTAATCAATTACCTTAATTTCAATTTTTAATCATTTGTTTTACTGTCAAGTTTTTAATCAATTTAGTAATCAAATCGCTAACTTTTTCATAATTATTTTCAAAATATCCAGATAAAATATTGTAGAAGTGCACCAGTTTAAATCTCGCTGCCAGCCCTGTTTGTCTTTCTTACTTTCCTTATATACAATAATGTATAAGGAAAGTATTGTGACGGAGTCGAAAATTCGAATTCGACTTTTCGACGGGAGAGCATGTTTCAAGCATTCCTGATCACGAATCAAACACTTTTGAAGTGATGTCTGTGTGTGTGTGTGTGTGTGAAAGTATGTGTGTGTGTGTGTGTGAAAGTATGTGTGTGTGTGTGTGTGTGTGTCAGTGAGTCTGTGGAGACGATAACCGACGAACGAATGGACCGATTCGAATAAAATTTGGTACAAAAATCACAATCCATAAACACTGGAAGCCTATTGTTTTTATACGCAATCGAATGTTCAGAACCCCCCTAAATTTTCGAATGAAATTTTGAAAAAATCGTTAAAAAATCAAAACCATTAATAAAGTTACGCAAATAGACATTTCTTATGTAATTTTTTATTAAAAAACGATTGACATAAATTTTAGAACGCTAACATGAACCGTTCTCGAGATATTGTACATTTTTAAAAAAAATTATCAAAAAGTCATATAAAATAAAAAAAAATATTTCCTATTGAGAAACATGTTCACTTTTCATATGTAATACCATGCGATAAATTGAGTGACATCATTCTCGTGGATCTAGCTCGTTCCATTCATGAAAAAAGATACTTTGAATAATATTTTTGTATTTGAATGCCAATAGTCATTTATCTGCTGTAAGAATAACTTATTTCTTAGTGCATAACGCTTGGCGAGATTTTGGCGAAAAATTTGACGGAATGTCGCCAACTTGGCGACTTTTTTGAAATGTTGCCAAATTAACGAAAATTTCGCCAAATGGATAAATATGACGCTAAATCAATGAAAATGACGACTCATTGTCGAAAATTCAATATCTTGGAAAGAATATTAGTATCTACTATAACAAAAATCTATTTTTTTACTGTAAAAGTATAAAATTCATTACATTATATAAGGAAAGTCATGTGTTGCCCACATCAGATTTTTTTTATCCTGTAGAAGGTTTGTTTTGCCTCAAAGATTAAAAGAAATAAATCAGTTGATACCCTTGCATTTTTGCTGATAAAGGTTCAATTCACAAAACATTTTTAACTGCAGTTTTAGAAAATAATTATAATAAATGACTTGGGATTTGTGATTATTCATAAAACTATGCCCAAGAAGATCATTTAGCATAAGAAAATTTGGCAAATGCTGCAGCTCTGCGATTTTTAATGTGATCACCAACATTTTGGATAACTTTTGAAATAGTTGTTTTGCCTCGTTTAATAGAATTTTTGAGAAAGAAAATGAAATATTACTTAACGGTTACATCAATTGAATGCAATTACTTGATTAACTATAATTAACTACGCAACCAGATTACAATTAATTTATTGAACATTAAAATAAAGAAATCTTATTTAAAAGTATGAATACTGAGAAGTTTCATGAATTGGCTGGGGAGAGTGATAAGCAGATTTCTTATAAACAGTCTTCAAATTTTCAGAGGAGCATTTTAGTTAGGGACTATTTTAGGAGTTATACGGTCATTTTTTTATGATAGAAAACTCTGCACAATGCCCAAGATATGTACGTTTTTTTCTTCTACGACAAAGAAAATCTATATCTGTATCTGCGCTCCATGGAACCCCCAAAGACTCCTCAGAAGTATAGTAAAATTAAGGATACTTTCACAAAAATTAGCCAACGTACCTATGGACCTAAGCTAAAGCACACGTATAAAAAGTGGCAGAAGTTATGTGGTCAAATTATTTATAAAACGACAAAACCTGTGGGGCAGTCCAGTGGTTAGAGACAGGAATTGCACTGCCTCGTGTAAACTGTGCAACCTGTCCCCGTGTTCACACGGAGTACGGGCGAATTAAATATGTGGGTACGTAAGTCCTTCCAAGAGGTTAGCGTTAGTGTAAGAAGGGTACAGTCCCTGTGGATGTCACCCCCCACTGGAAATTATTTTCATCAGGTTTTATTTACCGAAACGGTTTTTGTGGAAATGTTTTATTTGTCGAAATATTTAGAAACAGTTTTAAAAACATGTTTTTGATGTAAATAGCATCTATGATAAGGGCATTTTCAGCTGAAATCTGAGCGTTATGAAAAATATAAAGACTTTGGAAGCTAAAAGAAACACTAAAAGGTTGTACCAAATAGGTAGAGTAGATATAGAAGGCTTTGCAAACTAAAAACAGTTTAAAAAACCGATTTTTTCCATTTGTGTAAAATAAATTTAAAAATCTGCGTATATGCATGTTTATCAAGCATAGCGTTCTTATTTCCAGATTTAGGATTAGCTCAGTGTACAGCTAAACTTCGCAATTTGTACAAATATCAATTTTCTGACCTGTGTAATGTAAATGATTGATATAGAGATTGATTTGCTTCTAAGAGAAATAGTTCGCCAGATACACAATAGATGGTGCTGCTTATAGGCAAGTTTGAAGACATACTGCGCCATCTATTGCTCATTCTTGCAACTATTTCTCGTTGTAACAAATCAATCATCTTCATCTTTTCGAGTAGAATTTGGATGATTCAGTATTTCAGTTCAGTATTTTAGTTGAAGATAAAATATATGAGGTTTTATTTGTCGAAACGGCAATATTTAGAAACTGTTTTAGTTTTGTTTCAGATGCGTTTGTTCAGTTTCAATGACTGAACGAATGAAATAAATCTTATTTTTTTTTGTCTAAAGTGATCCCTATTTTTCAAAATATATTTTAATTCTCACATTCCCATCTTACATTTTTACCTCCCCCTCTGTTCCTAATCAACCATAAACCTTTTTGTTATTATTCCTGTATTTGGTGTTGGAAACGTCTGAAAATTTTTTCAAGATGTGTTTGTTTATTACTTTTCCTTTCAACTAAGAAAAAAAAATGAAAATTCGGTCTTTTACTTCTTAAAAATTAAAAAATATGTTAATTTTCTCTCAGTATCAAGGTGTCAGACTTTTTAATACCCCATTCGAATATTTTTGTTCTTTATTTCTCCCCACCCCATTTTATTACTCTCTCTCTCACTCTCTCTCTCTCTTTTTCTAATTAAACTGAAGTATCTGTTATATCTTTCCCGTATTTGGGTTAAGGTTTGGGTATGTCTACAAATAAATTAATAAATTTTCCGATTTTTTTCGTCCATTGCTTTTATAAAATAAAGAAAAAACGAATTTTTTTCCCCTCCAGTGGTGGAGAAAATAAAAAAAAAATGTTTTTCTCTTTGTCTCAATGTCCGATTTTTGATACTCTACTCGATTCGATATTTTTTTATTATTTCTTTCATTTTTAAGCCCTCATATTCCCTCACTCCCTTCCTTTTTTTGAACGATTTATTTTTCTAATCGTCCTGAAGCGTACCTGTTATTTTTCATATTTAGGTTGGGATTTCTAAAATCTGTTTCAGAATTTTTCGCTCATTACTTTCCCAAAATTAAGAAGAAAACGAAAATGTTATGTTTTAGCAGCCCTCCCCCTCCCCCCAGAGCAGTTAAAATAGAAAAATTTGGCATTTTCTCCCTGTTTTCATATGCCCTTTTCTTTAATATCCCCTATATTATATTTATTTATATATGTTTTATTTTTAACCGAATTTTACCCTCCCTCTCCACCGAAGTTTAAACTTTCGAATTTTAATTCGTTTGTTGTTATTGGACCTCTAAATCTACATTTGCATGCCAATTTGCATGGTTGTTAAATGAACAAGTTAGATTTAAAATATGGGGAGGGTATTACAGACTAACGCACGCATCTGTAAACAGGATATATGTTTTTTAATTTCGAAACTCTTAAAATGAAAGGTTGATGGTTATCTCCAAATTTTAGATGCAATCGATTTCAGCACACCCCTCCCCCTGGGAAACATACTGCATACTCCCATACAGATACAGATAAAAAATTCTGCCATAATCCAAATTGGATCAGACATTTATTTATTATTTAAATACATATTTAACTGAGAACTTTCTCTACCCAAAATTATCAAAAATCATGTTTGTAAAAATTGCAACACCATGAAAGAATCACGCGATTGAGCTGAAACTTGCAGCAAATAGAAATTAGGGTGTGCTATGCAAATAATTAGAATTTCAGAGTCATTGCGCATGCGTGGGCTGAGCAGTGCCCTCTGAACTGCTGCTTTAGCTGTATAAATAGAGAACTGTAGCGATACGTTGAAAATAGTCTATGGTTGTCTGTTAGCGGTGAACCTTTCATGAGAAGTCACTATGCCTCTACGGCAACAGAGGGTGCCATATGAGCAAGTTACAGAGTTTGATCGGGAACGAATGATCGGACTTCGTGAAGTGGGTTTTCTTATCGTGCAATAGCAGTTCGAATGGAGCGCAATGCCACGACAATGATAAGAGTGTGGAAGCAGTGGACTGAAGAGAACCGGACGAATCACAAACCTGGCAGTGGACGACTAAATGTTATGTCAACACGGGATGACAGACACCTTATCCGCATGAGAGTGATGTACCGTGCAGTTTCATCTCGAAAGTTGGCTGGAAGTTGCAGCATAGCTATAGGTCCGTCATTATTTGCTCCAATATGTCGGCGTCTGCTGCACCTTGAACTGTGTGCAAGAATTCCTTTGTACTGGATTCCCCTAGCCCAAGACCATCGACGCCTGCGACTACAATGGGTTCCCTGACATGGACACTTATTCGATCCAGACCGCCCGACCTACCTGAAGGTGTAAGGTATGTGCTTCATCTGCCGGGAAGTGCACCCAATTCAGACCAGAACCCAGTGGGTGAGGCATCCACAGGGATCGTACCCTTTTTTCCCTAAAACCAGCCTCTCGGAAGGATTTACGGACCCACATGTTTAACGTGATCGCACTCCGCGCGAACACGGCGACAGTTTGGCCAGCGGCGGGAATCGAATTCGGGTCGTCCGAGTGCAATTCCCGCGCGTTAACCACTGGGCTGTCACACCTAACATAGACACTGGCATGCTGATTGGCTACAAATCGTTTTTTCGGATGAATCCCACTTTAATTTGGAGTACAGCGATGGCCGCATCCACGTTAGATGCTGTAGCGATAAACGCCACCTTCCGGAGTGCGTTATCCAACGTCATACTGGACGAACGCCAAGCGTGATGGTCTGGGGCGGCATAGGGTATCTTGGACGATCTCATCTACCAAGAATTGTGGATAATTCCAACAACCGGTACATCAGAGTAATCACCTATTGAACATGTCTGGGATTTCGTCATTTGGCATTTCGCTCGTAACGCTCGTTCCGTAGCTAATGCAGCTGAACTTTGAATTTGGATAGAAGCAATTTGGAATGCTCTTCCTCAGGTACAAATTTAAAATCTGTTTGATTCGATGTCACGTTGTACAGAAGCACTTATTACAGCGCTTGGTGGCTTCACCAAATACTAATTTTCGACATGTAATATTTTTCTGCTTTATAAATTCAATCATTTATTTATAACCATACAAGTCGTTTGTGGAATAAATTTCATTCAATTCTGACAATTCCTTCATGGTGTTGCAATTTTTACAAACAGGAGTATAAAAGAAAATATTGCTTTCATTGACAAAGAAAAGTTCACCTTTTGACGTTTATCTAGCTCAGATAAGGGTTTTTACAAAAAAAACAAATCAGCGAATTTGAACGCAATAGAGAAACAAAATAAGAAATACAGAAGCCGATACTGATTTGGCCAATGAAGAGGGGGCCATGAGATTTATCAAGACATTTAGTTCTTCTTGGTCGTCGAGTTGAATCATGTCCTTAGAATTGCGACGCAACTCGCTAATCCCTAACAATCATTGATATCTTTATTCTATGTCCTTTTTTTATCTTCGCCATCCATTTTTAATACGGCACTTTTCAAAATTTTATTAGACTCTAATAGGCACGGCATTAGATTATTTTTAATGCTGCGATGAAGAACATTCATTTCTCCTTTAAACTCCTACTTTCAAAAATCTCTATTTTAATCTCTACTTAATTTCCTCAGGAGGAAACAATTTGTTACTCTCGTCCAGTCTGGTTCCCCGGACATACGAGGTCCCTCTGCTGACCCACCGCTGCCATAGCGGGCACAAGGTACATGTCGACACCGTTCATGCCTTGGGACCCCAAAGGGACGCATGAACACCAAATCCTGCAACGACCACCACCAATCCAAGTACCGCCCCAGTACAACAGCCGCAAATCATACAGCAGCCAAAAATCAACCCACAATTTAAATTTAAACCATAAGACTCATACTCTGACCAGAATCACAACAGTCCCTAACCTGGTCAAAGACCAGGCTAGAAACTGTTGTGACCAGACCTTTATTTAGCAATCAATAATTACAAATGCAACTAAACTTAAGTTGCGAAAACATAAATAACATATAATCAACTTTATATACAATTCAATCCATTTACAATACACATATAACAACCATACATAGATAACCATAATTTGGTTATCAAACAAAAGATAATACTATCGATCAGCTCAAAATACATTATATATTATATACATCCATCAATTCCTTGACAATATAACACAAACCATTTCTAACATTTTTGTTTACAATCAACTCCTTCTCACTTAAGCCTTACCGGTCGTCCAAATAGTTACTCAAGTCCTCTGGACGAGTCAGACGGCCTGGGGTTTCCACACTTAAGCCTTGATAATTTCTAGAAAAACATTTAGATCTTATTGGATCAAATATACTACATTTATAAATATAATGATTAATATCGCCAATTTCATTATCAAATACACAAACACTTGATTTTCCATATTTATTGTATTGATGTAATGGGAACACACCATGTCCAGTAACCACTTGATTGAAATAGAAGTTACTAATACACCTCCTGTAATCGACATCCAGCAATAATCCATGCGTCCATCTTCCTTTACTTGTACTGTTCCATCTTTCCTGCCCTACCCTCTTGGTTTCTTGCTTCAACATCGTCTTTACTTGGTACCATGTCACTTTCACCACCACATCCAATTGGTCTTTAAAAGT
This sequence comes from Amaurobius ferox, assembly GCA_951213105.1. Taxonomy (NCBI): domain Eukaryota; kingdom Metazoa; phylum Arthropoda; class Arachnida; order Araneae; family Amaurobiidae; genus Amaurobius; species Amaurobius ferox. The sequence continues at coordinate 99,936,685 of OX578152.1, forward strand.
TCCTTCCTTCGCTAAAACGTCTGCTCGTTCGTTTCCTACAAAGCCCACATGGGCTTTGATCCAATTTAATTCTATCTTAAAATTCGTCTGTTGAAGAGAATTAATAATACTCTTGATCCTTGTAATCAAATGATGTTTATTTTCCACTTATGGGATGCTAATCAAGCAACTTTCACTGTCACTATATATCACACACCTCTCTTCCCTCATTAAACACATATTATTTTTAATCCGTTTAATCCTCAAGGATTTTTTCAGGAGGTAACCATTTGTAATCCTCGATCCGTCCAGTTTCCCCGGACATACGAGGCCCCGCTGCTGACCCACCGCCACCATAGTGGGCACAAGGTACATCGCTCGCCCAACAACGTTCGCACCAAGGACCCCCTCAGGGATATGTAGACACCAAATCCTGCAACACCACCACCAATCCAGGTACCGCCTCAGCAAAACAGCCGCAAATCACACAACGGTCAGAGTCAAAAACAACAATTAAATTTCGAACCTCTGAAACTCATCCTCTGTCTGGAATCACAACATTCCCTATCATGATCAAAGACCTTTATTTTGATCCATAAAAAACTTACAAAACGTAACTTATCTTAAGTTACAAAATAACAATAATATTTAAAATAACAATCAATTTAATACATCATTCATAATTCCAGCATAGAATACAACAAAAGCAAAAAATAACCAGTCTCTGGTTATAAATCAAACATTTCAAAAACTTATATACAATATATTACTTATATGCAATAAATATTCATTAAATCCTTCACAATTAAATAAATACATTTCCTGACATTTTCATATTTAATTCTTTAAGACTAATATTGACAAAATTTCTAGGAAAATATTTCAATCTAAGAATATCAAACTTTTTACAACTATATATATAATAGTTCACGTCACCCACCATGTTATCCATAATACACATTTTCGATTTTCGAAATTTATTATGTTGATGATTTGGAAAAATTCCGCGTCCTGTTACCATTTGGTTGAAATAAAAGTTCGATATACATCTGCTGTTGCTTATTTCAGGAATCAATCCATGGGTCCATCTTCCTTTGGATGTTCCGTTCCTCTCTTGCCAAATTTTCCTCGCTTCAAACTTCATTCTTGTTTTCACTTGAATCCACGTCAGCTTCACATCTACATCAACTTGATCTTTAAGTGTTGCTTCCTTAGCTATTTCCGATGAACCCAACATGAGCTTTTATCCAATTTAATTTAATCCATCTTTTCCTTGAACAAAGATAAAATATATTTTTCTTTATCTCCAAAATCCATTGGTGTGTGTCTTCTAATTTTTGAATGCTTTTCAAACTTCTTTCACTATCGCTAAAAATTTGACATTCCTCTTCCTGTATCAACCTTATATTACTTTTTATCCATTTAATGACCTCTTGAATGGCCAATAACTCAGCCAGATACACTGTGAACTGGTCTGAGAGGCGAAATTTTTCATTCCATTTTTCAATGCCATTTCTATATACAGCAAAAGCCTCTCCAACTCTTTGCACCACATCTCCCATCTTCGATCCGTCTGTAAAGATTTCATAACCTTTTCCTCTTGGTTTTTTATTTCCAAAATCTATACTCTGGAACCTATACGGATCCACATTTTGCTTATAATCATATATTTCCCCATGTTTTATCTTAACGCCATAGAAATCCACATTTTACTTTCCCTGTAATACATGGTAATGTATAGGGAAAGTATTGGAATCATGCCGAAAATCGCAACTCGAGTTTTCGACGGATCTACACGTTTCGACACCTCTAGAATACGAAAAGTGAAGAAGTGCCACCCAAATAAGAAGTGCCACCCAATTTAGACCGGAACCCAGTGGGGGAGGCATCCACAGGGACCGTACCCTCCTTCTCCTACCACCAACCTCTCGGAAGGACTTACGGACCCACATGTTTAACGTGATCGTACTCCGCATGAACACGACGGCAGTTGTGGCAGCGTGCAAATCCAGCGCGCAAACGACCGGGTTACCGCGCCCGAAATGTGCCAACAGCACGGGGTGTTCCCAGGTGGTTACCCACCCAAGTACTAACCGCGCCCGATGCTGCTTGACTTGTCCGAGGCTGCTTGACAGCTTTTACTTGTAACTTTCCAGTAGTGAGAAAAATAAAATTTTTTGTTATATCAATCTTGGCTCAAAATTTTTTCTTAGCTATACCCACGTTTAAAAGAACTTGTATCGCAAAATTTAAAGCTTTGTTAGCCAAATAAAATCATTTGTTTATATGAACATTCAAAATTTATATCAAAATAGCACTGGTGATTAATAAATAAGGGAAATTTGTTAAATTAGTTGGCATCATTAAAATGCAAAACTTTGTTTTCTTTAATTTTGTAAATGAAATGTGTTTAGTCCACAAGAATGGTATTAATAAACCACAGCCACATTTATTCTGTTATTCTTGTTATTAACGCTCATTTTGCTAGCAAACAATTTCGAAATGAACTAACATTTCAAAATCATCTAGCCATTATGAGAGTGTCAACTAGCTTGTGATGAATGCCAGTAAAGTGTACTCATACGCGACTCAAGTTTCCGAACTTTATTGCATTGCAAAAAAATAAGCTTTCCTTGTGTACAACAACGACGATTCTTGTGTTTCAGCGATTAATCAATTCTTCAATTCCTACGTTTAATCGATTTACGTCTATCATGACGTCATCTTCAGACACACAGTAACAGACACATGCACAGACGTCACGCTAAAACTAGTGGATTAGTGTTTTGCAGGGCATGAAATGTGATTATATTTTGGTACAATAAAAAAAAATTCGTTTTCGAAGTGGACTACAAAAATTGTCAAAATCTGAAATTAAAAACTACATATGCTCAAATATATCAATTAATTGCTTGTTTTACACTCAATTTTGGACAGAACCATCCCAAGTACACTAAGAATTACTGTTTTAGAAATACTTCAGATTTTTTGCATTTTTATAACGTCGAAATGAAAATACTCCCAGTTGACAAATGAAAATGACAATTGAATTAAAAGAGCATATTCGGTATAATTTCAAATAATTATCTCTGTTATTTTGTGCAATTAGAAATTCATGCTCCGCCTACATCATGTTTTTAGCGTTATGTCTGTGTGTGTCGAGTTTTTGTCGGATGTACACGTTTTGAACACCATAGAACACGAAACAACTATTTTTAGCGTGACGTCTCTCTCTCTCTCTATGTGTGTGTGTGTTTGCTTCATCATCACGTAAGAACGGCTGCCCCAACATTCATGAAATTTTGTGGGTAGCCGTAAAATAGCTCCACTTAAAATTTAGTCCATGTTTCGAGTTTCTGGTACCATGGGTTGTCAAGATATTAAATAAAAAACCCACAATTAAACCTTTCATAGAGATATCATTATGCAGACGATATTTTTTCCGCCGATTTATTTGAGGAAAATTATATCATGTTTTTAAGCAACGGGTTTAAATCCAATGTGTTTATGCGGCAGACGATTTTTATTGAATCTTTTCTAATTTAAGTAATTAAGAAATGTATATAAAATAAATTTTATCGAAATTGCTTTTTTGACTGCATTATATCGATTACCGCCTTCAGGTTTAAAGATTACGGAGATTATTGATATTTTTAATTTATTTATTACTTATTTACATAAAATTACCACATGAAATTAATTGTGTTAACAATTAATTTTATTAATTGTTTTCATTGATCGTTTTCATTAATAACAGACAATTAATGAAATTAATTGCTTTTTTGTTAGGGGATAGTATTGTAATGAGATTTCGTAGATAGTATTGGAGATAGTATTGTAATGAGATTCATGTCAATCCGATTCGTTCCACTTGGAGACAAATTTGGCAACATTTTAAAATGTTGATAAATTGATCATTTATCGCCAAATTGATGAAAATATCGCCAAATTGACAAAATGACGCCTAATTGATGAAAATTCAGTGTTTTTCAAAATTAAATTCAATTTGATGATTTCTGTCGTATTCTGAGAGTTAAAAACATATTTTTAAATGTGTTTACAAACGGGACCAGGATGCTTTATTTTTCAGATCTGCCATTGAACATAATTTTGTATAGCGAGAACAGATATTCTTATACTTCTTTTTAGGGGCATTAAATTAAATATTGTAATGGAATGTTTTGAATAACAATGTTATTTTGAATACTATAGGAATTTGCACATAATTGTGAATTTTAGGTTTCTTAATATTAAATATTCCGTACGAAGAACCGGTATACTGCAAGTATAAAATATAAGTGAATTTCATTATTTTTAATAATGTGTTCAAACTGGATAAACTCTGTATTTAATTTTACTTTCCCTACCTGATAATGTATAAGGAAAGTATACACGGTAATGTATAGGGAAAGTATACGCGGTAATGTATAGGGAAAGTATACACGGTAATGTATAGGCAAAGTAATGGGATCGTATTGAAAATCGCATCTCGAGTTTTCGAAGAAGTTATACGTTTCGAGCACTCCTGGATAAACTCTGTATTTATTTTTACTTTCCCTACCTGATAATGTATAAGGAAAGTATACATGGCAATGTATAGGGAAAGTATACACGGTAATGTATAGGCAAAGTAATGGGATCGTATTGAAAATCGCATCTCGAGTTTTCGAAGAAGTTATACGTTTCGAGCACTCCTGGATAAACTCTGTATTTATTTTTACTTTCCCTACCTAATAATGTATAAGAAAAGTATACATGGAAATGTATAGGGAAAGTATACACGGTAATGTATAGGCAAAGTAATGGGATCGTATTGAAAATCGCATCTTGAGTTTTCGAAGAAGTTATACGTTTTGAGCACTCCAGAACCTGAAAACACAATTTTTAGCTTCACGTATGTGTGTGTTCCTGTTTGTCTGTATGTTCGTGTGTCAGTCTGTGTGTCTGTCTGTCTGTCTGCCTGACAATGTATGTATCCACTCTAACTGAAAACTAATGGATTGAATTCCACAAAATTTGATAGATAAATCTCTTGTAGGTTACGCTGGTGATGATTAGATTTGGTCCGATTAGGGTAAAAAATAACCTGCATTTTGTTGCAAAATAGTCTGCAAAAATCGCATGTAACCAGTTTAGCTGAAAACCTAATGGGCTACATTTCCTTGTGGGTTACCCTGGTGCTGATTGGATTTTGATACGATTTGAGAAAAAAAGAACCTTATTATGTTTTTGCGAAATTGCCCGCAAAATCACAAAAATCTAAAATAAAAGACTACATATGTTCAAATGTATCGGTTAAGTGATTGTTTTATATGAAATTTTTGACGAGGAAAAGAATAAGACTAACCCCATAACTCTAAGCCTAACCATTCTCGAGATATTTTAGTTGTTTCTTATTTTTGCCGCATGTCCCCTGAAAATATGTCCAGTCTCCAAATAAAAACGAAAATTGAATTAAAACTGCACATTCAGAATAATTTGAAATAATTATTCGGGTTACTGTGTTGAGATATTTTAGTTTTCTCTTATTTTTGCTGCATGTTCTCTGGAAATATGTCCAATCTCCAAATAAAAACGAAAATTGAAGTAAAACTGCACATTCAGAGTAATTTGAAATAATTATCCGGATAATTATTTCAAACCCGGATAATTTGAAATAATTATCCGGATATTGTGTCGAGGTATTTTAGTTTTTCTTATTTTTCCGCATGTCCTCTGAAAATATGTCCAGTCTCCAAATAAAAACGAAAATTGCATTAAAACTGCACATTCAGAGTAATTTGAAATAATTATTCGGGTTATTGTGTTGAGATATTTCAGTATTCTCTCATTTTTGCTGCATGTTCTCTAAAAATATGTCCAGTCTCCAAATAAAAACGAAAATTGAAGTAAAACTGCACATTCAGAGCAATTTGAAATAATTATCCGGATAATTATTTCAAACCCGGATAATTTGAAATAATTATCCGGGTATTGTGTCGAGGTATTTTAGTTTTTCTTATTTTTGCAGCATGTCCTCTGAAAATATGTAAAGTCTCCAAATAAAGACTAAAATTGAATTAAAACTGCACATTCAGAGTAATTTGAAATAATTATCCGGATAATTTGAAATAATTACTCGGGTTATTGTGTAGAGATATTTTAGTTTTTCTTATTTTTGTCTCATGTCCTCTGAAAATATGTCCAGTCTCCAAATAAAAGCGAAAATTGAATTAAAACTTCACATTCAGAGTAATTTGAAATAATAATCCTGGGTATTGTGTGCAACTGAATTCAATTTAATGAATTGCGAAAGAAAGCAAGGGAAAATTAATTTGAATCTGTAAGGAAATGAATTGCTAACATCGTATTTTTTTCTTTATGCAATTGATGTTTTTATGCGGTATTATCATTGTCTCTGAGACCACTTTCAGCAATATGAAACTCATCGCGTTTTTCATTTAAACAAAAATGACATTAAAAAACCCCAGCGGATATATAAATTCGTAAAATTGCTTATTAGAAGTTGTGTAGCATGAACATTTTAAGTACTTAATTGTCTCCATTTGGAAACATTTCTACTTTGCTAAATGCTTTCATTTCATTACACATGTATATGTAACTGGCAAAATATATAAGAGGTATATGTAATGAACATAAACAAGAAAGATCAATCTTGCATAAAGGGTGTAATTGTTATTTTGGTTTTTATTTAAAAAACTACCGAACATATTTTGCTGAATTTTTTTTTATATATTTTATGGGATAATTTGAATATTTCCTAAAATTTTCGAAGCAATTTGGGAATTCCAATCCCGCTTTAAAAATGTTTGAAAAATTAGGTCCCATGGGATTCAATGTATTTCCCAAGTTCAATCCAAAACTAATTGGGTGATATTATTCATTTACATTCCCATAAGTCCCACAGACCGTCTTAATAACATACAAAATTTCATTTTGATAAAGTCATTTTTACTACGGCAGTTATCGTGCGAACGGACAGACAGACAGACAGAATGAACAAATTCATAAACACTTTTCAACTATGTTTGAAAGTGTTAAAAATTATAAAAAAAAAATTTAAGTTACACGGTTTTAGTAAAATGCCCTAAAAAGTAAAAATAATTTTTAAATATCATGATATTCTTGATCATATACGACTAGAAATAAAATCCTGGGGTGCCCATAAAAGGATTGTATTTGGACATTTACACACTTTTAGGATCCCGGATCATTTTTTAAGGATCATTTTTTCCCGGCCGCCCGCCTTGCTGCTCCATGTCTTCGGACGAGCCGGACGGTCTGGGTTTTCGACGTTCGACACTTTCAAGGATCAGTAGAAGTGATAACATAGAAATGATATACTGTATAAAAATGATTACATTAAATTCATTTAAATTTTCATCTGACCATTTTGATTTACCAGTCCGTCAATTTTGTATAAACTCCTGTTTGTAAAAATTGCAATACTACGAAGGAATCATCAGAATTGAAGGAAATTTATTCCGACCTGTAGTGATACAAATAAACGATTAAATTTAAATAAATAAATAAAAAAATAAAAAAATAATTACATGTCGAAAATCGGCATTTGGTGAAGCCACCACCCGCTGCAATAACTGCTTCTATACGACGTGGCATCGAATAAAACAGATTTTGAATATGTACCTGAGGAAGAGCTTTTCAGATTGCTTCTATCCGAATAGGTACGGGAGGAGCGTCACGCCGACCGACTAAATCCTAGACATGTTCAATAGGCGACATATCCGGTGAATAGGCAGGCCAAGGCTGCATCCATTGTGCTGTAAAGAATTCTTGAGCATTCCTAGCAACATGTGGACGGGCATTGTCCTGTTGAAATACAGTTCCAGGTATGCGTTGAAGGAAAGGCACGACTTTGGATTCCAGAACTTCCCTGTTGTACCGGTTGCTGTGGAGATTACTGAAAATTCTTAGAAACTTCTTTACTGAAAATTCATTGAGATCGTACACGATGCTCAATGGTGCCCCAGACTATCACGCTTGGCGGTCGTCCAGTGTGACATTAGATAACGCATTCTGGAAGATGGCGTTCACTGCTATATCGTCTGACGTGGATGCGGCAATCCCTGCACCCCAAATTAAAGAGGTATTAATCGGAAAAGACGACTTCTTGCCAATCGGCACGCCAGTGTCTATGTTGATGAGCCCATTTGCGTCGATGATTTTGCTTCAGGAGAGTCCTGTACAAAGGAATTCTTGCACGTAGTCCACGGTGAAGCAGACGCCGACGAATTGTTGGAGCAGACAATGACATACCTGTAGCAGAGTTCGTTCTTCGAGCTGTCGAGATGAAACTGTACGGTCCATTATTGCCATGCGGATGAGATGTCTATCATCCCATAATGACGTAACATTTTGTCGTCCACTATCGGATTTGCTTCCGAGAGGTTAGTGGTAGGGGAAGAAGGGTACGGTCCCTGTGGATGCCTCCCCCTATGGGTTCCGGTCTAAATTAGGTGGCACTTCCCGGTCGTCCAAACGGTTACCTTACACCTTTCTGGTAGGTCGGACGGTCTGAGTCTCAACAACATCTATCGGATTTGCGACTCGCCAGGTTCTCTTTAGTCCATTGCTTCCACACTCGCATCACTGTCGTGGCACTGCGCTCCATGCGAGCTGCTATTATAAGATAAGAAAAACCGTCTTCACGAAGGCTGATCATTCGTCCCTATTTAAACTCCGTAACTTGCTCATATGGGGCCTTGTGTCGTCGTAAAGACATAGTAACTTCCCATGAAACGTTTATCACTGGCAGACAACCATAGACTATTTTCAACGTCCCGCTAGAGCTCTCTATTTATACGGCTGAAACAACAGTTCAGAGGGCGCTGCTCAGCCAACGCATGCGCAGTGACTTTGAAATTCTAATCATTTACATAGCACAACCTAATTCGCATTTGCTGTAGGTTTCAGCTCAATCGCGTGATCCCTTCATAGTGTTGCAATGTTTACAAACATGAGCTTATGTCACTTCTATGCTATCATTTCTAGTGTTCCTTAAAATTCTATTAATGTTCAAATACAAATCTTGTACGATCGCACTACAATTTTATTTTTAGTCACATGTGACAAAGAATATTGTGATAGTTAAAAATAACTTTATACTTTTTAGCGTATTTTACTAAAAGCGTGTGACTTCAAAATGTATAATTTTTTTTTATTTTATACATTTTAATCTTTCACGATTTTGTAATCAATGTTTCATCAGATATCCAATCAAAGCTTTTTTATGATAAATTCATAGAGGTTCTTTATATATATAAAACATCATCACATTGCCATCGCAAATACGTATGTATGTGTAAAATTTTAACGAAATCAGCTCGGTAGAAATGGGTCAAAAATCGATTTTAAAATTTGACCCAAACAAACAGAGAAACTAACTGAAATAAAACAGTGTAGTAACAGTGTATTCTTTAGAGCAGTGGTTTCCTTACTTTTAAACTCAAAGACCCCACAGTAATTTAAAAAATCTGATGTGGGCAGCACATGACTTTCCCTGCAGACTTATATTAACGTTCTCTTTATTTTAATTAAATGTATTTCACTTTTAATTCAATTTTCGTTCTCATTCGGTAACCGGACTTGTTTTCAAAGGTGGCGTAAAGAAAATACGGAAAACTAAAATATCTCGAAAACGGCTAGTGCTAGTGTAATGGGGTTGGTCTTATTATTTTCGTCGTTAAAAATTACGTATTAAACGAGCATTTAAGGGATATATTTAAGTATACGTAGTTTTTTAGTTTAGATTTTGACGATTTTTGCGGGCCATTTTGCAAAAAAAGGCAGGTTATTTTCTTCCGAATCGTACCAAAATCTAATCAGCACCAGGGTAACCCACAAGTGACTTATCTACCGGATTTTGTGAAATTCGGTCCAGTAGTTTTTCAGTTAGAGTGGATACAAGCTTTTGCGAGCCATTTCGCAAAAAAGGGCGGGTTCTTTTATTCCCAATCGTATCCAAAACTAATCAGCACCAGACTCGCTCACAGGTGACTTACCTATCAAATTTTGTGAAATTCGGACCATTAGTTTTTTAGTTAGAGTGGATACAAAATCTGCACACACAGACACACACATAGACGTCACGCTAAAAATGGTTTTTTCGTATTCTAGAGGTCTCGAAACGTGTAGATCCGTCGAAAACTCGAGTTGTAATTTTCGGTATGATTCCAATACTTTCCCTATACATTATCATGTATTGCAGGGAAAGTAGAAATCTGATGTGGGCAGCACATGACTTTCTCTGCAGACTTATATCCACGTTCTCTTTATTTCAATTAAATTTAATTCACTTTTAATTCAATTTTCGTTCTTATTTGATAACTGGACTTATTTTCAAAGGTGACGTGGAGAAAATACAAAAGAAACCTAATATATCTCGAGAACGGCTAGTCCAAGTGTAATGAGGTTGGTCTTATTCTTTTCGTCATTAAAAATTACGTATTAAACGAACATTTAATGGATATATTTAAGTATACCTAGTTCTTTAGTTTAGATTTTGACGATTTTTGCGGGCCATTTTGCCAAAAAAAAGAAGGTTATTCTTTTTCGAATCGTACCAAAATCTAATCAGAACCAGGGTAACCCACAAGTGACTCATCTACCAAATTTTGTGAAATTCGGTTCATTAGTTTTTCAGTTACAGTGGATACAAGCTTTTGCGGGCCATTTCGCAAAAAAAGGCGGGTTCTTTTATCCCGAATCGTACCTAAAACTAATCAGCACCAGAGTCGCCCACAAGTGACTTACCTACCAAATTTTATGAAATTCGGTCGATTACTTTTTTAGTTAGAGTGGATACAAAATCTGCACAGACTGGCACACACACAGACGTCACGCTAAAAATGGTTTTTTCGTATTCTAGAGGTCTCGAAACGTGTAGATCCGTCGAAAACTCGAGTTGTGATTTTCGGCATGATTCCAATACTTTCCCTATACATTACCATGTATTGCAGGGAAAGTAAAAATTAATGAGTAATGCTGTTACTCACTAATACTCACTAGTTAATCACTAATACAGTTGTTCACTAATACAGTTACTCACTAATATATAGTTAATCTTTATAGTTACTCATTAAAACTCACTAGTGAGTAACGCTGTATAGATTGATATGAAACATCACTTTTCACAGATTGATCTTAATAGACTGATGTGAAACATTATATCTTATAGATTGATGTGAGACATCATATCTTATAGATTGATCTTATAGATTGATGTGAAACATCATATCTTATAAATCGATTTTATATATTGATGTGAAACATCATGTTTTTTACCTATTTGGAATGGGAAACGGTTGATGTGTTGTGTGTGACTGTGTTATAAGCTACTTGGAGAAAAGGCTTCGATATATTTAATTATATGAGTTTATATTATGATATTATATGAGATTATGATATTATATGAGTTTATATTATGATATTATATGAGATTATGATATTATATGAGATTATATTATGATATTATATGAGATTATATTATGATATTATATGAGATTATATTAAGATTATATGAAATCAGAAGATACAATACATATTAGGTTCTGCATTGAGGTCGAAAGATAATTTTTCTCATATCACCTCAACAACCCAGCTGAACAATGACGACCTTATATGCCCTCTGCGGAAATTTCTATAGAAAATCACATAACTCATGAGATTATTAACCAACTTACGAAATATGAGAAGTTTCCAGAAGTGGAGAATCAAGTTCACCGATTTTATCGCCAAGGTCAAGTGTGCCCAGACATTCAAACAATAACAATGGTTTTCTATTACGTATTTGTGACAATATGATGACACCTCTGTTACACACTTCCACATCCGTGTCATTAAAGTCACATTTCTATTAAAATTTTCTCTTCTAAGATGTGTTTAAAATGAATGTTTAGTCCATTGAAATCGTATTTTTTTTCTCGAATTCAAAGTAAATCCGCATCTGTCACTTTTAACCAAACTTTCGACCATTATTCTAAAAACATCGATGCTGCTCGTGCAATTCATGTTTTTTCCAAACTATTCACAGTTTCGTCAATTAAACTACTTCCCCCTCCCCCCAAGATGAGTACATTTCGAAATTGCTTGTTTCTGCAACGATTGACGACACTGCCAACACAATGACAATCACGAATTATGCAATTTCAAAATCACGGGATGGAAAAAAAATGAAATTTAATTCCGAAGTTATAAAACCGCTCGGAGTTCTGTGGAAATTTGCAAAGATAAAAATGAAGCCGTTTGTAGTGGCTCTCGTTTTGACGGTTCTTCTCTTTTCAGAGGCATTAGCTCAAGTAAGTGTTTCCATGACTTTGAACTTTTTGTCTGTAATTATTTATTTCCATACATCGTATATAGGAAAAGCATTGTGACTGGATCGAAAATTCGATTTTGTTACGAATTCACACGCATTGAGCATCCTTGAACTCGAATTGATCGCTTTGAAATGATGTCTATCGGTACAGTGGGATTGGGGGAGGGGGGGGGGGAGTTCGGGATGTTAGCTTTCTGTGTTGAATGTTTCATGTAAACCTGCGTATGTTAACTCATGGATTTTTCATGTTAACCTATGATTGTTAACCCATGAAATTTTCATGTTAACCTATAAATATTAACCCATGAATTTTTCCTGTTAACTTGCGAATGTTAATCCTTGAGTGTTTCCTGTTAACCTATAAATGTTAACTCGTGAATTTTCCAAGTGAACCTGTGAATGTTAACCCATGAATTATTCATATTAATCTATGAATGTTAACCCATGAATTTTTCATGTTAACCTATGAATGTTGACCCATGAATTATTCATGTTAAACTGCGAATGTCAACCCATGAATTATTCATGTTAACCTGTGAATGTCAACCCATGAATTATTCATGTTAATCTGTAAAAGTTAACATATGAATTTTTCATGTTAACCTATGAATGTTGTCCCATGAATTTGTTATATTAATCTGTGAATGTTAATCCATTCATTTTTCATGTTAATCTATAAATGTTAACTCATGAATTTTTCATGTTTAATAATTCGTAGTGTAATAATTTGTACTTTAATTTAGATGTAGAGATAAGTTTAATTTATCTTCTTATCTCTGTTGCTCTGTGGGAACTGTTCTTTTAATATTCCTGATTCAAAATAGAGCGAGTTTCAAATGATGGTGGGTGGGGTAAGTTTTGTTAGGGTTCGTATATTAATTATATTTTGTTAAGTGGTAGTATAATAATTAATAATTATTACTGATAGGTAAAATTGTGTGTTTTGCATGTGTCTGACTATATCAGGAGCGTAAAACACTGAAAACAGGGGAAATAGAAAATAATATTTTACTTAACCTTATGCAGTCTATTACGGACTTAATATATAGTCCACTTATAATTCTTTTGAACACATTTCCTTTTTAGTTATGGAATTGTTATTTTTTATTATTTTTTATTTTTTTTAATTCTTTTCTGTACTCAATTTCCTGCGTTTATCTACTGCATTTCTTAGTTTTCATCTTACTTCTCTTTTGTCATATCACACTAGGGGGAGCTTTACTACACTTTATCATTTTCTCTAGTATGTGGTTTTATTCTACATTTATTCTTGCCCTGTTCGTGCTAAAGAAGAGAAACCAAGCATTGTTCAAACAATCGTCCGCATTCTATTATTTTATTTAGTCAGCAATTTGCGGTGTGGTTTTCTTATTTATTGTAATACTGGTAGTGAAAAGATAATCACCTTGCAATAGTGCTAGTCTATCACATCGGACCTAGGTATTTGTGATAGAATTACAATAGTAAGTATAATTTGTTTGAAAAATATATTTTGCAAAATTACAAGAAAATTGTGTAGTATAAATTACAGGATATCTTATTTTAATTAAAAAAATATATAAAATGCTTTAATTTCCAGAAACGGACGAAGAAGGTCAAATCTAAAAAGTGTGGTATGTATTGATATTTAATTCTTTTAATAATGTTTTCACTTGAAATTATTTTAGTACTATTTCACTACATTTATACACAGATATATTTTATAATATTGTGCTAATACTCTCTCTCTCTCACTCTATATCTTTATCTCTCGCTCACGCACTTTCTTTCAATTACCTCTACTTCCTTTATCAAGACTGAACAGCGAATTTAAATTAATCAAAGTAGTATATATATATATATATATATATATATATATATATATATATATATATATATAGTATATATATATATATATATATATATATATATATATATATATATATATATATATATATATATATATATATATATATATATATATATATATATATATATATATATATATACATATATATATATATACGATTAGAGAAATTAAAGATAATAGAATAGAAATAATAGAAGTTAAAATTGAACAGAAAAAATGATAATAAAATATCATTGTTCAATTTACAAGTAAACAGTACCTATTGGCTTCTTACTTTCCTTATATATATAGTATAATGTATAAGGAAAGTATTGTGACGGGGTCGAAAATTCGAATTCGAGTTTCCGACGGGAGAGCACATTTCCTGCATCCCTGATCACGAATCGAGCATTTTTGAGGTGATGTCTGTGTGTGTGTGTGTGTTTCAGTGTGTGTGTGTGGGGGGGGGGAGACGACGACATCTCAGAAACGAATGGAAGGATTATAATGAAATTTGGTACATAAATTACAATCCGTGAATACTGGAAGCCTATTGTTTTAAAACACAATCGAATGTTCAGAACTCCCTAAATTTTCGAGTGAAATTTCGAAAAAATCATCACAAAATCAAAACCTTTAATAAAGTTACGCAAATAGGCATTTATTATGTCATTTTTTCATTGAAAACGATTGACATAAACTTTAGAGCGTTAGCATAAACCGTTCCCCAGATATTGCACATTTTTCAAATAAATTCATCAAAAACTCTCATAAATTAATAAAGATATTAACTGTTGAGAAACATGTTCACTTTTCATATGTAATATCATGCGATAAATTGGGTGACATTATTCTCGTGAATCTAACTCGTTCCATTCATGAGAAAAGATACTATGAATAATACTTTTGTATTTAAACGCCAATAGTCATTTATCTTGCTATAAGAATAACCTATTTCTCCGTCCGTAACGCGTGGCGATATTTTGGCAACAAATCTGACGAAATGTCGCCAGCTTGGTGACTTTTTTAAATGTTGCCAAATTAACGAAAATCAGTCCAAATGGATAAAAATGACGCTAAATCAATGAAAATGACGACTAATTGACGGAAATTCAATATCTTGGAAAAAATACAGTATCTTCTATAAGAATAACCTATTTTTTTTACTGTAAAAGTAGTAAATTCATTGCATTATATATGGAAAGTCATGTGCTGCCCACATCAGAGTTTTTATTTATTTTGACCCTGCCCAATGCGATCCGAATTTAATAAAACGTGGCCTGAGCCAGGCCCGTGGGCCAGGTCGGGCCTAACTGAGCCCGTGACTCGTGCGCAGCCCATTGGCCAGGCCCCTAGTCCTTACAGGCCTCTAACTTGAACCCCCTTGAGATTGATATTTAAATATTTAAAACTGACCCCTCCCCCCTCAAATTGAATTTCAAAATAAGCCACTGGATAAATTAATGCTATGTGAAGGGACCAACGTTAAAAGATAGAGGAAAACAGTTCGTTCAATAAATCGCCGTGGATAGATTGAATGCTTATAAGAATCAAAACTTAAATGGTTAATTTGTTGAGCCAACTATTTGTTTGACTTGCGTAAAGGGGCTTTATGAGAACGTCCTTACCCGCACTTACCGAAGTTCTGCCAGATACATATTTATTCTGTGAAACTCTGTTTCTGCTTGAATATGCATATAAATCAGAATTTCAGTATGCATCCTGGGCAAATGTCTAATTTTCCTGCTAGTCCTAATCAATTTGCATACGATTTCAGATTGCGGGCTGGTTGCGGAGGGCTCACCCGATGAAATATTGGAAGCAGTGAAGCCCGGTGCTGATGTCAAGCCTCAAGACAAATATCCGTGGCTGGTAAGTGCAAGCGATATTACTTCCCTTATATACATAATGTATAAGGAAAGTATTGTGACGGAGTCGAAAATTCGAATTCGAGTTTTCGACGGGAGAGCACGTTTCAAGCATCCCTGATCACGAATCAAACATTTGTAAGGTGATGTCTGTGCGTGCGTGTGTGTGTGTGTGTGTGTGAAAGAGTGTGTGTGTGTGTCATTGAGTCTATGGAAACGATATCTCACGAACGAATGCAGCGATTCGAATGAAATTTGCTACAAAAATCACAATCCGTGAATACTGGAAACCTATTGTTTTTAACCACAATCGAATGTTCAGAACCCCCTAAATTTTCGAGTGAAATTTTGAAAAAATCATCAAAATATCGAAACCTTTAATAAAGTTGCGCAAATAGACATTTCTTATGTAATTTTTCCTTAGAAAACGATTGACATAAATTTTAGAACGCGAGCATGAACCGCTCTTGAGATATTGCACATTTTTCAAATAAATTCATAAAAAAATTCAATAAAAACAACTTATTTCTTCGTCCATAACGCTCGGCGAGATTTTGGCGACGAATTTGGTGGAATGTCGCCCATTTGGCGACTCTTTTCTAATGTTGCCAAATTAACGATTAATCTCGCCAAATGAATAAAAATGACGACTAATTGACTAAAATTCAATATTTTGGAAAGAATATAAGTATCTACTATAAGAATAACCTATTTTTTTTGCTGTAAAAGTAGTAAATTCATTGCATTATATAAGGAAAGCCATGTGCTGCCCACATCAGATTTTTTTGTTTTATGAAATGACAAAAATTGTAGAAACTACTGAACGACATATCGTAAAATCGATCCGAATTAATAATATAAACACTTTGATTTATCTGTCTGTTTATCTATTTTTCTCTGGGACATGGAGTTCAAAGTGTTAAAATTTCATATCAAGAAAACGCCAATATCGTTTGAGACAATAATTCAGGTGGCGCTGGTGTAAGATAAGTAGTCCAGCATTTTATTCATTTCTATGACGAAAGATCTAAAATATTTATTTAAACTGTCAATTTTGTAAAAATAAATTATCAGCGCAATGTAAAATAGAAATGAGAAAATAAAGCATATTCTCACATATTTAAAATTATTTTACCTTTCAATTTATTTTTGCGCGATTCAATTTATTTTAATATAACCTGTACGCCACGTGCGTCAGGGTTATATTCTAGTGAAAACAATATATGATGTGGCCACAAGGGATACTTCAAGTGTAATGCACCGCATATTGTTAAGAATGCGTAAAATGCTTCTTGGCATATTGTTGTCTCACAAGGAAAACACAAGGCAACCAATGCTATTAAGTGAAGGTGCGGGTTACTTGACCCTTGGCGACATTTCCCGTGACATTAACGCTAAATTTTGCGAAACATCGCCTATTTGGCAACTTTTTGCATGTTTTGGAAGCCACTGGAATTTTCTCTAAGTGTCCACTACTTTCGAAGATACGCCCTCTTTCCAGAGATTTCTGTGGAGACTATATAGGGAAGTCGTCGTTCAGTTGGACAGAGTTGAAACCAACTTAAGTACAAATAGCGGCTGAATGTGAAATCAGCTTACTTAAAATTATTTTATGTCATGTGCAGTGTTCGCAGACGCATTCTGCGTTATTTATATAAATAAAATTAAAAATCGGACGGTATGCGTGCATGTGTATCGTTATGCTTGTTTGTTTTATCATCAGGGGATAACGGCTGTACCGAATTTTGTGAAATTTTGCGGGTTTTCTTGGAATAACTCGATTTAAAATTTAATCCATGTTTAGACTTCCTATAACCTCAGGGTGTCGAGATATTAAAATAAAACAAACCTTCCATAGAAATAGCATTATGCAGGCGATTTTTTTTTTGGCAAATTTATTTGAAGAAAAATATGTTATATTAAGAATTAAATTCGAATTCAGCGGAATTAAATCCTATGTGTTTATACAGCAAACGATTTTTATTAAATCATTTTCGATATGAATAATAAAGAAATGTATATAAATACAGTTTCTTTTTCGGAATTGCATGTTTGGCTGGATTGTATTATTCGGATTTAAGGTTACGGGAATGATTAATATATTCAATGTTGTACGTCATCTGTTTTATTTTGGCAAAGATTTTTCAAACTCATATATTGTGTTTAGCCAGTGAATTCATATATTGTACTGAATCAATTATTGCAAGTGGTACGTGTATATCTTTTAATACCATTTTAGTGCTGTCATTTTGGCATATATTAATCAAATTTCATATAATCAAATAATCAAATAACATATAATTATAATAATATTTATCAAATAATATATAATAATATTTGTCAAATAACATATAAACAAATTTCATATAATCAAATCTATATAAATAAAAATGAAAATCTGTCTGTCTGTCTGTCTGTCTGTCTGTCTGTCTGTTTGTCCCATCATCACGGGAGAACGGCTGAACCGAATTCGATGAAATTTTGTGGGTAGCCTAGAAATAGCCCCACTTAAAATTTAGTCTATGGTTGGAATTTCTACGACCAGTGGTTCTCGAGATATTAGTAAAAAACGAAACTTTCGTTTGTCTCATCATCACGAGAGAACGGCTGAACCGAATTTAATGAAATTTTGTGGGTGGCCTTGAAATAGCCCCCCATAAATTTTGCCCAAGTTTCGAGTTTCTAAGACCAGGGGTTGTTGAGATATAAATGAAAAACGGAACTTTTTATATAGGAGTTCTACTCTCCAACTCCGTGGTTTAGCCAAACAGAAAGGATAAAAATCGTTTGTTTAAAACGTCAAAGGGAATTAAAACTTTATTTTTGAGTTTGATGCAGGATTTTTGCATTAAATAGTCACTATCTGAAAGCATGAATTGTTTGAAACATGAATTTAAATGGAAAAATCTACCTCCATGTTTTATATTTCTCAATTTCACAAGCTTTTACTCAACGATTAGAAGTATAAAGAAATGAAAATGGTTATTTAATTTCGCATTTTATGAGGAAGATTCTATCTTATATCATGTTGCTCGACAAAGGAATGGAATTAAATGTGTTTGTTAATGATTATTATTATTTTTTCGATTTGAATAATAAATAAATGGATATTAAAATATATCTTATAAATGAACGGTTTGATTTTGTTTTAATTATATTAATTGCGAACAGCATACACCACTTTCATGTATTTTAGCAAAGAGGTTTTAAGCTTATATATTGTGTTCAGCTAATAAACTTATATTCTGTTTATCCAATAAATTCATTTATCCAATTGTTTAAAGAGAAAAAGAGTAGAATGGGTATCTTCTAATAATATTTTAGTGTTTTCATTTAGTATATACAAACTGGATCCCGATATTTTATTCAGATCTGCGAATTTAGAGCTACGAATTTGGCTGGATATCGCTAACTTGGCAAATTTCTTAAAAGTTGCCAAATTGATTGAAATGTCCTCAAATTGATAAAAACGACGTAAATCAATGAATTTTATTTTGTTTTGTTAAAAGAAAGTACTGAAATGGTGTTTCGTTAGCATTTGTCTGTCAGTCCAACCGCCCTACTTAGTAACCCATTTAGCGAATTTTTAAAATGTCACCAAATTGATAAAAATATTTATAAATCCATGAAAATATTTTGAAATTGATAAATTGCCCTAAACAAACGAAATTGTGTTTTTTTAGGGGATAATATTTTGATGATGGTCCGTCAATTTATCGCCAAGTGGGACTGTCAGTTCTACAGTCCCACTTGGCGATAAATTTGGCGATTTTTTAAAATGTCGTCAAACCTTCATTAGAGATATTCAGACGATATTTTGACCACCAATTTATTTGAAGCAAATCATAACATGTCGCTTAACAACGGATTTAAATTTAATGTGTCTATGAGGAAGAAGATTTTTATTAAATCTTTTCCGATTTTAATGATGAAGATATGGATATAAAATAAATTTCATTGCCATCGTATTTTTGACTGCATAATATCAATTACGATCTTTATGTTTAAATATTATTATTATTGATGTTTTCGGGGATTATTGATTCAGAGATTATTGATATTTTCCATTTCTTAAGGCATTGTTTTATTGCGGCAAAAATTGTTGAAACTCATATATTGTACGTTGTACGAGTAATCTTTTACAAATGCACGGGTATATCTTCTAATGTAAGAGAATATAAGTAGTACATGTATATTGGCATATATTGGAATCAAGTCTTCCGGTATGAAGATCACGGGGATTATTGATATTTTTAATTTATTAAGTAATCTGTTATATATTGGCAAAAATTTTTCAAACTAAATATTATAATACGGGTAATCTTTTACTAACACTAGGACATATCTTCTAATCTATGACATTATAAGTAGTACGGGTTTATCTTCCCATATAATTTTAGCACGTTCATTTGGACACATATTGGAATTAATTACTGCCTACTGGTTTAAAGATTACGGATTTATTGATATTTTCAATTTATATATGTAATCTACTAATACAGGTTATATCTTCTAATATACGCGTATATAAGTAGTACGGGTCCCATACAATACGCTATTATTTTGCATATATTGATTCAATTCCATACTTTTTATAAATTTGCTTACAAAAAAGGCCAGGATATTTTATTCTTCAGATCTACCCGTGAAGATAATTTTGTATAGTGAGAACAGAGATCCTTAGGTTTCTTTTTAGGAGCATTGTATTAAATATTTTAACAGAATATTTTGATTAAACATGTCATTTAGTATACTATAGGAATTTGCACATGATTGTGAATTTTAAGTTTATTTATATTATATACTCCGTACGAAGAACGGGTATGCTGCTAGTAACATATAAATTTGTTTACAAACGGAATAGGATGTTTTATTCTTCAGATCTGCCTGTGAAGATAATTTTGTATAGCGAGAACAGAGATTCTTGTTCTTAATTTCTAGGAGACTTAAAATAAATGTTTTAATAGAATGTTTAGAATAACAATGTTATTTAGAATTACTGGAATTTGCACATAACTGAGAATTTTAAGTTTCTCCATATTATTTATTCCGTACAATGAACGGGTATACTGCTAGACTATAATAATAAAGGAAAATATCTGTATTTGTGTCTGTCAGTTTGTGTCGTCTGTAACGAAAACTCTAAGACACCTCAAGAGAAGACACCTCATCAAGATTTTTTTTTAATTCAAATTTCTTTCTAAATTATTAAATGTTTAGACGCGTTTCTGAAGGGTTTTAGCACTAATCGTTTCGATAGCGCTCGAAAATATTATTGAAAAATTTAAATATTGATACCATCGGCAAGATAGAAGAACTAACTTTCCAACGAGCTTCAAACCGAATTCCCAGGATAACCCCTCCATATTTAAATTATTATTCATATTATCGAGTGTCCTCATTTTGAAAACGTGCTGTTTATTTTAAGCAAGTTAAGAGCAACCCGCGAACTTATTTGGGGTGTAACAAAAAGAGTTTTTTTAGGACGTATCAAGGAAGCTCATTTAGGGCGTATCAGAGGGGGGTTATTTAGGGCATATCAAAAGAGATTATTTAGGACGTATAAAATGAGCATATTCAGAGCGTATTGCGTTCCCGCAGAGGGTGAAAGGCGAATTTAAGGCGTATCAAAAAAGTTTATTTAGGACGTATTGCGAAAGACACATTTATGGCATAATACTGAGTCATATTAGGACGTAGTATTCGATTTACTTCAGCGTATTACGAACTCGCGCAGTATGCTAAGACGAGTTTAGGTAATTATTTAGAGAATATTAAATCCATTTTGCGGACAGGGAACAGCCGTGCGTGTACTCATGTGTAGGCGATTGCACCTTTTGAAAAAATACATTGGATGAATTAAATTAATTCCTGCCTAAATCTCTGGCAACACCGAATACATTTTCTAGGAGTAATAATAATAATAATAATAATAATAATGATAATATTAATAATAATAATAATTTCTATTATAATAGTAATAATAATAATAATATTAATAATAATAATAATAACAATAATAACAATGATAATAGTAATTATAATAATATTTATAATAATAGTCATAATAATGATAATAATAATATGCTTTATAATAATAGTAATAGTAATAGTTGTAGCTATACTAATAATATTTTCTCAATAAAGGTAGCTTTGATGGGGAAAGAGGAAGGTGAATCAGGATCCTTCTGTGCGGGTGCTATAATTAGCAAAACATTAGTTGTCACATCAGCTTCTTGTTTGAAAGAGTAAGTATTGTATATTTTAAATTATTTTAGCACTTCAGATGACGGAATGCATATAATTGTGACACGTAGGAAGTTTTATAACTGAACTTCCAATTTTATCAATTTGGAATGAAAAATAATGAGTCTCGTCGGGGGCCCTATTTCAAGCTTATTAGCTCTTAGTCGATAGAGAGTTCCAAGTCGATTGATAGAGCCCTATAGAGGAGCAATAAACTTAATAGCGTTTGTAGCTGTGCAGCACAATAGCGTTTGTAGCTGTGCAGCACAATAGCGTTTGTAGCTCTGCTATGGGAACGTCCTCTATTGACCGATCTAGAATTACGAACGACAAAGCTTGGAATAGACCATTTTTTGATATATGTATTTCAGTTTAAGAAATATTTAACCACAAAGTCAAATACAAAATATTTGAACTGCGAGTTCGCATCCTGGATAGACTAACAATATCAGGACCACGATTTTTTGCAGGCAGGTACTTACATAGTGAAATTTTTGCAGGACGGAACCTTTTTTTTTAATTTCGATGTAGTTTGCGAGATATTTTACTTTTTATGCACTTATGAAATAAAAAATGTTCTTTCGTATCGGCACATCCATCAATTGTCGCCGTCTCATACTGCAAAAACTATAGCATACATAATGCTATAACATACAACATACTATAACATAATATAACATACAAAAACTATAGTATTCAAAAATATGAAATTTAGTACATGGGTGTAATAATAGGGTAAATAATAGGGTAACACGATGAAATAAACCGTTTACCGATTTAAATTTAAATTGGGCTTAAAATAACTCTGCGAGAGCAGCGAGTAGGATGTCAAGCCTCCCAACTAGCAGCTTTTAAGAGATTACTATTAAAAGAAATACTATTGATTTAGGTTGCTTAACTTATGAATAAGATGTTCTGGTAATAATTTTGGCAATTTTTTTTCCATTATGTGAACATTAATGCGATTCTGAAACGTTTATCTTTTTGTCTCTCCTGTAAAGTTCAGAAAACCTGATTTCTGCCCTTTTTACTTCTGTACATGCAAAGTAAAATGCTGCGGTACTTCCAGTATGGTACCGCCAGACCATTATAATTGGAGGAATAGTTATAATACTTAATGTATTCTGCATTTAACAAAAAATTGTAACACTTCGCTTCGGAAATTGAAAGTAAGTGCTCATCTGTTCCCTAAAAACGCAGTTTATCAGCGTCTCCATGTTCATTTCAGAGGATTTGGCAATATACTAACTTAGGGACCTGACAACTAACCTGACCACAGGGACCTGACAACTAACCTGACCACAGAGACCTGATAACATACTAGCTTCACGCAGCCCAGACCCGAGGGCTCACCAGAAAGGCTGCGCATCAAAGATTCTCGGGTCGAGAAAATATTTGATCCCCAGCAAGAAAAAAGTTGAACGGGACATCCGACCGAGCCGGACAGAGAAAGCCGCCGACTCCACCATGCAGAGCACGAACCACCCAGGACACCAAAGGGAACAGCAGACCAACGCCCCGTCGGATGAGGTCAACCGCCGCCAGTCCCAGAAAAGAACGCCGACGGAGACTAACGAAACCCTCACCCAGCAGACCAGGGACCCGCCCGCAGCGGGACCAACCAGACAACACGCACCACCACAACAAAACATACAAACATGGAATTTCCACCGAACCTCGGACCAAATTAATGCTTCTGCGTATGTGGTTCCTTAATGAAGGCATTCATAAAATCCCTCCGCTTGACAGCGTCACAAGTTGTGCACCGGGGGTGGGGCAGCCGAGTGTTTAGAGCGCGGGGATTGCACTCGGATGATACGAGTTCGATTCATGGCTCTGTCCAAACAGTGTCCGTGTTCACGCTGAGAACAGGCACGTTAAATATGTGGGTTCGTAAGACCTTCAGAGAGGTTAGTAGGGAAAGGAGAGTACGGTCCCTGTGGATGTCGCCTCCACTAGGTTCCGGTCTAAATTGTGGGGCAATACCTGTCTGTCCAAACAGATACCATACACCTTTGAGAAGTTTCGATGGTATGGGTAGAAGAAGAAGAAGAAGAGGAAGAAGTCGTACGCCCAAATTCTCGCTTTACTAACTGAGCAAAATCTTTCAGCGGATAGCGTTTTTAAGGAAATATTATTTACTGCAACGCTGCAATATTTTCTTCCCAGTTGTACAACAGTTATTTTGGTGAATGTAAATCAGCTTAATTTTTATTTTTTCATTTTAAATCTTTTAACTGGAAAAGGAGTTTGTGCTAGATCAATAAAAGCTGCATAGCAGTGGGAAGAAGAACGAAATTCCACTTTAAGTAACCAATAAATAACCAATTAAAATTTCAATATTTAATATGCATTGTTCTATAGTTCAGTTACTATAAAATTTTATCGCAATACGTACGTCTCTGATTAAATTGTGTAATGAGTTTTAATTAGGGCACTGCATTTTATCGCACAGCGCAAACTTTGTATCTTCTTAAAGATTTTGTTACTTCTTAAAAATCTTGATTTTAAATCAGATCTTGATTTTGATTCTATACAAATCAAATGTCAATGATTGCATCAAAGCAATGAATTAATAATTTATTTAGCAGTTAATATTTTTGATGCCTGCTTACCGCCATCTATTTAAATGATAAGCTTAAATTGTTTTACAAACTACACTAAATTTGCGAAGACTGGCATTATTCAAGGAACAGGATTTTACATTAAAGGTAAAACGCAAAGGAAATTAATTAAAATGTTTAAAATGTTATTATTGCATCCAAAAAGCGTATAATTTGATGTCATTCCCTGTATTGTAATTTAATCTTACTTTTCAAAGAATATATACAGTTTTTTGCACTTTGACACGAAATCTACGAAAACTCATATTATTCGAGGTACAGAATTTTACAGTAAGTATAAAATGCAAGGGAAATTAATTAAAATGTTCAAAATTTTACTATTACATAGAAAAAGTTAGTAATTTGAAGTCATTTGCTGTAATGGAGTTTAATCTTACATTTCACGGAATATATACGAGTTTTATCCTTTGAATACCCTTTAAACTTTATGGATCATAACTGTTTACCACCACCTATTTAAATGATGAGTTTAATTATTTATAAAGTACCAGACATCTACGAAAAATCATGCTGTTCGATGAATAGAATTTTACCATAAATATAAAGTGCAAGGAAAATTAATTAAAATGTTCAAAATTTTGTTATTGGGTTGAAAAAAATTATAAATTGAAGTCATTTAATGTATTGGGATTTAATCTTACTTTCACGGAATATATACGAATTTTTGCCCTTTAAATACCTTTTAAATTTTTTTAATCATAAATGTTTACCGCCACCTATTTAAATGATAAGCTTATTTATTTGTAAAGTACCAGAAATTTATGAAAACTTATATTATTCGAGGAACAGAATTTTATAGTAAATATCAAATGAAAAGACAATTAGTTAAAATGTTCAAAATTTTGTTATTGAGTTGAAATGTTTACAATTTAAAGTTATTCACTGTATTGGTATTTAATCTTACTTTTCAAGTAATATGTAAGAATTTTTGCCCTTTAATCTTTTTGAATCATAACAGTTTACCGCCACCTATTTAAATGATAATCTTAATTCTTAGCTATGTACCCGAAATCTACGAAAACTCATATTATTCGTCGAACAGAATTTTACAATAGATATACAATTCAAGGGAAATTAATTAAAACGTTCAAAATTCTGTTATTGCATTGAAAAAGTTTACAGTTTAAAGTCATTCGCTGTATCGGAATTTAATTTTACTTTTTACGGAATATGTAAATTTTTGGAACTTTTGA
This sequence comes from Amaurobius ferox, assembly GCA_951213105.1. Lineage (NCBI taxonomy): Eukaryota > Metazoa > Arthropoda > Arachnida > Araneae > Amaurobiidae > Amaurobius > Amaurobius ferox. Next base: position 99,962,760 of record OX578152.1, read on the forward strand.
CAATGCTCCGTGAATTTAGTTTATTATTTTCTACGAATTGAATCTGAATTACCTTAGTTACAATATGTACTCACTTAAAAAAAAATATATATATATATATATATATATATATATATATATATATATGCACCGATAAAATATTGAGTTACAGCCATGAAACTCGGCATGCAAATCTTTTAACAGTTATCAATTATCAAATTGTCAACGCCAAAGATGCTTTAAGGCTTATGCCACGTGCATCAGAACGACACATCGTGCAGCATTTAAAATGACCTGTGTTCACATTCACTGGCAATTGGAACTGGATCGTCTGCTTTTATACTGCAAGTTGTGTGCAAAGATGTCTTTGAGATGTACTCGACGGCGCTACGAACAATTGACGTATTTAGAGAGGAATTGCATCATAGGCCTAAGGGAAGTTGGTTGATCGAATAAACTTCTAAGTCGCCATTTTTGTTGCACCGACATGTTAGTTGCTCGGTGTTGGCAACAGTAGATCAGAGCTGGTATATGTAACCCTCGGAGAGGCTCAAGACGGACTGTGCAGTCAATAGAAGAGCCATGTCCGAAATAATAATGTAGATATCTGCCATTTGAAGGCATCGGCTATCCTCAATGCATCCTATATTAAGGGTTACTATTCGGAGACGACTGGTGAAAAGTGGGATTACGTGTTGATGTCCATTAAGGCACCTACAACTGACGTTTCAGCATAGGCAAATGTGTTTAGACTGGTGCCACGTTCTGTCAGCCTAGATAGTGTCCTGTTGGAGGCATGCTATCTTTGGAGTCGAATACTGCCTCTCTCTCAGTACTGGCGACTGTCGCATATGTGTGCTGAGAAGGATTAGCCAGCGTTCTTACCCTGTATATGTTGTAGAGCGGCACACGGGTATCACACATGGTGTGGCGGACTAGGAAACCATCTCGTGGTACAACCGATCTCTTCTAGTTGTGCCGTCCAGGTTCCATTTACTAACAAGACAACGCTCAACCACATACTGTACGACTTTCTCAACAATGTCTTCGAGGATTTAATATCCTCCCATGGCCATCCAGGTTCCCAGATCTATTAGTAATAGAACATGTATGAGACATGTTGGGACGGCAATCGCAGCGTTTTCAGAATACCGTTGAATTAGCTGACAGGTTGCAATATTTGTGGCAGAATCTTCCACAGAGGAACATAAGCAACTTAATTGAATCTGTGCCGCACCAAATATCGGTTTGTAACGGCCAGGGGAGGATTTACCATTCACTAAAATATCATATCATTGTTGCCACTAAATTTTAATGAAACTGTTTTTGCTCCAAAATTTTAATAATTTGCATATTTCCTCAAACAATATACACATGCCGAGTTTCGCGCCACTGTAGCTCAATTTCTGATGGGTGCATTGGTGCTTATATATTTTTTGCAACAGAGTGTATAACACAATAACAGTAACATTATTGATTATTATTAATATCACTATTAAAATCTTTGAGCATTGTGATGCGATTGATAACATCTGTGTATGTGCATGCTGACGGGGGGGGGGGGGGGGGGGAGATTAAGCAGGTAACATGCATTTCCGCATGACCTGCTTTTAAGTATTCTTCACTGTGCATAAGAGTTCTTCCGAACAGAAAAGTTCGCCGAATCACTGTGCTGTATAATAGTATAAGATGGTAAGCATTAATTTATTTCTTTTATATTTCAGCAAAGAAGCAGACTCTGTATTCGTTGCAAAGTTAACAGAATCTGGGCCAATGAAGGATGATGCACCTGCGGTCAAAATCATCAACCACCCGGATTTCACAGGAAACGGCTTTGAGGGGGATATCGCCCTGGTCAAAATGCCAAAGCCCATCGAATGCAGCGACAAAATGAGGCCCGTGTGCATTGGCTCCCAGAAAATGACCAAGAATGGTGCCAGCGGTATTATTACAGGATGGGGTTCGGCTGGTGGCGAAAGGAGGCGTGCAATGCAGGGTGAAGGTGAAGGTGAAGGAGAAGGTGGAGGAGAAGATGGAGGAGAGGGTGGAGGAGAAGGTGGAGGAGAAGGTGGTGGAGAAGGTGGAGGAGAAGATGGAGGAGAGGATGGAGGAGAAGGTGGAGGAGAAGGTGGAGGAGAAGATGGTGGAGAAGGTGGAGGAGAAGGTGGAGGAGAAGGTGGTGGAGAAGGTGGAGGAGAAGGTGGAGGAGACGGAGGTGGTGATGGTAAGTCAAAAGAAATTTCACCTTTTGGGTAAAATTCTGACATAGAGCAAAGAGGGGGAATGCCTCTTCAGCTTCCTAAGGGCTTAGAGGTAGTTTTCTTCCGGTCGTCCATCTTGATGCTCCAATCCATCAAGTGGTCTTGACAGCCTGAGTTATGAAAAAAAGGGGGCCTAAGGGAACGTGCACAGTGCCGACGATTACTGGCGTCTTCAGGTGATGCGGCCTTAGGAAACCGATTGCAACAATGCAGCTGTGAGGCTGGGGAAAAATTATAGAAAATATGGATTTGATGCGCGTCGCAATACTTAGTTACTCTTGCTGTGCATGTGCCCTGTGAAGGAAAATTTGAGGCAACGTCGAAAATAAAAGGCAGTTACCAAAAAAAATATTTGACTGAAAAAGATTAATCGACGATTGATTTCCTATAACAATAAAGGAGGATTTCTGTCTGTTCAGCTGTTTGTTTGTGTCATCTGTAGAGAAAATTCTAAACATCGTATGACCATGAAATTTGGCACATGGGTAGTTCAGGACTTACGACGATATGCCTCGGTGAGATTTTTTAAAATTCGAATTTGTTCTTTAGTCATTTAAACTCAAAAAGTTCCCGTTCGTTGCAAAATTTTACCTCCATCTATTGAATGTCCCTAAACGTAACACTATATCGTTAAATCAAAAAGTAGTTAGTTTCTTATTTAATGCAACGTTGCACAGGAGTAACGGATGGATTGATTTAATTTATTTATCAAAGTTCGCAAAAGGTAACAGAAGTACTGTTAGAAATGAGAAACCCAGTTTTAAATTATGATGAAGACTGTTGAAAAATATTGTTTCTGTCGGTTCCATTAGAAAACTAGCGCTTGCGATTCTCACGGTGTCTTTGTCTGGGAGTTTATTTATTAACGCATGCGCCAGCCCCTTTCCCAAACTCTACCAGGGCTGGACAAATATCTCCTCAATGTAGTAGGAAGGCTGTTTAAGGGGATATGGTACCCAAATTACTGAAATCTGCAATTTTGAAGTTATAGTCGTAATTTTTTGTATTCAGGTAGATTTTAAGTATAGTAAACAAAATGTGATATTTAAAATTTTAAAAGTTAAAAACATTATATTTTAAAAATTAAAATTTCAAAACTTTGACGAGTTTTCTTTTTGATATAAGTAGAAAAATAATTCTTCTAAAATTTTAATTTGAACATTTTGTAACATAAAAGTATGTAAGAAATAAATTGTCTTCATAGTTTTTGTAAATGTGAATCAGAAAACATTTAATAAAAAAATAATGTAAAAAAACGTGATTTTACACCACAAATATTATTTTCGAAAATCATAATAAAAAAACAAACACATATTTCAGCAATTTCTGAAGACAAATTAAAGAAAAGTATATATATATATAACAATTGTTTCAAATTTCATTCATATTCGTGCAGTAGAATTTGACTTATATCAATATAAATTTATAAAAATGTCGAAAATCCCGTCTTGGAGAATAAAGGCATTAAAGTTTAAGAATTATGCAAAATAGCTGTTTATGAAGATATTCATCTGAAAAAAAAATTCAGTAATCTTTTATACACAATAAATTCCAAGTTTAAATTTTAACAAAATGTTAATATATGTACAAAAAATAAATTTGAAAAATTGAAAAAAAGATAAAAAAAATTCATCAAAATTTTTATATACAGAGAAAAATATGAAAATTACTGCTGTTGGACCATAATATATTATAAATAGCTATTGCACACACAAATTCAAAGATAATACATTATATTAAAATGTATAAATGCATATAAAAGCAATATTGCTGACTAACACATTTTAATGTCCACAAGCCAAGTAACTAAAATTTTGGTTCAGTTTTATTTTTGCCAAGTTAGCTAATATATTTCATAATATATTGTTAGCTAATATATTTCACTTCGCTTCTTCCATCCAACAAAAAGAAACATTATTTTCAACTGGGAGAAATAGATATGTAAAGGTCTCACTTTCGTTTGTTTATGTTACAGTAGTAGACGAAAATGGGCGTGGCTGGTGACAATTTCAATAGTTCAATTTTTAACATTGCAATATAATCTGTTCTATTTAACGTAGCAAGAGGAATTTGCGATCATTGGAATCAGATAATTATGAATTGTTTTTAAACAATAAAAAAGATTGAGATTTTTCTGGATTTTTTGGGTACCATACCCCCTTAAGGTATCTGTTTGGACGGCCTAGGCAATGCCATTCAATTTAGACTGGAACCCTGTGAGGACAGCATACAAAGGGATCGAACCCTCATTTCCTTACCACCAACCTCTCGGAAGGACTTACGGACTCACATATTTATCATTCCCATACTCCGCAGAGCAAGGAATCGAACTCAGGTCGTCCGAGTGCAATCCACGTGCACTAACCACTGGGCTGTTCCATCCCGGTCGAGTTCTATTCATTAGATAATGTTCTACAACTAATTGGCTTTATTTGCCTATCTCGTTGTGTTGCCGAGTTTATTACCTAACTTTTTAAATTCTCCACCAAGAGGACTGCAATCAATTTTCTCAATCGGGCCTGGTCACTTTACTATATATAGATCTAACGTGCGCACTTACCCATGGACTTTTTCTTCTTTAAAGTTTTTGGGATCCTTAAGGGAACAGGGAAAGCCCTATCTTTTCCATATTAAATTCACCATTTTGTATACCTTTTTCTCGAAAACTATTGAAGCTAGGAATGTAAAATTTTTATTGCTTATACAGCTGTATACCTTACACATTTTAACACCTCATTTTTCTACATAAAAATTATAATTTAATATAATGTTTTAACTGTGATTTACTTTTCGGAAAACATTTCTCATGACATATAATTTTCTTCAAGAAAGGAAATGTTTAAAGTAAATCTCTCAATCCTTGTGTTGAAATGTTAAATATTACAAAACAAATATATCATAAGAACAATTCAAGTCACTTTCAATATCAAGTTTAAATGATATTGAAAAAACAAGGAACATAAACCTGTAAAATTCATTTAAAGTTCATGATAGATGAAATAGACTGTGAAGTGGTTCAAACAGAACCCCAAAACTTTCAAATTTCTACTTCTTCAATTAGTTAGTGTGGTACGTCATTGGAAAGAGAACATTTTCTACTGTTTAATGCAAAACAATATACTACAAATTCTATTTTTGAGAATATTTTTGAAAGCATTACATTTCATGATAACTAAAGTGGACAATGAAGTTGCTCAAGAAGAACCCCAAAACTTTCAAACTTCTACTTATTTAATTAATTAGTGTCATACGTCATTAAAAAGAGCACATTTCGTACTATTTAATGCAACAATAAAATAATAATCTATTTTTTGAGTCGATTTTTGAACTCATTAAAGTTTATGATAGATAAAGCGGACTATGAAGTTGTTCAAAAAGAACCCAAAAACTTTTAAACTTCTACTCATTCAATTAAATAGTACTATATGTAATTGGAAAGAGGATATTTTGTGCTATTAAATGCAACAATAAAATAAAAATCTATTTTTGAGTCTATTTCTGAATGCATTCAAGTTTATGATAGCTAAAGTTGACTGTGAAGTTGTTCCAAAAGAACCCCAAAACTTTCAATTTTCTACTTAATTAATTAGTATAATACGTCATCAGAAAGAGGACATTTTGTACTATTTGATGCAATACTAAAATAAAAATATATTGAGTCGATTTTTGAACGCATTAAAATCTATGATAAAGTGAACTATGAAGTTGTTCAAAAAGAACCCAAATACTTTCAGACTTCTACTCATTCAATTAATTAGTGCCATACGTCACTGGAAAGTTTGCATTTTGTGCTATTTAATACAATAATAAAATAAAAATCTACTTTGAGTCTATTTCTGAACGCATTCAAGTTTATGACAGCTAAAGTGGACTATGAAGTTGTTCCAAAAGAACCCCAAAACTTTCAAATTTCTCCTTGTTTAATTAATTAGTGTGGTACGCCATTGGAAAGAGAACATTTTTTACTGTTTAATGCAAAACAATACACTACAAAATCTATTTTTGAGTATATTTTTGAAAGCATTACATTATATGATAACTAAAATGGACTATGAAGTTGTTCAAAACGAACCCAAAAAGTTTCAAACTTTTAATTATTTAATTAATTAATGTGATACGTCATTGAAAAGAGAATATTTTATACTATTTAATGCAACAATAAAATAAAAAGTCAATTTTTGCATTTCTGATCTCCTTGCTATAATAGGATCCTTATACAGAGTGTCCAGAAAGTTCCGGAACGGCGCAATATCTCGAGAAATACACTTCGGATCAAAAAAATAAAAAACACATATTCAATATTTTTAGAAAAGCTATGCAATGATACCAAAATTGACCCCCTTCCCTCAGGGCCAGGTTCCTGGGTAGTGCTAAAAGTAGTTTTGAACCGTTTTCTAAACTGAAGTCAACAGTTGTCGCTGAAGTGAACGGTTAGTGCACGGTTAGTGAAGTAACGGTTCCGGAACAGCGCAATATCTCGAGAAATACACTTCGGATCAAAAGGTAAAAAAACACGTATTCAATATTTTTAGAAAAGCTATCCAATGATACCAAAGTTGACCCCCTCCCCCTCCTGGGGAGAGGGGGGGGGGTAAGGCACATTTGAAATGTTCAATGAGAACCACCATTTTTATTGCAGATTTGGATTCTCCAGAAAAAATTACATACATTTGACCTACGATATTTGATTTTTGCTCCTACAAACGGCGCTATAATCGAGAAAAACAGAAGTGGGGCACTAACATTTAAAAGTTACAGAAAAAAGCACCCTGATCATGAGAGGCAAGGGGAGTTACAGAAAAAAGCACCCTGATCACGAGAGGCAAGGGGACTCATCTTAATCAAGCACCCCGAAGGTAACAGAAAACTACTACGTCCACATTGTTGTTTCTGGGTAGTGCTAAAAGTAGTTTTGAACCGTTTTCTAAATTGCAGTCAACAGTTGTCGCTGAAGTTAGCGGGGGAAGAGGATCAATTTTGGCATCATTGGATAGTTTTTTTGAAAATATTGAACACGTATTTTTTTATTTTTCTATCCGAAGTGTATTTCCCGAGACATTCCCATTTTTAAACGTTAGTGCCCCACTTCCGTTTTTCTCGATTATAGCGCCGTTTGTGGGAGCAAAAATCATAATTCGTAGGTCAAGTGTATGTAATTTTTTCTGGAGAATCCAAATCTGCAATAAAAAATGATGGTTCTCATTGAAAATTTCAAATGTGCCCTACCACCCCCCTCTCCCCAGGAGGGGGAGGGGGGGTCAACTTTGGTATCATTGGATAGCTTTTCTAAAAATATTAAATACGTGTTTTTTTACCTTTTGATCCGAAGTGTATTTCTCGAGATATTGCGCTGTTCCGGAACCGTTACTTCACTAACCGTTCACTAACCATTCACTTCAGCGACAACTGTTGGCTTCAGTTTAGAAAACGGTTCAAAACTACTACCCAGGAACAACGATGTGGACATAGTAGCTTTCTGTTCCCTTCGGGGTGCTTGATTAAGATGAGTCCCCTTGCCTCTCATGATCAGGGTGCTTTTTTCTGTAACTTTTAAACGTTAGTGCCCCACTTCCGTTTTTCTCGATTATAGCGACGTTTGTGGGAGCAAAAATCAAAAATCGTAGGTCAAATGTATGTAATTTTTTCTGGAGAATCCAAATCTGCAATAAAAAATGGTGGTTCTCATTGAACATTTCAAATGTGCCCTACACCCCTCTCCCCAGGAGGGGGAGGGGGTCAACTTTGGTATCATTGGATAGCTTTTCTAAAAATATTGAATACGTGTTTTTTTACCTTTTGATCCGAAGTGTATTTCTCGAGATATTGCGCTGTACCGGAACCGTTACTTCACTAACCGTTCACTAACCGTTCACTTCAGCGACAACTGTTGACTTCAATTTAGAAAACGGTTCAAAACTACTTTTAGCACTACCCAGGAACAACGATGTGGACATAGTAGCTTTCTGTTCCCTTCGGGGTGCTTGATTAACATGAGTCCCCTTGCCTCTCATGATCAGGGTGTTTTTCTCTGTAATTCCCCTTCCCTCTCATGATCGGGGTGCTTAAATCAAAAATCGTAGGTCAAATGTATGTAATTTTTTCTGGAGAATCCAAATCTGCAATAAAAAATGGGGGTTCCCATTGAAGATTTCAAAGATGTCCGACCCCCTTCCCCCCAGGAGGAGGGAGGGTATTTCTCGAGATATTGCGCCGTTCCGGAACTTTCTAGACACCCAGTATATACTCTGTATTGTGAGGAAAGTGAATATGTAATAATGACATATCTTTTTTTAATGTTTAGATAAGAAAACTGGTTTGAAAGAGAGCAAGATAACATTTCAAACTAGAACCAAGTGCAGGAAAATAGAAGGCTTCAAAGCGGCCAAGAAGGCTATATGTGCTACTGACAAAGAGAAAGATGCCTACTGCAAGGTATGACCCATGGTCTTACACATTTCATTTAACTTATTGATATCTATAAAGAAATTCACCACATATACGGTAAACTTCTGATAATCCGACACGTTCGGGAGTTCAGCTGTGCAAATTTTTCCTATATATATCATTCCGAACCCGATTTCCTTCACCCACCGGGGTGAATTTGAGAATCGGTTTTTTTTATCTGTCCCGTGGTTTATACTACAAGTGTGTAAAGATAAAGCCTTCTGGGTTACCAGCAGGGCTCTAACAGGTAGATCTAACTTCAAAATCTAAAGAGTTGAAATCTACGACAAAAGACAGTGCATACCAAATGTGGAGCTGCTCCGAGTTCCGAGTTATTCCCCAAAAATGAGTACTTTCCTATGACGGGCCCAGACGAGCTACCCCGTAAAGTTGGAAATCAAATGAAATAATATTAATATATATATATATATATATATATAGAGAGAGAGAGAGAGAGACATATATATATATATATATTAATATTATTCATATATATATATATATATTCTAGTCAAATGAAGTGGATAAGGAAAGCAAAGGGGGAAAAAGGTGATTTGGAAATGTTGATGCTAAGCTGCCTTACCCCTTCCAACACTAGTATATATATCCAAATGAAAAAGATGAAAATACAATACAAGAATATGTAAAGTACCACAAATTTGGGGGGGGGGGTTGACATCCACTCTCCTGTTAAGCATGCTTTACGTCGCGACCACACTCCCAGGAGCCGGTCAATTATCAATGACTGAAAACACCCATACAACAGTAAATCCACTTGAAAAGAAATTTCAACAGGAATTCAAAAACACTAGACCCAAACTAATACCATACCTAAACGTTCTACCCGAAGCGAGATCCATACAAAGAAGTCTCCATCCTCCCTTTTATACAGCTGATCAGTGAAAAATCTAGAATAACATTCAGTTATGGTTATGTTGGAAAAACCCATTGCGGTATCACATAAAAATCTTGGGGGATATCCCTGTTTCATTGCTTCTGCAAAATAAACCCTGGCACCATTATCCAAGGTCAAAAATTAAACTAACACAATAGACCGGGATAATAGTGTCAGGGTTTATTTTGTAGAAGCACTGAAACAGAGACATCTTCCAGGGTTTTTATGTGATATCGCAATGGGTTTTTCAACATAACCATAATTGAATGTTATTCTAGATTTTTTACCGATCAGTGGTATAAATAAGACGCAGGAGGATGGACACTTTTTGTATGGATCTCGTTCCCGGGTAGCACGTTTAGGTATGGTATTAGTTTTGGTATAGTTTTGGTCTAGTGTTTTTGAATTCTTGTAGAAATTTCTTTTCAAGTGGATTTATTGTTGTATGATTGTTTTTGGTCATTGGTAATTGCCAGGTAAAGTACCGGCTCCCGGGAGTGTGGTCGCGGCGTAAAGCATGCTTAACCGGGGAGTAGGGATCACAACCCCCCCGACCAATTTGTGGTTCTTTACTTATTCTTGTATTGTATTTTCCACTTGGATATATATATATATATATATATATATATATATATATATATATATATATATATATATATATATATATATATATATTTATATATATATATGGACTATTTCATTAATGTAGTCTTATTTCCTACCTTACTTACAACATTTTTGCTATTTACATTGCCCACTTATCCCCAACAGGTAAAGAATTAAAGCATGTTTCAATCTTTTTATGACACCCTGTATAGTGATAAATGTATGATAAAGTCAAGTTGTCATTCACATTTACTGCCCCAAAAGAGTTATGGATTTTTATTTGCAGGGTGCTGGTGGTTCAATTGTTATCGCACCGAAGGGAAAGAAGTTCTACGCAGCTGCCCTCTTCCTCCAATCAGTGGCTGGTGTAAATTGCGAAGGCGGAGATTTTTTTCCTATGACTAAAATTGGCACTTATGGCAAATGGATCAGGCAGAATATCAAAACGGAAGATAAGGCTACCTCTCTTAAAGGCAAAGGTGAGTAAGGGCCGTATAGATGTATCTAAGGCTATATTAGTGGCGACTTGTGACTTCACGAATGGGTCAAGCAGATTCAGTGCGGTATTATCTCCTCCTCCTCGACAACGAACATCATCAAAACACATCGCGCTACTGGCACAAGTATTGTCAAATAATATCTAAAAATAGCTAAACATGTCTATAAAACTCGCTAAATAATAATAATAACCCATTCAACCGATAACGGCAAGTGATGCAGGGTAAAGCAATGCGCCACCTGACGAGCCCGCCATCTATATACGGTGTATATAAACTGTTTTGACAAAATAAAAGGAGCGATTGTACTCATCAAGACGAACAATATTCATAATGGAACCTAGGGGTCGCATTCCCCTCTAAGTGTCAGAAAAACGTAAAGTTAAAGTTGAACTTTCAACAGTGAAAATAAGGAGAATTAACGTAATCCTAAGTTGCCCAATCCCATTTATTTACACCGGAGGAAAGACTCAAAGTAGATGCTCAAAGCGACGGCCAAGTGTGCCTTTGCATAATTCACACCGGCGAATGAACGACTGGCGCACCCTCTTGAAGGCACCTGGTGTCGTGTTTATCCTGTCCACTGCAACAACGATTCTCGCTACGAGATTTTCCACGGAGTCCACAGGCGTCTCGTGCACCAATGATTTTATGTGCCCCAGAAGAAGAGGTCCAGTGGGTTGCGGTCCGGTGAGCGTGGAGGCCAAGCCACAGGTCCACTACGTCCAATCCATCGTCAAGGATATGTGGCATTCAAGAAGTGTCGGATGACTAGAAGTAATGTTCTGGAGATGTGATTCTTCTCCAGAAAATCACTCAGCACGACAGCCTTGTCGTCCAAAGTGGCTACTTGTGCTTGTTGGACATGTTTCGAAGTTACTCTTTTCTGACACTCATAGGGAATGCAACCATTGGTTCCATAGTAAATATTGTTCATCTTGATGGGTACTATCACCCCTCTAATTTTGTCAAAACAGTTTATATACACCCTGTATATATATATGAGCTGACTGGTCCGGCATTTTAAATCCCACAGAAGCTGGAAGCGTAATGCATTATCATTAGCTCTGCTGGTATTCTCACTTTAGGAAGTGTTATTGAAATAGTGGGTGTTCTGCATCGAGCTTCAATAATCATTCTAAGAAAAGTTTTAAATTATTTCGCTTTCCTAGAAACAAAGAGGGAAGAAAAAAAATGGCTTATAAATAGTCGGCGGAATCATTGGATACCCGGTGTAAATATGTTATGCAGGTATGCATATTTGTTACCATAATTGTATAGTAACAAATATGGCAGTTCATGTATTTGCGGCTAGAACTGATTCTGGAACAGCATCAGCCTACTGTGCTTTTTACGATGGCATGTGTGTTCACAAGTGGTCAACTCGTCTGCACTAATGAAAATACCGTCTTCCAAGCAGAGCTGCTCGCAATAAAGGATGCTGTATTTTGGGCTACCAAAAGTTTGCATAAGAATTTCATTATTTACTCTGACAGTCTATCGAGTATCGAAACTCTTAAACAATATCAAACGAAGAATCCGATAGCTCATCAAATTATAACTATCATAACCAATAGCATCCATCAGAAGTTTTTTATAGGATGGGTTAAAGGTCACTCGGGTGTTCTGGGAAATGAAGTTGCAGACTGTTTAGCTTTTGAGGCGACGTCAGATATCTCTGTTCAGAGTACAAACTTACCATATCCCTGTTCATCGCTAAGGTCATATCTAATTATTAATACCATAAAAGAGTGGCAACAGCAGTGGAATGAAAGTGAGAAAGGATGAGAAACGTTCAACTATCTTCCCAGAGTATCTCAAAAGCAACTAACTGATTTGCAGCAGAGAATTGGCACAGTTTTTCTCAAGACATGGCTGTTTCCCAACCTATCTTTACAACCTATCTTCAAAAGAAAGACACCGAAAACTGTATTTGTGGTGAAATAGGATCTCCGAAACATTTTGTATTTGATTGCGAACTTATAAAGAACTATCACCTTAAAACGCCCAATAGACAACATATGCCAATATTTGTCCCAAACCTTCTGGGTAATAGCTGGGCTAAACAGAGAATAAAATCTGTAATTCAATTCCTAGAGGAAAACGAACATATCCTGTGAATTATTACTGGTAACCTCCACACATTCGCTCACTGTTTATTGCATATTTATTTATAGAACTTCTAAATTTTGTTATAAATACTGCAATCAAATTAATTTTAAATTCACATTTGTTTTAATCATTGTATCAATATAGTATTGAAAGCCATGGTAATCTGTGAGATTTGTATGTGTATGTTGTATATATAGTTTTGTATATATATATTTTGTATATTTATATATATATATATATATATATATATATATATATATATATATATATGTCTTTGAAAATTATTCGTTTCATTTTGTATATGTAATAACCAATTTTAGAAATATTTTTATATATATAGTTGCTCCCATTTGAAACAGTTCTACACATAAGTGTTTATGGATGTGAAATATTTGTGAAATACTACCTGAATCTAGTATAGACAAGCATATTGTATATAATTGTTTATCATTTTTATCTTGGCATTAAGTTTTAATATCTGGCTTTGGCAGATATTCCTCCACCATAGGCTGTAATTACTGCAAACCTTCGGGTCGGTGCCTATAGGTGGTTAATCTGTTAATCTGTATTTGCAGCAACCTTATTGGGCTTCAATATGTCTGATAAACCAGTCTGTATATTTGGTACCTTTAGGTGTAACGATTGTCTTATAGCGAAGGTGCGTACAGAAGCAATCTTAAAAGAGAAGTTCATTTACAGGAACATAACGCAAGTTATTTACAATTATTTACATAACTTAGTGCTACATCAAAACGCGCTTGAACTTAGGCATTCGAGATACGACTGTACGTGTGCGTCTTTTAGAGTGTTCTGGGGCTGTTTTTTATGAGCCAGTGCAGAGGCGTTGCGCATGCGTTACATGCAAAGCAGGGAGTCTCTGGAGATCAAAAAGCTGTGGAGAGTTTTATGCTAATCACTTGATCTGGAGGCTTTATGCAAATCGCTGGAGGAGTGTCGCCATAGTACCCCCCCCCCCCATCGTGAAAGAACTGGGAATCTGAAATGAACATGTCTTCCATACCTGGTTAATGGAGAGGTATAGGCGGAAAGCGTCTATTGGTCAGAAACTGGTGTAGATGTTCCTTTTTCGTCCTCCAAGGGTTTTAGTAGAAATGCAGGTTTTAGACGATCAATGCAGAAGTTGCTTTTTTGTCCGCGGATATTCACGGGGTAAAATTAGTCTGTGCGTGTACATGTTGAGAAATATCCATCGTATGGGGTCTGCAACAGTCGACTTACAAAGTCGTTTCGCACAAAAACGTGGGTAAACTGGGGAAGTTCCTTGTGAATAAAAACATCATTTTTTTTAATGACGCGAAGCGGGAACAGGTCGTAGTCGTTGCATTTGCCGTCTTAATTGTAAAACGAATTCGTGTGCTTGTTTTGGGATGTCCTTTAGTGATGTGTCACGTAGGAATTCACATGGCAATCGTAAAGATGTGCCGTAGGTTAATTCTGCACTAGAAGCTTTTAGATCTTCTTTGATTGTGGATAGAATTCCTAAAAGTACGCTTGGTTGTACACCTGTCCAGCGCTCTGTGTCGTGATAGCGTATTGCAGATTTCAATTGAAGTTGAAAATGTTACACCATGGAATTGGAGGCAGGTGATATGCTGTCGTTCTGGTTTATGGACTTCCTAAAAATCTCATTAGGTGATGAAATAAATCACGTTCGAAATGATCTTGGGTACACCAAATCGAGAAATCCAACCAGAATAAAATGCTTCTGATACTGTGGCTGCAGTTTGATCCTCTAATGGAATGGCTTCTGGCCATCTCGTAAATCGGTCGACACAAGTGAGTAGATATCGAAATCCCTTTAATACCGGTAAAGGTCCGACAATGTCGATGTGAACATGTTGAAATTTGCCATTAGGTGTTCAAGTGTTGAACACCCAGACCACACGACAGACCCGAAGGCTTACTGTTGCTAAGCGTGTGGCCGGGAACTTTATTTTAGATTCAAGAAATTACAATACATATTAAAATTGAATCACAGCACAGGTAGTTACATCAAGACAAGCAAAAGATTGGCAACGACAAAGCAATACAATAGAGTACAGTACAATACAACGGAGCAGGAATCCGAGAAGAAAAAGCAAAAAAGTTACAAAAAGAGAAATAAACAGCAAGAGAAAAACAGAGATAAAAATAACTAAATATAAAATGACTAAAAAAAATAATTGCCATTAGGTGTATTAAACTTTCCTAGAGGTGATTTTGTGTGTCGGTGTATCTTTGATCTTTGGCATACGATGCACGTTCGACTCCATTCGGTACGGTCCTTTCGGAGTGAAGGCGACATGAATCGTTTTCAAACCATGTTAACTGCTCCTCGAACTCCTGGATGAGCCAGAACTTGGATGTTGTGAAAAACTTGCTTTCGAAAACTCTGCGGTATGTACGGTCGAATTTCGCCTGTTGAGATGTCACATTGAAGTATGGCACCTGATGGAGCAATATCAATATCTTTTAGTCGTGACGAAGGATAAGATTTTTTGAGACCGGTAAAGGTCCGACTGGTGACGAACTAAACGTTCGTCATCAGTTTGAGCTTTTGCTATTGCTTCGTAACCCAGCACATTTAGTGTATGAATCTCTTTCTTCTATGCAAGAAAGTGAGTCAGCTACTACATTTGTTGAACAGGGAATGTATTGGAAATTAGTTGTAAATTGGCTAATATATTTCAGGTGTCTTAACTAACTGGAGTGATCTTTTCGGTTTTTTGTTGAAATGTAAATGTAAAAAGTTTGTAATCGGCGTATAAGATAAAATATCTTCTTTCTAGCATGCGCCGAAAATGCTTTAGGATAGAATATGCTGCGAGAAGTTCACGGTCGTAAGTGCTGTATCACTCTATGGCGAAGGTGCGATGTCGCATCTTAATCATTACAGAAGCAATCTCAAAAGAGAAGATTTACAAGTATTTACATAGCTTAGTGCTACATTAAAACGCGGGTGAACGTAGTCATCTGAAATACGAATGTATGTGTGCGTCTTTTTGAGAATGTTCTAAGGCTGGCTTTTATGATCCAGTGCAGAGGCGTTGCGCATGCGTTACATGCAAAGCAGAAAGTCTCTGGAGATCAAGAAGCTGTAGAGAGTTTTATGCTAATCACTTGATCTGGAGGCTTTATGCAAATCGCTGGAGGAGTGTCGCCATAGTCTAAATACACTGACTTCCAAAAGTTAAACACGCAATGCAAATTTTCATTTTTCGAAAGCGTATTTTAATTTTAGTGGCTGAAAATCGCTACGGATGTAGATGGTAGTATGTGAATATCGTATGTTACAGTCAGTCACGATTGACTGTCCGGATATATGCTAATTCGGCAGTAGTTGAAGACGCCAGCATTCTGAAGGGTTTGAGGAGGTATATTTAAATGCTGATAAGAAGTGTGATTTTGTAGGATTATTTTTGATGATATTCGTGTTTCTATGGATGAAAGAAGACGAATGACAGATAGTGAGCGCTGGCTTGTTGTCGGACGCATTGAAGCAGGACAGTCAATCAAAGATTTCGTTTTTTTTTTTTTGGCGTTGATCATTCGGTAATTTCTCGATTATGGAAACAATTCCAAACATGTCAAACAGTTGTCCAGAGACCTGTGCCCGGTCATCCAAGGGTTACCATCCCTTTGGGTGAGCAGTATATTGCTATAGTAGACAAACGGAATCGACGAGCGACCTCCACAACTGTTACATCCATGGTTGCATCCATGGAAGGCTCCACGTGGAGGGAATGCACGCCCGAGTACCATGTTTTTGTATTCGATTTCCCATCCAAGTCAGATGGGCAAAATTAATTAGGTGTCGTCAACATTTCAATTAGACTGTCTCAAATTGGTGCAACGTCCTGTTCGCGGACGAGTCCAGATTTGCCCTGAAATCAGATGATAAGCATGTAAGAGTCTAGAGAGAATGAGGCACATGCAATCAGGCCCAGAACATTATCGAACATCACGCAATCAGAGGTGGTAGCTTCATGGTGTGGGACGGAAATTTAATGGGATATCGCACAGAGCTGCACATCTTTAAAGGTGGCTCTATGAAGGCTGCGCGATATCGGGATGAAGTGCTAGACCCCATTGCGGGACTCTGCGCTGCAACAGTTGGTCCTGATTTCCTCCTTATGGACGATAATGCTTGTCCCCATCGATGTAACATAGTTGACGAATACCTGGAAAGTGAGGACATTTCTCGTATGGAGTATCTGGCGTATTCTCCCATCCTAAAACCTTTAGGATGCCCTCGAAAGTGCTGTCTCTGCATATTTACCTTCTCCAGCTTGTTGCAGAGAGTTGGAAACTGCCCCATTGGTGGAATGACCATTGCTCGCATCTGCGATGGTTGATTACCTCATTAAAAGCACGGAAAATCGTTGTAAAGTATGTGTGAAGTTTCGGGGTGGTCACATACCAAATTAATGTAAATTTTGCTTGGTTTGTTTGCTTTTAAACATTATTTTGTTAATGATCCAAATGTGACGTCATCATATAACTTACAAAAAGTAAATATTTTTTTTAATCTTTGTACATAATTCTTGTTTTCTTTAATGCATAAACAGATTTGCTACCTTCATGTACAATTTTCAGTTAATCAAAACTTTACTTTTCCATTTTTGTTGATTTTACCGTCCGTGATTAACTTTTGGAAGCTAGTGTATTTCAAGACCTGACAAAGGAGTCTTCCGAAAAGTCTTCATTAACTTATTAATAACAGAATTTCTAAATATACATACTTTTCGCTAGGCAAGAAGTAAGGTGTGGAGAAAATTTGGAAACAATAGAATTTATATATATATATATATATATATATATATAAATATAAAAAGTATAAAAATCATTTAAAATTTGAAAAAAGAAGGAAGGCTTAGCGAGAAGCTTACTTAATGGCGGTAAGGGGTTGTGAACCCTTACCGCCATTAAGCCCAGTTATAGCATGCGGTTATAGCAAGGTTATAGCAACGGTTATAGCAAGCCCGGTTATAGCATGCGGTTATAGCAAGGTTATAGCAACGGTTATAGCAAGCCCGGTTATATAAGCCCGGTTATAGCATGCGGTTATAGCCCGGTTATAGCATGCGGTTATAGCCCGGTTATAGCAAGCTCCCGGTTATAGCATGCTATCACGCCATGGCAACACTCCCGGAGCCGATATCTTACTGAAACTAAATTTCCGAAAGTATATCAAGTAAAATACATGAAATGCGAATGAGAACAAAGCAAGAAACAACATCCAAAGGAACGAAGTTGTTCTCATTCGCATTTCATGTCTTTACTTGACATACTTTCGGAAATTTAGCCTCAGTAAGATATCGGCTCTGAGAGTGTTGCCATGGCGTGATAGCATGCTATAACCGGGAGCGGGGGATCACAATCCCCGCCGGCCATTTACTATTTTAACTGTTGGCTTTTCCCCTTTAATTCATTTGAAATCTGTATATATATATATATATATATATATAAAAGGGATGTTAATTCCAGAAGGATAATGTAATACAGTAATGACAGACAGGGTGATCAGTAGGCAATAAGAACGCTTCTTGCAGCGATACAATCAGAAACTTTTCGCGGAACAGATGTAATGAGCATGCGGATAGTTTCCTAAGGGACGGATAACCATATGCTTTCAACCATCCTCCATAAGTCGTCCTCTGTTTGATGCGGGGCAGGGCAGTCAAACGACGGCCATTCAAGTCTCATACATGCTCGAAGAGTGAGAGATCTGGAGACAGCGGAGGCCAAGGAAGCACCTGGCCCTGGTGATCCTGCTGCCTACTAACCTTGCAAGGCTTGTCTGCTGATGGTTGGCGTCGTGTGCTGTCGCGAGTTTTCTTGCTGGATAACAGTATTTTGCAACCGCTAAAGGTAGAGCAATGAAACTTCCAGCAACACATCATCCACATATCATCGTGACCTTATTGTGCCTCTGATATGAACCAGAGGTGACCAGCTATCGAGGTCGATGGTACCCCAAACCCATGTCGCCAAACTCATGTATATGCCGCGTTGTCGAGCAGTATCGCGTTTAACAGTCGCAGCGGAATTGTATCTGTTTCCACGTCACCTCCAGACACTCACACGACGACAGTTATTCGAGAAACAGAACCGAGACTTGTTGCTAAACACTACTCTGTCCCATTCAGTCGTCCAAGAGGCTCGAGCCCGACACCATTGCATTCTCTTATATCGGTGTCTTCCCGTCAGTGGCAGTCTTTGTTAAGGACGGTTTGAGTGCAAGCCGCTTTCGACCAATCATCGAGAAACTGTTGTCGCTGATATTGGAACATCCAATGTACCCTGCAAATTCTGCAGAATGTCGATAGTCGTCGTTTGTGGGGTGCCACCGCATGCCTTCGAATGCGTCGATCAACGCGTTCTGACGTACCTCTGGATGGACTTGTACCACTGCGACGATTCACATGTCCTTCTTCAATCCCAATCTTCAATCTTCTCCAAATTCTTTGTACAGTGGACTCATCTACACGTGTTTCAGCGGCGATACGCCGGCACGACCATCCAGCCGTAAGTCTAAAATGAATAGCCTCGCAGGATTGTCCAAATTCTGAAACGAACTTCGGCGCCGTCTGCCAGGCACCTCTTCAACAACACGTATCTTCTGAAATGAAAAACAGCTCGGAAAACGGGTTTACGTAGGCGACAGATAGTAGCAACTGTTTGCTCATCCGCCGTTTCCATCCCTTTTATCCGGTGCTCTAATCACGTGACCTACTTGGATTTCAGAGCATTTGCATACATCAGTCAGCTGCCATCAGCCAGCTGCGTTTGTTTCGCAATTTGCATAATTATATGGCCAAAGCTTCATGGTGTATGTTTTTCTATATCGGGTAGTATATATATATATATATATATATATATATATATATAATTATATTATATTATATATATATATTATATGCTATTATATATATATATATATATATATATATATATATAATAGCATGTAACAATTCTCCCTTTTTATGCAGGTAAAAGGAGGAAGAAGAAGGTGAAGCAGGATTAATAACGAAGATGCAAAATGCTGTTGTATGCGAAAACATGTTTGCTACCCTCGGAAGAATAAAAACATGTAACTTATTTTTCTGTGATTTTAAATTATGGAAATAAAATGTATTCTAAACCAGGCTGGTCATTTCGACTATAACACCATTAATAGCCTTCTTTTATAAGATCGTTTACCCTGATTTGAAGAAGGAGATCCTTCAGCAGGTTAACCTAGACCTGAAAGCATAGCTTCGACTAAGAACTTGGAAGAGGAAAAGGACTTGACGCAAACCATTTTGAAATTTCATAAATTTTTCGGAAAGGGATTTCAGTTTCTTGTACTTGGAGTGGATTTTTTTTTTATCATGCAAGGGTGGATTTTTGTGCGGTTTCAATATTATTTTTTGTAAAAATATTTATCAACCATATTATGTAACAATAATATAGCAGGCATTACAAATTACACTTTACCACCGAACACCATTTACTCGTATTCATGTTTTTATTTTCGATTTTTGAAATTCTAAATCAAATTTGTCTCAGGTTTTGAAGAAATTATGTACCTCCCACCACAACACACAAAATGGATCGTCACCGTTTCAAATTGGCTCAGTAACTTTGGCCGGTGCTTTACAAACCTATTTGGTCACAAACCCTTTTGAAATTTCATTTGATGGTCGAAATCCAAAATGAGAAAAGTCCCTTGTGGTCCAAGCTATGCATTCAAATTTTATTCATTTTTTAATTTTTAAGAAAATTTACACAAAACTATCACGTCGCGGAACTCCTGAAATACTGCCGCGGAGCCCCTGAAATACTGTCGCGGAACTCTTGAAATTCTGTCGCGGAACCTTTGAAATACTATCGCGGAAACTCTGAAATACTGTCGCGGAAACCCTGAAATACACTCGCGGAACCCTTGCAATACTGTCGCAGAACCCCTGAAATACTGTCGCGGAACCCGTGAAATGTTGTCGCGGAACCTCTGAAATACTGTCGCGGAAACCCTGAAATACACTCGCGGAACCCCTGCAATACTGTCGCAGAACCCCTGAAATACTGTCGCGGAACCCCTGAAATACTGTTGCAGAACCCCTGAAATACTGTCGCGGAACCCCTGAAATACTGTCGCGGAACCCCTGAAATACTGTCGCGGAACCCCTGAAATACTGTTGCAGAACCCCTGAAATACTGTCGCGAAACCCCTGAAATACTGTCGCAGAACCCCTGAAATGCTGTTGCGGAACCCCTGAAATACTGTCGCGGAACCCCTGAAATACTGTCGCGGAACCCCTGAAATTCTGTCGCAGAATCCCAGAAATACTGTCACGGAACCCCTGAAATATTGTTACGGAACCCCATAAGTTATGCTAAACACACTTCGAAAATTAAAAACAGACTTAGGCTACAGGACCGCCAACACTGAACAAATAAGGTCGGAACGATAATTATAAAATTGCCATTTTGAACTTGCTTTTGCTCGGGTGTTAACACATCCATTGCAATTTCTTTTTTTTTCTCAACGTTCAGATAGATTTACAGAGATAAATCTCTAGCTTTCTTTGAGAGCTAAGCTACAGACCACTGGAAATCTGGGTTTGTTACGTCAAGTATAATATATACTTGTCAGCTACGAATATGATGATGCCTCATTCCTAAAATATATTTTCCAAACAGACTCACAGATATAGACAGACGTCATTGAACAATTGGTTTACTGGAATTCAAAGTTTCTCAAAATGTATAAATACATCAAAATTAGAATATCAGATTTCTGACTCCACTTAATACTTGTCCTTTTAACACATATACTATGCATTGTAAGGGAAGTGAAAACTAAAGATATCGCCATGTTCCACAATAGACAATAAAATTCCAGAAACCACACTATAAAAGAAGTTATGTATCATTCTAACTTAAATAACACTATCCTAAGAACGCGTATATGTTTTGTTTCCAAAAATGATTGACGTTTTAGGAAATTTTATTCATTTTTACTGTCACTATCTGCATAGTACAATGTGTCGGGAAAGTATTCAGACGGGGTCGAAAACTCGAATTTGAGTTTTTGACGGAAGAGCACGTTTTAAACATTCCTGAGCTGGAATAGAACATTTTCAAGATATGTGTGTGTGTGTGTGTGTATGCGTGATTGCTAGAACCCTATTGATTTTAAATGCAATCGAATGATCAGCCCCCCCCCATTTTCGAATAAATTTCTGGAAATAAAAATAATAATAGAGCCCTTTAATAATTATAAATAAGTAACTATTTCAGATGTAATGTATTATTATAAAATGAATGACACGAACGTTAGAACACTATTATGGATCGTTCTCAAGATATTGTACGATTTTTGAATGACTTTTTAAGCGAATCATTTAAACAATCAGGTTTTAATGCTATTGACTAAGTAATAGTTTTATATGTAACATTTTTATTTGAAAACGAATAACATAAATTTTGAACTCTAGTATGAACAGTTTTCGAAATATTGACACATTTTTCAAATATATTTATAAAAAAGAATTGCATAAAATTAAAAACATAGTATTATTAAATATGCTCACTTTTCATATGCAATATTATACAACAGATATTTTAGTGTTATTTTCGTAGTTCTAGCTCTTTCCATTCACGAGAGGAGATTGGTTTTGTAATAATTTTGTATTTTAATGACCAAGCAACTCGCCAACAGTCATTTAATTCATGGGACATTAATTAAATGTCAATTTGTAATTGATCTGGATTTTGCATGTGAGTTCGAATAAGTCATCTTGTTTGTACTCATAAGTTGTTAAAAGTGCTCAATTTCAATATTTATGGCGTTAATGCAATGCCAAAAACATTGAACTGTGAATTTTGCATGTCATTCTTTCGATATAGAAGAAATAATGTCATTGCATTGTGTAACGAAAGTCATGTGCTGCCCACATTAAATTTTTCTTAAAGTAACATATGTTGAAAGTGGGGATGTTCTAAAAAGCTAACATACATGCCTTTTGCTGCGCCATAATAGCATTGAAAGTTAATTTTTACTATTAACCATCAAAGTCGAAAGCTATCTATTGTAATGTCTTAATCAGTTGATACTAAGCAATATAAGCGAAGAAAACCGACAACAGAAAAATCTATATCCATTGACAAAATTGCTCGCAATCAAATCTGGAATGTCCACGTATAGTCATATGTGTAGAATGACATGAAAATGTCTACTGGCAGATGTGATGTTATGGCACAGATGTTATGGCGAAATTACTTTTAAACGACTCAAATGAAATTTATACCTACCTTATGGTCTGACATTTTAATTTTACATACATTTGACATTAGAAAAGCAGATATGAAGCAGTTACTTCTTCTGGGACTGGCGAGTTTTCTCGTTATACACGTTTCTTCAGACGTGAGTATGTTTTGAACTAAAAGCCCTCCTCGTCATTTTTATTACACTTTTTCTTTCTTTAAGAGAGAAGGGATTGTTATGTTAAAAATATTTGTCCAAATAGAAAATTTA
The DNA here is from genome assembly GCA_951213105.1 of Amaurobius ferox. NCBI lineage: Eukaryota > Metazoa > Arthropoda > Arachnida > Araneae > Amaurobiidae > Amaurobius > Amaurobius ferox. The sequence goes on from OX578152.1 coordinate 99,986,076, forward strand.
TGCGCTTTAGCTCTAGATTATGAAAGTTCCCTTTTTAGCGTTCCGTCCGTCTGTAGGTCTAATTCGCACCAAAACATCTTGGCCCACACGACAGGACAAAAAGAAAAGCCAGGCTATTAGCCTGTGATGTGTGGATTACGGGAAAAGGTGTAAATTACGAAATGACTATAGAGTACAGCTAGATTACTTAAGGTGAGGAGTACGAAATGACCTGTTGGGTACAGATTACTTAGAAGTGTGGATTACGAAATGGCCTGTAGGATACAGATTATTTAGAGGTATGGAAAACAAAATGACATGTGGGGTACAGATTACTTAGAGGTATGGATTACCAAATGGCCTGAAGGATACAGATTATTTAGAGGTATGGATTATGAAATAACCTATGGGGTACAGGTTATGTAGAGGTATAGATTACGAAATGACCTGTGGGCTACAGATTACTCAGAGGTGTAGATTACGAAATGATTTGTGTGGTACACATTACTTAAAGGTGTGAATTACAAAATGGCCTGTGGGATACAGATTACTTTGAGGTGTGGTTTACGATATGACCTGTGGGGTACAGATTATTTAGAGGTGTGGATTATAAAATGATTGTCGGGTACAGATCACTTAGATGTGTGGCTTACGAAATGACCTGTGGGTGTACATGTTACTTAGGTGTAGATTACGAAATGATCTGCGGGGTACAGATTACTTAGAAGTGAGGATTACAAAATGACCTGTAGGGTACAGATCACTTATAGGTTTGTAATACAAAATGACCTGTGGGGTACAGATTACTTAGAGGTGTGGATTACGAAATGACATTTGGGGTGCAGATTTCCTAGTGTATTCTAGAGGTCTTGAAACGTGTAGATCCGTCGAAAACTGGAGTTGCGATTTTCGGCATGATTCCAATACTTTCCCTATACATTACCAAGTATTGCAGGGAAAGTAAAAACTGTGGCTTTGTATACAGAACGGCCAGACAAACAGACAACCAATAAATAAGCACACATACTTTCTATTATATATATATATATATATATATATATATATATATATATATATATAGATACTACAATTATTGTTACCACTGTTTTTGATATAAATTAATTTTATGAAAATCTTTAAACGAAAACCTTTCGTGTTCTGATCATGAGAACTACAAAAACTATATCGAAATCTAGTTTTTCTCATAATGTGTATTATTATACGCATAAAATTGTGTAACCACAGGTGCATTTATTATTGAGTTATAGAGTTCACACACACACATATATATATATACGTATATATATATATATATATAAATATATATATATATATATATATATATATATATATATATATATATATATATATATATATATATATATATATATATATATATATATATATATATAGAATAGAAATAATTTGAAAATCCAATGATAGAATATATATATATTAAAAAATTCATAAAAACTACAGCATATTAAAAGTATTAATTATACTTAGCTAGTATAAAATGTTGGTAAAATATTAATAATATTAACACCTTAATTTATCTGTCTGTTTATCTATCTATCTATGGGTAATGCTGCAACAAAATGTTGCCAAACGTGTTTCAATCACAGATAAACATTTCAATTTGGATATTAACCCAGACCATCAGCATTTTCATAACCCTCCACGTGAACAATAAAATTTTTCTGATCACGCATTGACTTTCCACATTCAGTGCTGCTTGAATAAGAATAACCTATTTCTCCATCCATAATGCTTGGAGAAATTTTGTCGTTGAAATTGGCGGAATATCGCCCACTTAGCAGGATTTTTAAATGTTGCCAAATTGACGAAAATGTCGCCAAATTGATAAAAATGTCGCCAAATTGATAGAAATGACACTAAATCAATGAAAATGAAAACTAATCGATGAAAATTCAATATCTTGGAAGAATATATGCATCTACAATAAGAATAATCTATTTTTCTGTCTGTAACGCCTGGCGAAATTCTGGCGACGAATTTTGGTTCCATATCACCTACTTGGCGAGCCGTTTTTAAATTCTGCTAAATTAACAAAAAATGTCGCCAAATTGATAAAACTGGCGCAAAATCAATGAAAATGACGAAGAATTGATGAAAATTCAATATCTTGGAAAGAACATAATAAACGACTATATGAATAACCCATTTCTCCGCTCGTTCGTAATGCTTGGCGAAAAATTTAATGGGATATCGCAAACTTGGCGACTTTTTTAAATACTGCTAGATTGACGAAAATGTCGTCAAATTGATGAAAATGTCACCAAATTGATAAAAATGACGCTCAATAGGCGGCAATTCTTTGCTAAATAGGCTGCAATGCTAATAAGCGCAGTTGCAGCTTATAAATAAAATGATTTCAATAATAAAAATAGTTTATGAAAATCCAAAGATATATTAGAGAAATTTTGTATCAAATATATAAAACCATAAATAACAAATAAATAAGCCAAAATTAAAACAAGATTGAAAGAAAATTGAAGCATATTCCTATCAACTACTAGATCGGATAAGGAAATCTGGGCAAGAAAGCTGATGACTTTCTAACTTATGACTGGATATTTGTACTGTTTTAGTTTTATTTTTCCCTTGATTTTAGAATCTCAATTTTTTACATATTCGAAGTCAATGCTTTCTTGCCCAGCTTTTCTTTTCCGTAGCAGTAGTTTATAGGAATGTGTTTCAATTTTGCTTCAATATTGTTTTTTAGTTTATTTATTTCATAGTTATGGTTTTATACATGTGTTACAAAATTTCTCTCATATATCTTTGAATTTTCATAAATTATATATATATATATATATATGTATACTCATGTCCAAAAGTTAAGCATAGTTGCTGTTTATGTGAAAATTTCAGGTAATCTACATCGGAATGGAAGAAAACGCGGCATGCGGGTGTAATAGGGTTATAGAAGAAGAAAACAATGCAAAACAAGGATAATAGCGACTTTTATTATCCAAAGAAAAGGGTTGAAAAAAGGGTCACAATACGAGTGTCAACCTCAGTGAAACAGAGTGATTAAACAATGTGATGCTGCAGTTTAATGTAGTGTGAGGGAACTTCGGGTAGCCACACATGCTGCACAATGATTTTTCATACTTTCTATGAGGATTTGGATGAGTTGTGTGCTCAAAGAGTTCCAAGCCTCACGGAGAGCAGTTTTCAATCCCGAAACAGAGCTTGGTGGGTAACGGGGAGCTGCAAGATGTCTCTCGAGCATATCCCATGCATGCTCTATTGGATTAAAATCAGGAGAGTTGGCAGGCCACTGCATGTGCTGGATATCTTCAGTTTGAAGAACGTTGTCGACCAAAGCCGCACGGTCAGGAGGCTCGTTGTCATCCATGAATATGAAATCAGGACCAACAGCACCTCGAAACAATCGAACGGTAGGCTCAAGGACTTCGTCTCTGTATCTCCTACCGGTAACCGACCCCGTGTCAAAGATGTGGAGGTCTGTGCGGCCGTCCATCTTGATGACTGCCCAGACCATGATTCCCCCAAACGGAAAACGATGTCTTTCCGTGATGTTTCCCGGATCAAAACGCGTTCCAAGTTTTCTCCAGATCATGGTACGACAAGAATCATATTTCAGGTTAAACCTGGACTCGTCACTGAACATGACATTACCCCACTGTTGTCCACTCCACTGCCGATGTTCCAAAATCTACTGTAAATGCGCGTGTTTCTGTGCAGATGTCAGAGGGATGCAAACTGCTGGTCGTCTGGCATAGAGATCAACGTGTCTGAGTCTCCTGTAACCAGTTTGTCTCGAAACAGTGACTTCTGTGGCGGCTCCAGTGGTTTGGAACCTCTGCTACAGTCTGGAGATCACACACTGAGGCACATTCAGAATTCGAGACGCTTTGGTTAGGGATCGACTGGATTCCAGCATTCCAATAATTCGTCCTTTCAGAAACATGTCGAGTTGGCATATTTGTGACACATTTCGTCCTTTTTAACACTTTACAACAAAGTTGAAAAGTGTTTATGACTTTGTTCATTCTGTCTGTCTGTCTGTCTGTCTGTCTGTCCGTTAGCACGATAACTGCCATAAAAATGACTTAATCAAAATGAAATTTTAGTATGTTGTTCAGACGGTCTGTAGGACCTATGGGAATATAAATGAATAATATCACCCAATTAGTTTGGGATTGAACCCGGGTTGAAAAAAGGAAATACATTGAGCCCTATGGGACCTAATTTTTCAAGCATTTTTTAAGCAAATTTAAAATTCACAAATTGCTTCGAAAATTTTAGGCAATATTCAAATTGTTCCATAAAATATATAGTAAAAAATTCAACGAAATATATTCAGTAGTTTTTTAAATAAAAATTAAAATATTAATAACACCTCTTATATGAAGCGATCACGTGACCATGATATGAAACGATCACGTGCCATACTTCAAAATGATATATGACATCCATCTTGCCTCAAAATCATGATTTTTAAAACTCTTTTTAATTCATATTGAGTGTCGTATCCGTCCTAAAACTACTTTATTTTTGCCTAAATTCTGTGCATCTACATACTGAAACAACGCAATGACAATATATTTGTGTTTAAATGCTCATCCCAAATTTGATTATTTCTACAACGAAGCCTATTTTTCACCTATGTAAAATGTAAACAGCAAAATATGTAGAATGAGTTGTATTAGAATTGCTGTAATTCTTTAACACAAAATCATTTAGTCCATGGAGTCTGCTTAGCTGATATGAATGAAGTATTCATTGATTTTAGAAAGAGAAGGACGATATTTTTCGATGAAGTTTTACGCATAGAGTTTATTTACTTGTAACTCCATGGTCTTAATTTTTAAATAAAATAAATTATTATAGTATTGTGATGAATGGCATGAATGGGGGAATTATTTATGAAAGAAATGTTGCTTTTATAGAGAGAGCCAGGCGTGTTATTTTTTCTATGACGTCATTTGAATGGATTTCAGTTGTTTTCGATGAAGTTTTCAAATATAATAAATTATCGTAGTATTATGACAATTCTAAAATTATTACCGAGGAATGTATCACATTTTAGAGATGTTTAAACCAGGCAATTTATACTTTAATGCCGTCATTTGAATGAAGTTAATTTTTTTTTATGAAGGTTTAAGGTTTCAAATATAATAAATTAATGTAGTATTGTGATAAGTTTTAAAATATTACCGAGGAATGTATTGCATTTTAGACATGTTTAAATAAAATTGCATTGAAATTGGAAAGTGTTTCATAATCAATGCTTTAAGCATGATTGATCTTTCTTGTTTATTGTTAATAATGCTCCGTACCACAGCAATTGCGAAATTCTGCCTCAACTAGCCATGTCGCTCGAGGCCGTTTTGTACTCGTTCCGACGTGCGCCGGTGTTTTGCGCATGTCGACGTCGACTAAACTGTTTTTCATATGCACAGCGATTTACATTCGCTTATATGTTTAGTAATCTTGGTTATAGAGTTTTGATGGAATGTGGGTAGTATAAACTTTCATTTCGTCGATATCCGCGTTTTTCTTGCGAATTTATATATATATATATATATATATATAATATTTTCCTTATATACATTAAACACTTCCGCCCAAGATATTATATAATTCTTTCTGAATGTCTTATATATAATACATATCATTTTCAGAACCCTTGTAATTTTCCAAGAAGCCTCACCTTGGGGGGCACCTTTAGACAGTGTTTTCAATGGATAAAACATCATTAATTGTCAAATTTTCAAGGAAAACTTTTTAGTAATATTGTGCAATTTGAATAATTAACAGAACAATCTTTGAATTTAAGTAGAATCACTTTATACAATGTACATCCATTTATTTAAGTATCTGTATACCAATGCCTTAAATTAATGTTTTGATTTTAAAAAGCCATTTGTGCTGATGGAAATATTTTCTAAAATTTTATATTGTACATTTTTCCTAACTTATGAGAAGGTCAATAATTTGATTGCGTTTGAAACTTTAAAACAAACAGCATTTATGATTTAATCCAAAAGTTTATAGATTTTATGAGCTTGCAAAATGAGAGTCGAGGAAAACTACCTGCAATTTTCTTTTTCGATTTTAAAACTTATTTGATGTAGGGGAGAGGGGAGTACTATGAAATACTTTTCAGATATTGATTTTTATAAATATTGTTTATGGAATTTTGTCTTAAACAAACCCTTACCTTATATACATTAAACACATCCGCATGAGATATTAGAATAATTATCTTTAATTGTTTTATACATGTCAAGTATTTTTACTTTCCTTATATACATAATGTATAAGGAAAGTATTGTGACGGGGTCGAAAATTCGAATTCGAGTTTTCGACGGGAGAGCACGTTTCAAGCATCCCTGATCACGAATCAAACATTTTGGAAGAGATGTCTGTGTGTGTGTATGTGTGTGAAAGTATGTGTGCGTGTATGAAAATATGTGTGTGTGTGTGTATCAGTGAGTCTGTGGAGACGATAACTGACAAACGAGTGGACCGATTTGAACGATATTTGGTACAAAAATCAAAATCCGTAAACACTGGAAGTCTATTGCTTTATTTTCGCAATCGAATGCTCAGAACCCCCCTAAATTTTCAAGTAAAGTTTTGAAAAAATTGTCAAAAAATCAAAACCGTTAATAAAGTTACGCAAATAGACATTTCTTATGTAATATTTCATTAGAAAACGATTGACATAAATTTTAGAACGCTAATATGAACCGTTCTCGAGATATTGCACATTTTAAAAAAAATTATCAAAAAGTTATATAAAATAAAAAAAGAATATTTCCTATTGAGAAACATGTTCACTTTTCATATGTAATGCCATGCGATAAATTGGGTGACGTCATTTTCGTGGATCTAGCTCGTTCCATTCATGAAAAAGATACTTCGAGTAATACTTTTGTATTTGAACGCCAATAATCATTTATCTGCTGTAAGAATAACTTATTTCTCCGTCCATAACGCTTGGCGAGATTTTGGCGATGAATTTGGCGGAATGTCGCCAACTTGGCGACATTTTTAATTGTTGCCAAATTAATAAAAATATCGCCAAATTGAAAAAAATGACTCTAAATCAATGAAAATGACGACTAATTGAAGAAAATTCAATATCTTGGAAAGAATATAAGTATCTACTATAAGAATATCATTTTTTTAATTGTAAAAGTAGTAAATTTATTGCATTATATAAGGAAAGTCATGTGTTGCCCACATCAGATTTTTTTCAGATTCCTTCCAGTTTTCCGTAGTGCCTCACCTTGTGGGGGCACAGGTGAACAGTGCTTTTAATGGATCAAACGTCGTTAATTGTCAACTTTTCATAAATAAAATAAATAAAAGGTTTTGGTTATATTGCTCTATTTGAGTAACTAGAGGAAGAGACTTTGAATTCGCGTAGAAACATTTCATATAACGTCCATCAATTGACCTTACAATAAATTAACATGAGTGTGACTCCAATTGACTTTATAGCACCAGAATCTATGCTCAAGTAGCTTGTAATTTTTTTACAAGAAAATTTTTTACAAGATAGAATTTTACAAGAAATAATTTGAAAAATTTATATTGTTCATTCAAGTGATCACAATTATAGCGTGTTATCCTGCATTTTGAAGGACTTGAAAAAAATTTTCGAATCATACCAAGTTCGGCAATGTAGCTAATGACGTCACGAGCACAAAAAAATGTATCACTGCTAATGATCACACAATCACTACGATGATGGAAACTATTTAGTTTCGTAATCACTGAGTCATAAATAACTCCTTTTATTCATGATTATGTGAAATTTGCTATGCTGCCATATCAAGAAAATGTAAAGATTTGAATTTTTCTCTGGAATTTTAAAAAATTCTATCAAGTTCTAGATTTTGGCAACAAAGCCAAATATAAAGATTTGTGAAAATCTTACAGCTATCGTGTTCATATTAAATCGAATACAGACAAACAGACGGACGGCCATTACTCTAAAAATAGTTAAATATTATTAAGAGGTCCTAAAATATATAGCCTCAAAATCTCGAAATCAAAAGCTTTTCTGAAAACATTACTTTTCCTATACTATATTCTATAGTATGAAAAAATAAAAATCTTGAAAAAAATTTCTAATATATTTACAGACGAAAAATTAGACGGTTTGCAGATATTTAGAGGTTTTGCAAATAATAATGGCTTAAATCAAATTTTACAATCATTATATGCAAAATTCACTACAAAAATCAATTTCATCAGGCTAGTTTGTTTTGCACATATAAACAGCAAATTAAAATCATTACATACGGTAGTTACTGAAGAAAAAAGCATTCCAACACGTATTTCAAAAGTACCCCACCATAGTGTATCCCAAGGTGCTCCAATAGGACATATTTTACTTAAACTGAATGCACTTTATCCTTTAGGCATTAAAGTCTCATGACCACTGATTTGCATTATATTGTGGCAACGCCTTCGGCCCCCCTGAGAGTATATGCACAAAAATAACAAAGGTCAAACATTGAGAGGCTATTTTTTCAGATCCAAGCGTTAATTTGAAAAACGGATTTTTGATTTGGATTCAGCATGTTCAAATTAGTATGAGTTTTTTCAGTCCTCAGGTTTGCATTGGGTGCTTTGACATACTAACACTGCCTAATTTACCCTTTTGATTATGCCTAATTCATTAACATTATTTTCGTGGATCTATATCGTTCTGTTCACGAAAAAGATGCTTTGTGTAATAGTTTTGCATTTTGACGCCTAATAATTCGTCAACAGTCATTTATATATGAAAAATGCTTTTTTTCTCCATTTATGTGTAAGGTTTGGCGATAAATATGGCAAATTTGACGACTCATCTAGAGAAATGTCACCTACTTGGCGATATTTCGCCCCACATTGACGAAAATATCGTAAAAATTTCAAAAATGATGGTCAGTTAAAGGAAATGATGCCAAATTTATGGATAAATGATTAAAATATTTTAATATGCGGACTATATTGTTTATTGCAGATGCTATCAATATTGATAATTGTCAATTTAGAGTTGTATAAAATATAATTTAATCGGGTACTTCGAAATAATTTTACATGTTGTCATCCGGAAAAGCGTCAAATGTACATTTCAGCATTAAAAACATTGTGCTGTAGATCTTATAAGTCCTTTTTTTCACTGTGAAAGAAGTAAACTCATTGCATTATATAAAAAAAGTCTTGTTCTGTCCACCCCAGACTTTTTTGTTGGTAACAATTTAGTGGCGCCAATTAATTGGATTCATATGGCTGATTTGATTTAATATGCACTATTTTAAAACCATTTATATCCATAGTATAGATGAAATCATTATTTTCGTTCATAGACTATTTTACTTCCACTATTCAGGGAATTACTGTTTCCCATAAAAAACAATGACGTTTCGCATAAAAAACAATCTCCCATGACTTACTCTAGACAAAGCAATGACTTTACTTCTTTCGCGGTGGGCGCGGTAGCCCATTGGTTAGCGCGCTGGAGTTGCACTCGGTAGGCCCGGGTTCGATTCCAGCCACTGCCAAAACTGCCGCCGTGTTCATGCGGAGTACGATCACGTTAAACATGTGGGTCCGAAAGTCCTTCCGAGAGGTTGGTGGTAGGGGAAGGAGGGTACGGTCCCTGTGGATGCCTCCCCCACTGGGTTCCGGTCTAAATTGGGTGGCACTTCCCGACCGTCCAAACAGTTACCTTACACCTTTCTGGTAGGTCGGACGGTCTGGGTTTCAACAACAACAACTTCTTTCGCGGTGAAAAAAATGAAGTACAAGATCCAAAGCAAAACGTTTTTGAAATTTAATTAACGTTACATAAATTGAAATTGGTCGCTTTTGGAAACTTTATGGTTTATGAGTTGGAAACTATACGGTTTTGAAAACTAAACGGTTTTGGAAACTAAATGGTTTTGAAAACTAAACGGTTTTGAAAACGATACGGTTTCGAAAACTAAACGGTTTTGAAAACTAAACGGTTTTGAAACGATACGGGTTTGGAAACTAAACGGTTTTGAATTCTAAACGGTTTTAAAAACTAAATGGTTTAGAAAACTAAACAGTTTTAAAAACTATACGGTTTTGAAAACTAAACGATTTTGAAAACTAAACAGGTTTGAAAACTATAACAGTTTTGAAAACTAAACGGTTTTTATAAGTCCAAACAGAATGATTTATTCATTCTTTTGTGCAAAATTCTCATCAAAATCCAATTAATATTTAATTTATATCCCGTGAAATAAATGACTATTAGCGAAATCTTGGGAGTCAAAAGATAAAACTAGTATAAAAAGTATCTTATCTCCTCAATTGAACAAACAAGATCCTCAAGAAGAACGTTAATAGATGTGTCGCATAACATTGCATTTGAAAAGTGAAAATATTAGATAATGCTAACCACTTTTTTTATTTTATGTAATTTTTTTTTATAAATTTATTTGAAAAACCTGCAATATTTCTAAAACTGTTCATGCTAGTGTTCTAAAGTTTGTATCATTCGTCTTATAATGAAAAATTACGTATGAAATGATTATTTATTTGCTAGTATGGAAAGTTCTGATTTTTTAATGATATTTTCTAAAATTCATTCGTTAATCGCTCGAGAACGATTCATTTTAGTGTTTCAATATTTATATCATTCGTTTTTTAATGAAAAATTACGTCTGAAATGATTATTTATTCATCATTTGGAAAGATCCTGAATTTTAAATTTTTTTTTCAAAAAATCCTTTGAAAATTGGGGATTTTCTGAACATTCAATTGCTTTTAACATCAATAGGGTTTCCGTAATCACAAATTATATTAATCGTACTAAATTTCTTGAAGATGCTTCATCCGTTTGTGAGATGCCGCATCCACAGTCTTACAGACACACTCTCTAACACACATACACACTAACATACATGCACACTAACATACATGCAGACTAACATACATGCACACATCACTTCAACAACATTCGATTCGTGTTTAAGGATGCTTTAAACGTGCTCTATCTTTGAAAACTCGAATTCTAATTTTCGACTCTGTCACAATATTTTTCCTATACTTTATGTATGTAGGAAAAGTAGAAACGTCTTGTAAATCTTAAATTTCAAATTATTAATCTATAATTCATGTGAGTTTTACCTATACACAAATACACACACAGAGATGAGCTTTTTTCTGTCAAAATGTGTCAAAAGATGGGTTTTTTCGTCAAAATTTCAAATTCGAAATTTTTCTTTCTATCTATATGATTGTATGATATAGTGAAAATTGTATTGAAATAACAGTATGCTTTAAATAAGAAAATAAACTAAAAATTAACTGAAAATAAACTATACATAAATAAAATTTGATATGTTATTGTTTCAGAATGCTGATCCTCTATCAAAATGTGGTAAGTATTGTTTAAAAAGTAGTTCTTTTGTTGCATGTGCGTGCGTGTGTGTATGTGTGTGTCTGCGTTTGTGTGTGTGTGTGTGCCTGCGTGTGTGTATGCGTGTGTTTGTGTCTGCGTGTGTATGCGTCTGTGAGGGTGTGTTTGCACGTGTGTGAGAGTGTGTTTGTATGTATGTGAGGGCGTGTTTGCGTGTGTGTGTGTGCATGTGTCTGTTTGCTTGTGTGTGATAGTGCGTTTGCGCGTGCGTGTGTGTGAGGGTGTCTTTACTTGTGTGTGAAAGTGTGTTTGCGTGCGTGTATGTGTGTGTGTGTGCTTTTGCGTGTGTGTGTGTGTGTGCTTTTGCGTGTGTGTGTGTGCGTTTGCGTGTATGTATGTGTGCGTTTGCGTGAGTGTGAGGATGTGTTAGCGTGGTGTGTGTATGTGCTTTTGCGTGTGTGTGTGTGTGCTTTTGCGTGTGTGTGTGTGTGCGTTTGCGTGTATGTATGTGTGCGTTTGCGTGAGTGTGAGGATGTGTTAGCGTGGTGTGTGTATGTGTGTGCATGTAGGGAGATATTCCTTCTCTTTATTTATAACATTGTTCTATATCTTTGGTATAAGGTATAAGTAAAATTCATAAATAATCTAAACACATGTAGCGTATGGAGCTGCTCTCTACTTTCTGATACACTCATAATCCATATCATTTAAGTTCACCTTTCATCATCAGTATCAGAATGGTAAAAGAAAATATTTTGTGTTCCAGCATTCGCAAGTAATTATTTAAAAACAAATCTTTAAAATTATTTTAAAAATGCTTCTTATTTTTTTATTTTAGTTCGTAATGAGTTAGTGGCGCTTATGAATCAAGTGTGTGTCAATTGAATATCTGCTGTGTCTACCGAGTTAATACATGCTAAAAATGCCCACGTTATAATTAAATAATACAAGTAATTATTAGTTATTATAATGTATGAAATGTATATTCCAGAATGCGGTCTAATTGCTGATGGTGCTGCAGAAGAAATCACAGAGGGTGTTAAAAGCGGAGATGAAGTTAATCCCCAGAAAAAGTATCCATGGGTGGTAAGTATAAGAATTCCAGCTGATAATATAATACCACCAATTAATTTTTAATGCTGATCATACAGTGCCACCATATAACTACAATGATACAATATAATTTTTAATGCTGGTTAAACAATGCCATCATATAGCTGTAAGTGTTGTGCACCCATATACTTACAGTGATATAATATAACTTTTAATGCTGGCTATACAATTCCATCATATAACTTGTGCTGTACACCTACATACAATGATATAACTTTTAATGCTGGACATGCAATGCCACCATGTAATTTTTAGTACTGTTCATACAGTGCTCCCATATAGGTATAATGATATACAGTACTCCCATATAGCTACAATGATACAATATAAGTTATTATGCTGGCGATACAATGACACCGTATAACTTTAAGTGCTAGCTATACAATCTCACCATTTCACTTTCACTATCACACACGCTGACAAACGAACATCTCCAGAGCAATACTGTTATTACTATACTGGTCTCTACCGAAACATAATTACTATACGAACCCCTAACAATGAATATATATATATATATATATATATATATATATATATATTACATATTACAGTTATCTTTTATACCATATGGTATTATGTTCATTTCATTTCAGGTGGCTCTGTTGGAGAAGGTAACCACTGAAGAACAAACAAAAATGACGAAATTCTGTGGGGGTACACTAGTAAGCGAGAACTTGATCCTTACATCAGCTTCCTGCTTGCAGAAGTAAGTGCTTTCAGTTTTAATAACTAAATTAACTGGTATGTGTCTCAACTCGAATTTCTCATACTAGAATCCATTTTTAAATAGCTTGTGATTTTTATTTTTATTTTGCAAATTTTGCAAGAAAAAAATTGAAATATCGGTATTGTTGGTCCAAATGATGGCAATCACAGCATATTACCCTTAATTTTAAAGGATTTGAAAAAATATGTTGGTTGATACCAAGGTTCACAATGTACCTTGACAGTAACTAACCCGAGGGAAGTAACTTGCCCTCCCGACAAGGGGGGGGGGACAATAATGTCGCAAAGACAAAAATTGTGTAGTGGGTATTTTTCACTACAGTGATTGAAACTATAAAGTTTTGTGATCATTGAGTTATGAATCACCACTTTTATACATAATTATGTCAAATTTTGCCATATGCTGCCATGTTAAGAAAATAAAAATTTTCAAAGTTTTCGCTCGAATTTAAAAAATCTGATGTGGGCAGCACATGACTGTCCCTGCAGACTCAAATTCATTTTTCGTTATTTCTTTAATAATTCTTTAAATTGAGTTTAATTGCAGAAAATAACACTGAATTCATTATTCGTTTTTATTTGGTAATTGGACATTTTTTCAAAGGCGGCGTAGCAGCAATGCGAACAAACTGAAATATCTCGAAAACGGTTAGTCCTAGAGTAATGGAGTTGGTTTTATTAGTTTTTTCGACAAATATTACGTATAAAACAAGCATTTAATTGCTACATTTGAACATACGTCGTCTTTTATTTTTGATTTTGGCAAATTTTGCAGGCTATTACTTAAAAAACGGCAGATTATTATTTCCCAAATCTTGCCAAAATCTAATCAGCACCACGGTATCCCACAAATGACTTACTTATCTACCAAATTTTGTGAAATTTGGCCAATTAGTTCTTAGCTAGAGTTGAAACATGAGATTTTTAAGGGCCATTTCGTAAAAAAGGCGAATTCTTTTATCCTGAATCATACCAAAAACTATTCAGCACCAGGGTCACACACAAGTGACATAAGTGCCAAAAGTTGCCAAGTTGGCGATATATCGCCAAATTTGTTACCAAGATCAGGCGACACAACCTTCAAATAATAATAATAATGGTAAATGTCGTTTGTTCTCGGGGATACAGGAGTGTTCGTCCCAGGCATGACTGACTTATTTTATTTTCTACCTGGCTCTGGGCTATATAAGTCATGAGGGAAGAAAAACGCGCGAATTTTGTTCTCGGGTTCTGAAGATGTACCGAACTTGCTAACTGCAACTGTCATTCTACTTCACCGACGTCACTAAATCTCTTTGGACGTCACTGGGTCCTGTGTGCATAGAATAATTTAAAATCTCTGTGGCAATATATAAAATGTTTGACGTTGCAATATTTAGATATTGCCACTTCAAAATTAGGAAACAATTTTTAAATCTAATAATGTGAAAACTTGCTGTGTTTTGGCAACACTTCTCAAAGCCCTTCCTGGTACGTGACGTTATGAATGACGAAATCCCCCCCATGACGTCAAGTTGACAACTTTTCAATTCGTTGCCGAGCTGACTGTTTAACCTTTTATTAAAGAACCTTGCCAGGATAGGCAAAAGGGGGACAATAAAGATAGAAATAGACAATAAAGAGTAGACAATAAGGGTAGACAATAAAGATAGAAAATATAGAACACGCCAACAAAGGTATTCAGGTGTCTATCCCGACAGACGGCTGCTCACCATTGTTGATACATAATATAAATATGTAATGAGAATAATAAGTAAATATTTTACTTTCCAGGACTGACTGCAAAGCCGAAGCCGGAGAAGAAGACACATGCAATCGCGATCCTTCCGAGATATTCGTTGGATTTATCAAAGAAAATGGCTTAGACAGTGATGGACAGCCTGTGGAGAAAATTATTCAACAACGCGTGTACAAAGGAACTAGCAGTCTAATTGGCGATGTAGCTCTGTTGAAACTGTCTAATCCTATCAGCTGTAGCGCCAGCTCCAGACCTGTATGCCTAGGCAATAGAAGCACGTTCAAGGTGGGAGTAGCTGGTGTTATCACAGGATGGGGAACTAAAAGTATGGAAGATGGTATGTTCTACAACAGTGATTCCCAAACGGTTTTTGAGTCACAGTCCCTCTGGTTCTATATTGACTCAAGACTCCTAAATATACAGACTGACACAATCGCCATTTTGATTCCAACTGGTTCAGTCAGTTATCGTCTGCCTGTGCTATTTCAATGGCACGCGCGTGTTACATGGCTGATATTTTATACGCAATTTAGCTGTAGAATAGGCGCTTCTGCTTTTAAAAGAAAGGTACCAATCATTCAAGAAAATAGTCTGGAATATTTTGATTCTTTAAAGTAAATAACCCTTTTTTCACCACTTGCAACCATCAACTGGGAGTTAAGATGGCCAGTGTTGCGTCAGCCCGTATATTTTGGAGCTTTAATGTTGATCATTTGCATGTACTTCACAACATGACGTCGCGGTTGTTTATAAGCTATAGAGGGCTGGTGCATCCGCTATTTTGAACCATACTTGCCAATTGGCTTCTACTGCGCAGTGATTCGATATCGTGCATTGGGATATAAAATTCGCAATAAAATGGGACGATGTGAGACCGTAAATTGCTGTAAAATTTCCGAAAAGGAATACGAACATTTGAATTCCTAAATGAACAAAAACGGAGAAATAGTAAATTGTAGAAGAGATAAATTCAGGAATATAGTTTTTTCTTCACAGTCGACGATAAATGCGTCAAAACAGGTACGTTTCCACTGAAGTCAGCAAGGAGAGTGACGCTGGTTTTCACTCCTTGCCATCAAGGCGTTTCTCACTGCGATACAAAATGGCGGCCATAGGTCAGCCTGGAATTCTAGTTGTTTACATCGCCATGTTGGACGCAATGAACCTAGCCGTGATATCACTATCAAATACGAGAAAATGTATAAGCGTATGAGTTTGAGAAAGATATATTGAAAAATTGTTCCACCTATTGAGAGTATTGTACAACCCAACAATTTATAACCATTGTATTCTTAAAATATACACAACTGTACAAACAGAAACTACGAACAGAAAAATAAACGTACCCTAACATGAGATGGCAATCTTTCCCGTCCAACATGGAAATCACATGGATATTTGATAGGAAACATGGATATTTGAGAGGAGGTAAAATTTGCCGGTTGTCACGTCACATGCAAATGGCCAAGATTATCCTCAGTGTCCTTTAACCTACCCTATTAAAGAATTATTCAAAATAACTATTTGCAGGGCATACTAAGGAAGATAGTAATAATAAAATTTCTTCCAGAAACAATTGCGCGTTTATTCAAAATCCAAATGAGATATTCAGTTTAATTGATAGAATTAAAACCTGAAATTTAAAACACATTTTCTTCAGAAGAATGTAAAACACATTTTTCTTCAAAACGATATAAAACACATTTTCTTCAAAAGGATGTGAAACACATTTTCTTCAAAAGGATGTAAACACATGTTCTTCAAAAAGATGTAAAACACATTTTCTTCGAAAGGATGTAAAACACATTTTTTTTTTCAAAATTGAGTTTCCTGCTGATATTGTGTACATTCTAAACTGTATGGTAAGCTTAGTTTGACATGATGATGATACTAGAATGGGACAAACAAATCACGTGTTCACAGTTTGTGTAATAAGAGTTTAAATCACATATTCAGCAGAATTGGTGAGGTTATATGTCACTATGTTATATGTTTTTATGTGAATAAACCCCTTATAAACACTAAGTGAAAATCTGTGGGCAGCACATGACTTTCCCAAAAGACTCAAATTCATTTTTTCCTTACTTCTTTCATAATTTATTAAATTTAGTTTAATTGCCAAAAAAAAAGAAGAAATAAATAAATAAAGCAAACAATTATTTGAAATTATACTAAATTTGCACTTTTAATTCAATTTTCGTTTTCGTTTGGTAACTGTGCGTATTTTCAAAGGTGGTGTGACGAAAATGCGTAAAAAGTAAAAAATCTGGAAAACAGCTAGTCCTTGAGTAATTAGTCATATTCTTTTCATCGTCAAAGATTACGTATAAAACAAGCATGTAAGGGATACATTTAATCATATGTAGGTTTTTTTTAATTTTGACGATGCTTGCATGCCATTTCGTAAAAAAGGCAAGCTCTTTCTTTCCAAATCGTACCAGGATCTAATCAGCACCAAAGTATCCTACAGGTGATTTATTTACCAAATTTTGTGATATTTAGTCAATCAGATTTTCAGATAGAGCGGATACATACATTGAACAGACAGACACACAGACGTCACGCTAAAAATAATTTTTGAGTTCAGGAGTTCTCAAAACGTGTAGATCCGTCGAAAACTCGAGTTGTTATTTTCGACACACTTCCAATACTTTCCTTATATATTACCATGTATGGTAGGGATAGTTAAAATCTGATGTGAGCAGTACATGACTTTCCCAACAGACTCAAATTAATTATCTCTTTATTATTTTAGTAATTCATTAGAGTTTAATTACTCCAAATAACAAGCATAATTACTTGAAATTGCACTGAATTTGCACTTTTAATTCAATTTTCATTTTCATTTAGTAACTGGAAGTACTTTAAAAAAGCCGTCAGAACAAAAACGCGACAAAACTAGAATATCTGGAGAACGGGTAGTCCTAGAGTTTTTTTTTTTTTCAATGGCCGGGCATTGACTTTTCATCATTCGTCTATATACCGACCAGAACCGTGAACCTGTTAGCCGTCACATGACGTTGCCCCAACACACCAGTGGGAGTCGGAACACATCGTGCTCAGCGACACAACATCCATGTCTGAAGGTGGGACTCGAACCCACAATGCGGCAGCCGAACGATCGCTAGGAAACGCTTGCCTTGACCGTTCGACCACCGCGTCGACGCTAGTCCTACAGTAATGCTGTTGATTTTATATTTTCCATCGTTAAAAATTACGTGTAAAATAAACATTTTAATTTTACATTTGAGCCTAGATAATCTTTTATTTTAGATTTTGACGATTTTTGCGGACCATTTTACAAAATAAGGCAGGTTCTTTTTTCCCGAATCCTACCAAAATCTTATCAGCAACTACAATAACCTACAAGTGACTTATCTTCCATATTTTATGAAATTTGGTCAATTATTTTTTAGTGGATACATACATTCTTTGCAGGCCATTTCACAAGAAAATGCGGGTTATTTTATCCGGAATCGTACAAAAATCTAATCAGCACCAGGGTAACTCACAAGTGACTTGAAACAAGTGACTCTGGGAAAACCCATAAAATTTTATGAAATTTAGTCAATTAGTCTTTGAGTTAAGAGTGAAAATACATACATTGAACACACACACACATAAAAGAAGGTGCGTTTTCTTGCAAAATGATCTTCACTAAAAGAGAAAAATTAGGAAAATTAGATTTTTTTCTTTTCATTGTATAAAGGGTGCTTAAAAAAAATCGTAAGACAAATTATCTTTTGATCGACTGGCCGTAAACCCATAATTCCAATTTAAGAAAATGCTTGAATTGAAGTAGATAATCATCCCATGTAAATTTTGATCATGTGACACCTTTTGGATAAATGTGCAAAAAGTAACTGTATATGCCGATCCCTAAAAAAAACAAATTCAATTATAAAAATATTTTCCATAGCTAAATTAGTCTAACAGATAAAGTTTCATTGTCATACCATCAAAACTAGTCGAGATACTATTGATTAAAGTGTTCGGCGGATAATTGGGGGGGGGGGGGGGGTCGTATAAAACTTTTCTAAAGATGGATAAGGATTCGGAGTGAAATTTCATATACCGAAATTCAATTTTTGTATGACCCCTGAAATCTATGTTTTCGCCTTTTCTTTCGATCGGGTCAAAACTTTAACATTTTCTTCACAGGTAATTTTGCATTTTAAAGAATCGAGTCTTTTTTTTTTCTTTCGAGAAATCTTTAAATGACTGGAGAACAATTTGCTAATTAAAACTGTTTCTGTGGAAGGCCAGCATAAAAACGTCACATGACCAAAAGTACCGCAGTTAAGAAGTCTGCCTTGGAACCATGGGTCTGCGAATAATCAGTCATTCAAGAGAGGCCCGTATAAAATGCTAAATAGTGCACTTTTTACTTTCCTTATATCCATAAGGAAAGTATTGTGACGGGGTCGAAAATTCGAATTCGAGTTTTCGACGGGAGAGCACATTTAAAGCATCCCTGAACACGAATCAAACGTTTTTAAGGTGATGTCTGTGTGTGCGTGTGTGTGTGTGTGTGCAGGGGGTGAAAGTATGTGTGCGTGTGTGTGTCAGAGAGTCTGTAGAGACGATAACTGACGAACGAATGGACCGATTCGAACGAAATTTGGTACAAAAATTACAATTCGTAAATACCGGAAGCCTATTGTCTTTAAACGCAATCGAATGTTCAGAACTCCTCTAAATTTTTGAGTGAAATTTTGAAAAAATCATCCAAAAATAAAAGCCTTTAATATAGTTACGCAAACAGACATTTCTTATGTAATTTTTCCTTAAAAAACGAGTAGCATAAACTGTAGAACGCCAGCAGGAACCGTTCTCGAGATATTGCACATTTTTCAAATAAATTTATCAAAATATTCCATAAATTAAAAAAGAATATTAACTGTTGAGAAACATATTTACTTTTCATATGTAATATCATGCGATAAATTTGGTGATATCATTCTCATGGATCTAACTCGTTCTATTCATGAGAAAAGATATTTTGAGTGATACTTTTGCATTTGAACGCTAATAGTCATTTATCTGATATAGGAATAACTAATTTCTTCGTCCATAACGCTTGGTGAGATTTTTGCGATGAATTTGGCGGAATGTCGCCAACTTGGCGATATTTTTAAATGTTGCCAAATTAACGAAAATCTCGTCAAATGGATCAAAATTACGCTAAATCAATGAAAATGAAGACTAATTGATGAAAATTTAATATCTTGGAAAAATATAAGTATCTACTATAAGAATAACCTCTTTTATTTTTACTGTAAAAGTATTAAATTCATATCCTTACATAAGGAAAATCATGTGCTGCCCACATCAGATTTTTTTTATTATTTTTAAATTAAGGATTCCCTAATTATGAGTATAATTAACCAGTATTTTTTCATAGTTGTGGGATCAAGAATATAGAGATAATAGTAAATTGAAAGTTAAAAATAATTTTGAATACGTAGGAATATTCTTTATTGTTTCAGTTCTACTTTGCATTGCGCCAATGATTTATTTTTACAAAATTGACAGCTTAAATAAATATTTTAGATCTTTCGCCATAGAAATACATAAAATACTGGACTACTTATCTTACACCCAGCGTCACCTGAATTATTGTCTCAAGTGATACTGGCGTTTTCTTGATATGTAGTTTTAACTCCTTACTTTTACCTCCATATTTGAAGCATTTCTTAAGATAGAACCATGGACTTGCAGCCAATCCTTTAAGAGATGCTTAGACGTACAATCCTTTTGAAACACCTTGCATATCCTATGCAACTTCGAGTGGTGGTTCTATTAGTATTTTAATAAAAGAATAAATCGTAACAAAATAAATTTATTTTTCATACATTATAGATAAGGTAGTGGACATTTTGCTAAACGGAAGGTTAGCGATTGCAGATAGAAGAAAATGCTGGAAAATCAAAGATTTTAAGAGAGCAAAAGAGTATGTCATGTGTTCTTCCGATGCAGCCAGGGAGTCTTATTGCAAGGTAAGAATTTGTCTATCTGTATATAAGGCAGCAATGGAAAACTGTAAATTTTCCCTCTTACGACTTTTATATGAATCCTTTTGAAATTTGGTGAACAGATTTGGTATATTTGGTAGTATTAAATTACTTTGGTACTAGCTGCAAATTTCCCACTAAAGTTCAAATCTCTGATTACAGTTTCATAGAATACTTCCACTTCTTACTAGAGTTTTCATTTAAAAATAAATGGACCGCGTGGAATTCGGGAATTCGCTGAGGGGCAGCTATAAATTCAGTAAATGGTTATTACCCTCAGTAAATCTTCTGCCCTATCCGCGCCTTGTTAACTTTCGCGGCACACATTTTTCGCCGAAATTCTGCTCAAACAGTTGCGAAATTGTTTCAGAAAGATAAGTGCAATACTTAGATTTCATTAAAATTAAATTTAATACCCAATGAAACATAAAATGTATTTTTTATTTTAATTCAAAATATTTTTGGTGCTGCCATCTGTTGGAATTTAATTCATACCGATTATTTTTATTTTTTAATGAACATTTTTAAATATATATTCCTTTTAATACAGTATTAAATACAACAACAAATCATATATAATAATGCCACAATCACTGAAAGGTAATTTCTCATTCTATAAATTTGATAAGTGGATCTGGATGTACATCACTGAGAACTGCAGTTTTGTCTTCAAGTTCCTTTGTCTCCAAGTCCAAGTTCAATTACGTTTCCGTGATTGTGGCATTATTATATATGACCTGTTGCATTTAATAGAGTATTAGAAGGAATATACATTCAAAGGAATATACATCAAATTTATAGAATGAGAAATTAACTTTCCGTGATTGTGGCATTATTATATATGATCTGTTGTTGTATTTAATACTGTATTAGAAGGAATAAATATTTAAAAATGTTCATTAAAAATAAAATTAGTCGGTATGAATTAAATTACGACAACAGATGGCAGCACCAAAAATATTTTGAATTAAAATAAAAAATATATTCTATGTTTTATTGGATATTAAATTTAGTTTTAATATAATCTAAGCATTGCATTTTATCTATCTGAAAATATTTCGCAACTGTTTGAGCAGAATTTCGGCGAAAAACGTGTGCCGCGAAATTTAACAAAACGCGGATAGGACAGAAGATTTACTGACGCTCATCCTTAAATAAAAATATTGGACTAAACTTCATGTTCTTTTCTTTTAAAAAGATATGAAACTCGGCCAAGTTGATTCAAAAACGTTGCCAAAAACATTGTTATACAACTTGAATTTATACAGATGTATACAAATTATCGTTACCCAAATCGATTTTAAAATGGGGAGGGGGGGGGGGGGGGGAATGGGAGAGGCCATCACTACATCCTTCGCACTTGCTTCATTGGTTATGTAATGCAAAGCTGAATAAAATATGTCTCTTGCTGGCGTTGTGTGTATTTTTCCAATTCATGACAACGTATGGGTGGATGGGGAAACATTGGGCACATTTTTTCTGCAATTCATTTTCTTACATTTTACATCCAAATCAAATATTTTGGTAAAAAAATGGGGGGGGGTAAAGCTTGTTTATTCTTCGAGTTATTCAAGATTACAAAGTGTTGCGGACAGAAGGAGACCTGCAAACTATTATATTCGATATTCAAGGTTAAAAAGCGATACAAACGGAAAGATATTGTCAAACTATTTTTATTACATACGCTATTCAAGTTAAAGAGTATTGCGGACAGAAGGATACCAGCAAACTATTATATGCGATATTCAAGATCAAAGTTCGTTACGGGACGAAAGGATGTAAGAAATCTATTATATGCGATATTGAAGGTCAAAGAGTGTTACTGACGGCTAGGTGTAGCAAATTTTATTAGGTGCGATATTGAAGGTCAACGAATATTACGAACGGAAGGATACCAGCAAACTATTATATGCAATATTCATTATCAAAGCTCGTTATGAACGGAAGGATACAAGAGAACTATTTTATGCGATAATCAAAGTCAAAGAGTGTTACGGACTGAAGGATGTAGCACACTATGAGATATTGAAGGTCAAAGATTGTTACGGATGGCAGGATACCAGCAATCTATTATATGCGATATTCAAGACCAAGGATGGTTACGAACGGAAGAATGTGAGAAAGCTATTATATGGGGTATTCAAGGTCAAAGAATGCTGCGTATGGAAGAATCCTAGCAAACTATTAAATGCAATATTCAAGATTAAAGATCGTTACAGACAGAAGGAAGGATACAAGCAAACTATTATATGTGATATTCAAGATCAAAGAGTGTCACGGATGGAAGTATATAGCAAACTATCCTAAGCTATATCGAAAGTCAAAGAACCTTACGAACAGAAGGATGCAGCAAACTATTATATGCGATAATAAACGTCAAAGAGCATTACGAACGAAAAAATACAAGCAAACTATTATTTGCGGTTGCAAAAAGAACATATTGTGCCACCCAAAATATAAAGTCCATATAACCACACCCCCTGTAATACAGAGAAACAAAACGTTATTTCCAGTACTTTTTATTAATCAGATAGTAACAATTCTCAAAGCTAAATAAACAAGGTGACTTTTTTCACAAGCAATAAATAAACTGGAATATATAAAAATAGCAATAAACAAAAATCTGCTTAACTAAAGTGTAGTATGGAGACGTATGTCTTGGAGATCCCCGGATTTTCTTCTCCCTGGATTTTCTTCTGTGGAAGGTGTAACGAAAGTAGGAAATCCATATATTTTCGAAATGTACGTCTACTTACTACACCATATTTGATCCGTATTTTACATTATGATCTGGTTTATTTAACCATTTCGATACTACATGGTGTACGAAAGGTCGTGAAAATCCCATTTTAAAATCATATAATGTTTCAGATTTTGATATAGTAGAATTTTTGTCAGTTTGGCGTCACTAATATACCCTCTAAAATATATTAGAAACATCGTTTGCGTTTTCAATACGTTAGACGATCATTGCAACCCTGGTTTTTATAGGTTTTTATGGTATTTATCGATCACCACGTCGTATTAAAATCGTTAAATGAACGAGATCATAGCGTAACATGCGGTCCAAAACTATACTCGACTATACTTTGACCATACTTGAAGAACATGTCGTTTTACCAGAAGAAATAATTTTTATTTCCGAGCAATTCTCTAGAAATTTTTATGAGAATATCTTTAAAGAATTTTAAAAAAGTAAATGTAAAGTTAGTAAAAGAACAAATATACCCTCAAAAAGATATCAGAAATGTCGTCTGATGTTTTTAATACGTTAGACCAGGGGTCGGCAGACTTTCGAGAAAGAAGAGCCAAGTTGTCAAGGAAACAGGATAACGGGATAACAAAGGTATCAGAGAGCCATATATATGTATACATGGGTGCCCCCCCCCCCTGGTAGCAATCGCAATCCAGAATGTCATTATCAAATTAAAATTTTTATATTATTTAAATAAAGTTTTACAATACAGTAACACTTTTCATTCCTTCAAAAACTAAGAACTATCAAACATATATTTTTATTTCAAGTACCCTTAATTTAGATCCATGCTGGGTACGCCCATGTATGTATATATAGGTATATATGGATTTGTAGGGCAAAAAAAAACATGATAAGTGCATGATTTTTTATTTAAAACTTAGTTAGAACGGTGACTTTGCATCTCTTTTGAAAGCTTTGTTATGTCTGGCAAATAGCTACTTCTTTTCAATTTTAGGCATGATTGTAAATTACCGTCTGTTAAGTTGCGTCTTGGCTTATTTTTTATTTGATTCATGGAAAAGAATGTTTGTTCGCATGAATATGTAGAGCTAAAGATTCTGGGAACAGCAAATGCTAGTTTTTTTTATCGCCTCATATGTTTCAGGCAAACTATTCCATGTATCAAATATTACTGTTTCTATTTTAGGCAGTTGTTTCATAGCTGTCCACTTGTGCTGAGAAATTAAATTGGATTTCTCTGTTTCGAATTCTTCCAAGCGACTGGTCAGATCTGCGAATTTGTTGCCCCACAGTTCCTTGCTTTTTATATCTATTAACTGCATCTGAAGTGAAGCAGCATCTGTGTCAAATGGGGCCAAGTTAAGTTCGTTGATTTTTATTTTGAGAGGACCTAAAATGAAAGCTAGTGTAGCCTCATTTGCTATGAATTATTGAAAACGTTCACCAAAACTGTTCATCATTCTTCTTAATACCGTGATGAAATAATTCGTATCAAAACAAGCGCTTTTTTCGTCGCGATACTGTTTTAATAGCTTGAAGTGAAGTAATTCACCTTTCTCTCTATCTTCGGCGAGAACTTGTAGTTTATTTTCAAAGTACTCTACCTCTTCCAATAATGTATGAGACATTCCATTTCCCTTGTAGCAATGCATTGAAAGCATTAAGATGTGAAGTAATGCCGACCATGAAATGGAATTTTTGTAACCATATGTCTTTTTCCAATTCCTGATGTTTGATGCATTTTTCGCTTAGGAACATATTTATTTCTTCTAAACATGAAGCAAAGCGCTTCAGAACGTTTCCTATGGAAAACCAGCGAACCTTATTGTGCAGAAGTAAATCTACGTACTCACTATCCATTTCGTCCACGAGTATCTCAAATTGGCGATGATAGAGTGTTTTGGCCAAGATGCTGTTAGTTATCTTGATAACGAAGTTCATTATTGTAACCATTTCCTCATGAAATGTTTGGACGCAAAGCGCTTCTTGATGTATTACGCAGTGGAACGTGAGAATTTCACGGTCAATTTTTTTCCTTAAAATTGAAATAGCTCCTTTGTTTACAGCTGTCATACTTTTAGCACCATCAGTAGCAATGGAAATTATTTTATTTAAGTCAATTCCGGTGTGTTCCAGATATGTTTCTACAGCATTCGTAATATCTTCTCCACGTGTTTGTCCCTTGAGCGGCAGCAGTCCTTGAAGTCCTTGAAGGACCTTGTGCGACATATATCGCACAAAGAGTGGTAATTGTGCTGTGTCACTAATATCACATGACTCATCAGTTGCAATGGATATTGCAGAAGTCAACTTAATATCTTTGACTTGCTGCCCTGTTATATTCGAAGATATTTTGGCAGTTCTGTCTTCCACTGTTTTCGCAGATAAAAGCATTTCTTTCATTTTTTTTTTCATGATTGCTGCTTTATTTTTAAAATCGTTATATTTTAAAATCTTCGGATACTTTCATAAAGCAGTATTTAATGTAATCACCATCTGTGAACGGTTTTCCTTTTTTAGCCATTTCCTGAGAGACCACAAAGCTCGCAAGATTTATGGTATTTGCAGTATGTGCCAAATTGTCGAACAAGGAACTCGACTTCTGATTTCCAGTTTGTATTCTTAGAAATGATATTTAAAGATAAAGATTTGTTTTATTTTTGTGAAACTTACCTAGTATTTACTTTTAAATATAACTATTGATAAAGCACAATGGTCTTTACAGGACAAAAGCTGATTAAGGTCTCTTCCCTTTTTTTTCAACAATAACTTGAATTTTGAAAAGGGTTCCGGGCATATATTCAGTAAATTATTATTCTAAATTTTATTTTAGACTAAAATTATTTGTAAACCGCTAGTACACGTGTTCCAATCCAATCCAATCCAATCAAAATTGCTTGCTCATCCTGCTGCGAACGCTACAGATACAATACATAGAGGCAGAAGTCTGAAGAACCGAAAACACTTATGCAAAGAGCCGCATGCGACTAGCGAGCCACGGTCTGACGACCCCTGTGTTAGGCGATCATTACAGACCAGATTGTTATCAATTGAAGAACATGGCGTTTTCCTAGGTTGAAAGAATTTATTTCAGAGCAATTCTCTAGTCATTTTTATAAGAATATCTTTAAAGAATTTATGGGGGAAAAAAACGCATGCTGTAAAATTCTTAACAATTCAGGAATTACGAGGTCAGTAAAGTGTTTTCGATAAACGCAATCTGTTTTAAACAAAACCAGAACAGGCAGGTCTTTCATTTTAACTCAGCATAAACCATCTGAAATAAAGCGCTGATGAAACTCTTCAATGTATATTCATACGAAACACCAAATAACACTCTCATAAGAATGACCAGAGAAATATTGCTCAAAAAGAATCTCCCGTTACAGTTCTTCGTATCATAATTTACATATTTTTTCTGAAATTTGTATAGATAAGTGAAATGTTAACATCATAGGTTTTACGGCGAATTTCATTTCATAATTATGAATCTTTATTTTTCCAGAGTGCCGGTGGCTCTGTTTTTGTAGTTCCGAAGGACAAAAAGTTATGGGCGCTGGGCGTCTTACCGAAGAGCATTGCTGATGAATGCGAGAAAAGTGAATATCTTCCTCTGGCTAGCATTGGAAACTACATAAAATGGATCAAGAGGAACATCAAAAGCGAAACTCCAAACTGAACGTAAATAGACATTCTACTTCCTTTCATTCTCTACATAAGCGTTTCCAAACAGTGTTCTGAAGCAATGGTTCCCAACGAGGAAACATATGGGGCTCCTAAGGAGCTACGAAATATTTCTTGGGGGACACGAATGAAAAACAGAATATTGGGAGCCCCGGAAACAGTTGAATGAAAATTCCCTTCTGCAATATTTTACTGAAATATTAAGTCAAAAGGCAAAATTTTTTTTCGCCATTTTATATCTCTTATCTATTAGAATATGATTCCGGTTGAGTTTTTCATCTACATTCAAACCTCATAACGTTTTCTTCTTCGACCCAGACCGTCCGACCTACTCGAAGGTGTAAGGTATCTGTTTGAACCGTCGAGACAGTGCCACTCAATTTAGACTGGAACCCAGTGGGGGTGGCATCCACAAGGACCGTACCCTCCTTCCGTACCACCACATCTCGGAAGGAATTTCGTATTCATATATTAAATATTTCAGTATTTTTCATAGACACGGGGACAGTTTGGGCAGATCCGGGAATCGAATTCGGATCTTCGGTATAGAATCCTCCTGCTCCAACTACAGACCTATCCAACCCCGCAAATAATGTCATCACTCTTCTTCGTCGACCCAGACTGTCCGATCTACCCAAAAATGTAAGGTATCTGTTTTGGACTGTCGGGAAGTGCCACCCTATTTAGACGGAAATTTAGTGGTGGCGGCATCCACAAGGACAGTACCATCATTCTCCTACCGCCAACCTCTTGGAAGGACTGTCAGACAGGCGTATTTAAGGTGCCTGTACTGTGCATAAACACAGGGACAGTTTGATCAGAGTCGAAGATCGAAATTGAGTCTTTTTAGGGCAGTTCCTGGTGCCTTAACCACTAGGCTGTCCCGCACCTTAAAAGCCCGTAACTGTCTTGATATTAGAATCAGAGGTGATCTTCAATTATGACAAACACCGCTGTACGCAGACATTCGAAAACATGTTTGTTTGCATTATAAGGATCTCACAAAGTAAAACTGCAATATTAGCTACATATTACGCACTTTTTAATTTTAAATTAAATGTTTATTAATATATAATCACTTAAGCGTGTGATGTTTGGCCAATGACAAAAGAACGCTGTAAAAGAATGTTGTAAGCAAGAATGTTGATTGAAACTGAATAAAATCATATAGAACTTTTATGTGTTCTCGAAACTGCATTGATTTATTTAAAATATTTTGTGTTCATTGATATAGATTTTAACATTTTACAACTTAGTTGAAAAGTGTTTATGACTTTGTTCATACTGTCTGTCAGCCTGTCCGTTTGCACGATAACTGCCGTAAAAATGACTTTATCAAAATTAAATTTTAGTATGTTATTGTGACGGTCTGTGAAACATGGGAATGTAAATGAATAATATCACCTAATTAGTTTCGGATTAAACCCGGGCTGAAAAAATGAAATACATTGAACACTATGGGGCCTAATTTTTCAAACATACTTTAAACGAAGTTAAAATTCACAAATTGTTTTGAAAATTTTAGGAAATATTCAAATTATCCCATAAAGTATATAAAAAAAATGTCAGCAAAATATGCTTGGTAGTTTTTTAAGTAAAAATTAAAATAATAATTACATCCATATAATATGAAGAGATCACGTGACTCACTTCAAAATAATAATAATAATATATATATATATATATATATATATATATATATATATTATCAAATGACCAGGCACTTGACTCTTATCATTCGCCTATATATCGGTCAGAACGTGAACCATTTAGCCATCCTAGGACGTTGCCCCAGGCGCACCAGAGGGGGGCGGAACACACTACACCCAACAACACAACATCCATGCCTTATGTGGGACTCGAACCCACAACGCGGCGGTCGAACGATTGCTTGGAAACGCTCGCCTTGACAGCTCGACCACAGCGTCCGCTCAAAATAAAATATGACATCCATCTTTTTTTCCCAGAGTAAAATTCGTGACTTTTAAAGTTCTTTTAAATTTATATTTAGTGTTACATCCGTTTTAAAACCGCTTTATTTTTGCGTATTTTCTGTGCATCTATATTCTGCTTCAACGCAATTACAATATTTTTGAGTTTAAATGATCATCAAACTTTAATTATTTCTATAACTAAGCCTAATGTTATAGATGCAAAATGTAAACAAGTAATTGTAGGATGAGTTGTATAAGAATTGCTGAATTTTTTCACGCAAAATTATTTAACATTGAAGTCTAGAATAAAAGTGTATGAATGAAACATTCACTGCTTTTACATAAGAGAGCTATAAAATTTACATTTCGATGACGTCAATTGAATAAAGTTCATTTTTTTCGATGAAGTTTTAAGTTTCCAAATAAAATAAATTATTGTAGTTTTGTGATAATTAAAATACCACCGCTGAATGCATCGCATTTTAGAGATGTTTAAACAAAATTGCAATTCAGTTGGAAAGTGTTTCATAATCAATACTTTATGCATGATTGATCTCTCTTGTCTATGTTTTGTATCTGTAGGTTTCATCCTGACCATGAAGCACAGGAGACGAAGATTGGATTGTCGACAGAAGAACAAAATATCTGCACACCAATTTCAAACATTTTCAATTCTGTTTATTTAAAATTTTAAACTGCAAAAACAGAACGAATAAAAAAATATCTGGATTGTGAGTCATTCTCATCTTTTCGTATTCGACAGTGTTTAGTTAAACTTGTATCACAATCATTATTAGATTGAAGGAAGAAGTATATTTTTCAAATTTTGCACAGTTAATAAATAGAATGGATACACTTATCTTTAATAAATTTTTAAAATTAAAGACAACTAAAAGAGGTTTGAAAAGTCATTTAATAAAAACTCCTTTCCTCGACGTACATGAATTTACATTTCAGCAAATCACCACTCCTTTCATCAGTGGCGATGCTACTAATGGCGATGCTACCGTTTCATCCTATCCCATTTCATCCCTTACGATAAACTTTTACTTTCCTTATATACATAATGTATAAGAAAAGTATTGTGACGGGGTCGAAAATTCGAAATCGAGTTTTAGACGGGAGAGCACGTTTCAAGCATCCCTGATCACCAATCAAACATTTTTGAAATGATGTCTGTGTGTGTGTGTGTAAAAGTATGTGTGTGTGTGTAAAAGTATGTGTGTGTGTGTGAAAGTATGTGTGTGTGTGTGAAAGTATGTGTGTGTGTGTGTGTGTCAGTGAGTCTGGAGACGATAACTGACTGTGGAGACGATAACTTGGTTCGAACCAAATTTGGTATAAAAATCACAATCCATAAACACTGGAAGCCTATTGTTTTTGTACGCAATCGAATGTTCAGAACCCCCCCCCCCTAAATTAATTTTGAAAAAATCGACAAAAAATTAAAACTGCTAATAAATTTACGAAAATAGACATTTCTTATGTAATTTTTCATTAGAAAGCGATTGACATAAATTTCAGAACGCTAACATGAACCGTTCTCGAGACATTGCACATTTTTCAAAAAAATTATCAAGAAGTTATATAAAATACAAAAAAAAAATATTTCCTATTGAGAAACATGTTCACTTTTCATATATAATACAATGCCATAAATTTGGTGACATCATTCTCGTGGATCTAGCTCGTTCCATTCATGAAAAAGATACTTTGAGTAATACTTTTGCATTTGAACGCCAATAGTCATTTATCTGCTGTAAGAATAACTTATTTTTTCGTCCATAACGCTTGGCGAGATTTTGGCGACGAATTTGGCGGAATGTCGCCAACTTGGCGACATTTTTAATTGTTACCAAATTAACAAAAATCTCGCCAAATTGATAAAAATGACGCTAAATCAACGAAAATGACGACTAATTGAAGAAAATTCAATATCATGGAAAGAATATAAGTATCTACTATAAGAATAGACTATTTTCTTGCTGTAAAAGTAGTAAATTCATTGCATTATATAAGGAAAGTCATGTGTTGCCCACATCAGATTTTTTTAAAATAGTAGCATTTCATCCCTTATCCAAAGTGCACCTGTTCCCCAACTTTCTTCCCAACTGAGAGGGGTGCAAATGACCTCTCCGACGAGCTTTGGTCCACTTGTGATCACTTTGAAAATTCTCTCATGATTGCAGATGTCTCAGAGGGAGAAAATCCAAAAGACATTCACCAGTCGTTATATTAATGTTGAGAACAAATTAAAAATATTACTTGTAAATATATTGTTTGGCGTTATTTAAATATATCTAAATAATTCAGATAGAGTTAATCCTATCTTATCAGATATCCGTATGAAATGGATACTTCTAATTGTTTTGTAGTACCATGAATATATGCAGGACATTTTCACCACCATGATATATGAAGCAAATCTGCGTTCCTTTCAGCATTAAAAATCTTAAATATTCAGCCAAATGTCAATTTCTTTCATGAAATTAATAATCATTTTGCATTTGATTATTTTCACAAGCTATTGAAATGCACAACTTTATTAAAAAAGGATCGACAGTAGCTCCATTCCAATGGAGCGTGGCTTGAAACATTTTCAAAACAGTTCAGAATGATAAAATATCGAAATTACAATCACTAGAGTTCTTTAATTAAAAAGTCGATTCAAAATCCAATTATATATCCAGTTAGAATTTTCAAAGGGCTACACATTACTTTGTATAGTTTATAGCTAACATTTTTAGTTTTTGAGATATATATATAAGCATTACAAACTTGGAAAACGGAAAAATTTAATATTCTTCAATTTGTAAGACGATTTCTCAAAAACTGAAAAAATAAATTATAAATATAGAAACTAGATTTCCTATTGAATCTTTTGTCGCTCACTATTTATATCTATCTCTTATATTTACAAATATATTTCGAGTGAAAATAATCAAAGTGAAGCAAATCATTGCTCGGACAAAAACTTTGGCCTTTTCGAAAAAATGTTTAAAATATTTAAATATTGAAATCATTTTATATTATCATAATGTGCACCATACTTTCAAAAAAAAGAAGTAAAAAATTGTTTACATATTTAAGTATTAGGTTTGGAGATATAAACGTTTAAAGGGTTTATATTTATCGTACCTCTTCGATTAAAATAGCTAGTATTTTAAAAATAAAAACCATAATACTATTATGGAGTAATATAATCTCGTAAAATAAAACAGCAAAATTTAATGCCCAAGGAAAATAATTTTGAGCATTTTTACCAGTTATCAATAATTAATGCTATGTCAATTAGCTAATACTTTAAAATAATATGTCACTCATGGCATTTTTGAAAGAAAGATTAACGTTTTTTTGAGACAGAGGCACATTTATTTGTAATGAAAAAATAACCTAAATGTCAAAGATATTGGCGAATCGAAGGCAGATTGGGAAATTACAAGTAAATTATTCTAAATAGAAATTAAAAATGTTCATTCGGACAATTAGAAAAATATGTCAATGATTGTTAACCATCTTAGTGAGAAAAAATTTCAGGTCGTTAATTTTTCCACATGTTCATTCAATGTTGTCTTCATTAGCAATAAAATAATTCTTATTATGGGACCTACACATCAGCCATTTTAAATAGCAGTATACCTGACCTTCATTTTACTCTAAATATATATATATATA
Source organism: Amaurobius ferox (assembly GCA_951213105.1). NCBI lineage: Eukaryota > Metazoa > Arthropoda > Arachnida > Araneae > Amaurobiidae > Amaurobius > Amaurobius ferox. The sequence goes on from OX578152.1 coordinate 100,019,053, forward strand.
TATATATATATTTCCAATAGCCAGGCATTGACTCTTTCATCTTCGCCTATACATCAGCTAGAACAGTGAACCTCTTAGCCGTCAAAGACGTTGCCCCAGCGCACCAGTGGGGGCGGTAACACATTGCGCCCAACAACACAAACATCCATGTCTTACGTGGGACTCGAACCCACAACGTGGCGTCCGATCAATCGCTGGAAACGCTCGCCTTGGCCATTCGGCCACCACGTCGACTGAAATGAGCCAACAGTACGGGGTGTTCCCAGGTGGTCACCCACCCAAGTACTAACCGCATCACATGCTGCTTAACTTCGGTGATCTAACGGGAACCGGTGTTTTCAGCACGGTACAGCCGTTGGCTTGAATATAAATATTGAGTTTTGCATAGCGAGAATAGAGAACTTTATTTTTGGAGCCTTAATTTAATTATTTTAATAGAATGTTTTGAATAACAATGTCATTTAGAATACTACAGGAATTTGCATCTGAAGGTGAATTTTAAGTTTTTTTATAATATATTTTCAGTACGAAATCGGATATACTACAAGTTATGTGTAAAATAGATATAAACGAACATAGATCTTCCCAAAGAGAAATTATCTTTACTGTATATTTTTTACTTTCTTTATATAGATAATGTATGAGGAAAGTATTGTGGCGGAGTCGAAAATTCAAATTAGAGTTTTCGACGGGAGAGCACGTTTCAAACATCCCTGATCACGAATCGAACATTTTTGAAGTGATGTCTGTGTGTATGTCTGTGTGTGTGTCAGTGAGTCTGTGGAGACGATATTTCACGAACGAGTGGAGCGATTCGAATGAAATTTGGTACAAAAATCACAATCCGTGAATACTGGAATCCTATTGTTTTAAAACACAATCGAATGTTCAGACCCCCCCCCCCCTAAATTTTCGAGTGAAATTTTGAAAAACTCATCAAAAAATCAAAACCTTTAATAAAGTTACGAAAATAAACATTTCTTGCGCAATTTTTTCTTAGAAAACGATTGGCATAAACTCTAAAACGCTAGCAAGAATCGTTCTCGGGATATTGCACATTTTTCAAATAAATGTATCAAAAAATCTCATAAATTAAAAAAAAATATTAACTGTTAAAAAACAAGTTCACTTTCCATAAGTAATATCATGCGATAAATTGGGTGACATCATTCTCGTGGATCGAACTCGTTCCATTCATGAAAAAGATACTTTGAGTAATACTTTTGTATTTGAACGCTAATAGTCATTTATCCGCTGCAAGAATAACTTATTTCGCCGCCCATAACGCTTGGCAAGATTTTGGCGACAAATTTGGCGGAATGTCGTCAACTTGGCGACATTTTTAAATGTTGCCAAATTAATGAAAACATAGCCAAATGGATAAAAATGACACTAAATCAATGAAAATGACGACTAATTGAAGAAAATTCAATATCTTGGAAAGAATATAAGTATCTACTATAAGAATAACATTTCTTTTAACTGTAGTAAATTCATTGAATTATATAAGGAAAGTCATGTGCTGCCCACATCAGATATTTTGACAAAGTAATGCCATTCTAAATAGAACGGCCGTAAGGGGACAAATCTCCTCCAACAGGCGAAAAGAGCTATGGAGCGAAGAGCCTATTTGGGAGCGCACACAGTTCAGTTTTCCACTCTACCAACAGGTGAGGACCACAAGGTAATTAGGAGGGGTGCAGACAGGATGAAATGGGAATAACAAGAGACACAGGATGAAATGGGAATAACAAGAGACACAGGATGGAATGGGAAGAGTTGAAATGGCACATCATTCCACTGGTTAAAGGCATGGTGATGCCCGACAGCGCTTTGGCTTTGTACATTTATGTGCTTTGAGCAAAGGAGTTTTATTAAATGGCTTTTTAAACCTATTTTGGTTGTCTTTAATTTTAAAAGTTAACACAGTTATATAAATTATTTCAAATTTTCCTTTTTACTTTCCCTAAAATACATGGGGAAAGTATTGGAATCATGCCGAAAATCGCAACTCGAGTTTTCGACACGATCTACACATTTTTGGGACCTCTAGAATACGAAAAAACTATTTTTAGCGTGACGTCTGTACGTGTGCGTGCCTGTCTGTGCAATGTATCCGCTCTAACTCAAAAATGGCCCTCAAAAATTTGATGTATCCACCCTAGCAAAAATACTAATTGACCAAATTTCACAAAATTTGGTAGATAAGTTACTTGTAGGATACTCTGGTGCTGATTAGATTTTGGTATGATTCGGAAAAAATAATAACCTGCCTCTTTGCAAAATGGCCCGTAAAAATTGTCAAAATCTAAAATAAACAAGAAAGATCAATCATGCATAAGCATTGATTATGAAACACTTTCCAACTGAAATGTAATTTCATTTAAAAATTTCTAAAATGTGATTCATTCAGTGGTAATATCTTTTACATTATCACAGTACTACAGTAATTTATTATACTTAAATACTTAAAACTGTATCGAAATATAAATCATCTGATTCTTTATGCAAAATCAATGAATATTTCATTCATATAACTTGTATTCCAGACTCCAGAGCTAAATAATTTTGTGTGAAAAAAATTCAGCAATTCTTATGTAATTCATCTTACAATCGCTTGAGATATTTGCATTCTGCATATGTTAAAATTAGGCTTCCTTGAAGAAATAATAAAAGTTTAGGGATCATTTAAAATCACAACTATTGTAATTGCATAGGCACGGAATTTAGATACACAGATAATACACAGATAATATATATGTGTATGTGTATGTACTCAAAGTATTGGAATCGTGCCGAAGATCGGAACTCGAATTTTCAAAGGATCTACACGTTTTGGGACTTCTAGAACACGAAAAAACTACTTTTAGGAAGACGTCTGTGTGTGTAAGGGTGTATCTGTGTATGTTTCTGTGTGTCTGTGTGGATATTACATCCACTCTAATTGAAAAACTAATGGACCGAATTTCATACAATTTGGTAGGTATGTTTTTTGTGGGAAATCCTGATGTTCATTAGATTATAGTACGATTCGTAATGAAAGAATCTGCCTTCTTTGAAAAATGGCCGCAGAAATTGCCTTTATCCACTCTAGCTAAAAACTAATGAACCAAATTTAACAAAATTTGGAGTATAATATTTCAATAACCTACAAGTGATTTATATACCAAATTTAACAAAATTTTGTATATAAATCATTTGTAGGTTATTCTACTACGATTCGGGAAAAAGGAACGGGCTATTTTTGCGAAATGGCCAGCAAAAATCGTTATATATAAAAATAAAAGACTACGTGTGCTCAATTATATCAATTAAATTCCTATTTTATATGTGATTTTTGACAACAAAAAGAATAAGACTAACCCCATTACTCTAGGACTAGCCGTTCTTGAGATATTCTAGTTTTTTCGCGTTTTCGCTACGCCACCTTTGACAATAAGTCCAGCTATCAAATGAGAACCAAATTTAAGTTTAACGTGTAAATTCAATGTCATTTAAAATACTTATGTTGTGCAGATAAACTCAAATTATCATTGAATAAATAAAGAGAACGAATATGAGTCTGCAGAGAAAGACATGTGCTGTCCACATCAGAATTTTTAACAATATTACACCAATGATTTATAGAAGTGAACGGGGATTATTTTCAGGCCATTTCGAAAAAAATGTATGATCTATATTTAAAGATCCATCAAATTTTTGTCGAATAAAATGTTCAACAAATTTAAGCTGTGTACCAAATTTTAACTCTCTAGGACGTAGGAAAGTGCATTTAAAATGCCATCAATTAAATTTATCATGAAGAGTTATATAAAATTTTAAAAAAATGAAAAATTGTTATCTACCAAATTTATTTTAAAATATGAAGCCACTCCCATATGCAAAACGTTTAAACAAATGGAGAGATATTTATTATATAATATCTCTCTCTTTTCTTTCTGGAAGATATCCCAAAGTCAGAATTTAATTGAATTTGTTTTTTTCCCTATATTAAATAATTTTTTAATTAAAAAACTACTTAACATATTTTACTGAATTTTTTTTTATATATTCTATGGGATAATGTGAATATTTCCTAAAAATTTCGAAGCAATTCGTGAATTTTAAATTTACTTAAAAAATGTTTGAAAAATTAGGTCCCATAGGGTTCAATGTATTTCATTTTTTCAACCCGGGTTCAATAAAAAACTAATTGGGTGATATTATTTATTTATATTCCCATAGGTCCTACAGACCGTCTGAACAACATACTAAAATTTCATTTTGATAAACTCATTTTTACGGCAGTTATCGTGCTAACGGACAGACAGACAGACAGACAGACAGACAGACAGACAGACAGACAGACAGAATGAACAAAGTCATAAACACTTTTCAACTTTGTTGTAAAGTGTTAAAAAAAACTATGTTTTCTCAAATATATCAATTAAATGCTTGTTTTATACGTAATGTTTGATTATAAAAAGAATAAGAGCAACCCCATCGCACAGTTTTCGAGATATTTTAGTTTTTCGTATTTTCGCTACGCCACCTTTAAAAAAAATCTGATGTGGACAACACATGACTTTCCTTATATAATGTAATGAATTTACTACGTTTACAGTAAAAAAAATAGTTTTTTCTTATAGTAGATACTATTATTCTTTCCAAGATATTGTATTTTCGACAATTAGTCGTCATTTTCATTGATTTAGCGTCATTTTTATCCATTTGGCGAGATTTTTGTTTATTTGGTAACATTTCAATAAGTCGCCAAGTTGGCGACATTCCGCCAAATTCGTCGCCAAAATCTCGCCAAGCGTTATGGACGAAGAAATAAGTTATTCTTACAGCAGATAAGTGACTATTGGCGTTCGAATACAAAAGTATTACTTAAAGTATCTTTTTTCATGAATGAAACGAGCTAGATCCACGAGAATGATGTCACTCAATTTATCGCATAGTATTACATATGAAAAGTGAACATGTTTCTCAATAGGAAATATTTTTTTTCATTTTATATGACTTTTTGATATTTTTTTTGAAAAATATACAATATCTCAAAAACGGCTTGTGTTAGCGTTCTAAAATGTATGTCAATCGTTTTCTAATGAAAAATTACATAAGAAATGTCTATTTGCGTAACTTTATTAGTGGTTTTGATTTTTTGACGATTTTTTCAAAATTTCATTCGAAAATTCAGGGGGGTTCTGAACATTCGATTGCGTATAAAAACAATAGGCTTCCAGTGTTTACGGATTGTGATTTTTGTACCAAATTTGGTTAAAATCGGTCCATTCGTTCGTCAGTTATCGTCTCCACAGACCCACTGACACACACACACACACAGACATCACTTCAAAAATGTTCGATTCGCGATCAGGGATGCTTGAAACGTGCTCTCCCATCGAAAACTCGAATTCGAATTTTCGACCCCGTCACAATACTTTCCTTATACATTATGTATATAAGGAAAGTAATAAGTCCTATTACCAAATGAGAACGGAAATTGAATTAAAAGTGAATTCAAATAAAGAGAGCGTGAATATAAGTCTGCAGGAAAAGTCATGTGCTGCCCACATCAGATTTTTTAAGTTGGCAACCGCTTAATGACGCAGATAGATTGGATCATGGAGTTAGAAAGAAGGAGATAAAAATCCTATGGATGAAACGCTTGAAAATGCCATAACGTTTTGAGAATTATATCTAGAAGTCGCTAGTGTTAGTAAAGTGTCCTCTGTTTCTATTTGACACAACAGAAAGGCTTAGTATTTAGAACATGTATTTTTGATTATTTTTAAATGAAGGGTTTCCTAATTATGAGTATAATTAACCAGTATTCTACTTTCCCTGCAATACATGGTAATGTATAGGGAAAGTATTGGAATCATGTCGAAAATAGCAACTCGAGTTTTCGACGGATCTATACGTTTCAAGACCTCTAGAATACGAAAAAACTATTTTTAGCGTGACGCCTGTGTGTGTGTGTCTGTGCAATGTATGTATCCACTCTAACTCAAAATATAATGGACCGAATTTCATAAAATTTGGTAGGTAAGTCACTTGGATGTGACTCTGGTGCTGATTAGTTTGTGGTACGACTCATAAAAACAGAACCCGCTTTTTTTCCGAAATGGCCCGTAAAAATTCCATTTATCCGCTCTAGCTAAAATACTAATTGACCAAATTTCACAAAATTTGGTAGATAAGTTACTTGTGGGATACTTTGGTGCTGATTAGATTTTGGTACGATTCGGAAAAGAACAACCTGCCTTTTTTTACGAAATGGTCCACTAAAATCGCCAAAATCTAAAAAATAAAGACTAAGTAGTGTATGCTCAAATGTACCAATTAAATTCTTGTTCTATACGCAATTTCTGAAGAGGAAAATAATATAACACACTCCATTATTCTTTAGGACTAACCGTTCTCAAGGTATTTGAGATTTCTTGCATTTTTGTTACGCCGATTTCGGAAAAATGTCCAATTACCAAATAAAAACAAAAATTGAATTAAATATGCAAATTTAGTGTTATTTGGTGCAATTAAACTCAATCTAATGAATTATTAAAGAAATAAAGAAAATATGAATTTAAGTCTGCAGGGAAAGTCATGTGCTGCCCACATCAGATTTTTTCATAATGCAGGATAGAGGACAGAATATGGGGAGATAAATATAAATTGAAAGGTAAAATAATTTTGAATGCCTATGAATATTCTTTATCGTTTCAGTTCTACTTTACATTGCACTAATAATTTACTTTTACAAAATTGACAGTTTAAATAAATAGTTTAGGCCTTTTGCCATGGAAATGAATACAATGTAGGGCTATTTATCCTATCCCAGCGCCACCTGAATGATTGCCTCAAACGATATTGGCGTTTTCTTAATATGAAGTTTTAACTCCTTACTTTTACCTCCATGGATTGGAAGCATTTGGCGAACACAAGGTGTTCAAAAAGATTGCACAATCTGATGAAATGATTAATCGCATATCCATGGTTCCAACTTAAGAAATACATGCTTCAAATAAGGTAGACTTCCAGACTACGCCAGTTTGGCTCACGTGACACGATTTAGTAAAACAGTACACAATTTAGCTTTTCCACGGCCCCTTTCTACAAAGAAGTTCCAGTTGGGAAATTATTCGATATTTTTATTCTCATACTGTATAATATAGCACATAGAGAAAGTATTGTTTTCACGAAAATTTTCAAATTCGAGATTTTATACCAATGTATGTTTTAAAACACCCTGAACACGTTTTGACTATTTTTGGAGTGATGTCCCTCTATATGTCTGTGGTTGATTTTCTGTGCACACAATAGCAGCTATTAATGGATTTTTACGAAACTTTATACTTTGTATACGGTTTTGTTATCGAAAACTTTAGAACTAGATAGAATTTTTTTTTTTCTAATTCGAGCAAAAACTTCGAAATTTTATATTTTCTTAACATGGCAGCACAAGACAAAATGTAACATAATCATGCATAAAAGGGTTTATTTATGCCTTAATGATTACGGTACTTCATAGTTTTAATCATTATTGAGAAAAATAGCCGCGAAACAATATTTTTTTGTTCATGAAGTCAATAGCCCCCTCGGGAGCAAGTTAAGCCCTCCCCCCTCAAGGGGTACATTGTCAGGTTTGGTATCAATCAAAAAAATTTTTCAAGACCTTTAAAGTGAAGGGTAACACGCTATAACTGTAATCATTTGGACTCACAATACTGATTTTTTCAAAAGTTTTCTTGTAAAATTTGAAAAGAAAAGTTACTAAAAAATGGATTTTAGTGTGATAAAGTCGAGTTCAGATACACTCCAGTTAATTTTAAACCACTTTTGTGAAAAGACTTGTTCTCTCATATGCAAAATTGACCGTGAAAAAATTATCAAATTTAAAGGACTTTACCCGAGCAAAACTGCGAAAACATACATAACAGGAACCGGACAAAAATTGAATTTTGTTAAATGATATTTGAATTTATACATTTATGCGCCTTCATATCTTCAGCAAAAGTTTTATACAGTCCCAAATTACCTGTAGAAAAGTTAAATGAATGATATAATTTTGATCGCATGACAATGGAACTTTTTACTTTTCATGTAATCCATGGTAATATATAGGGAAAGTATTGGAATCGTGGCAAAACCCGCATCTCGAGTTTTCGACGGATCTACACGTTTTGGGACCTCTAGAACACGAAAAAACTATTTTTAGCGTGATGTCTGTGTGTGTGTGTGTCTGTCTATCTGTGCAATGAATGTATTCACTCTAACTCAAAAACAAATGGACCAAATCTCATAAAATTAGGTAGGTAAGTCACTTGTGTATAACCCTAGTGCTGATTAGATTTTGGTACGATTCGGGATAAAAGAACCCGCCTTTTTTTGCGAAATGGCCTCGCAAAAATTGCTTATATCCACTCTAGCTCAAAAACTAATAGACCGAATTTCACAAAATTTGGTAGATAAGTCGCTTGTGGGTTGTCCTGGTGCGGATTAGATTTTGGTACGATTCGGTAAAAAATAACCTTTTTTTTTTTTTTTTTTTGCGAAATGACCAGCAAAAATTATCAAAATCTGAAATAAAAGACTACAAGAAACTGCTCAAATATATCAATTCAATGCTTGTTTTATATGTAACTTTTAACGATGAAAAGAATAAAGATTAACCCCATTACTATGATTAGCTGTTCTCGAGATATTTTAGTTTTTTCACATTTTTGTTATGCCGGTTTGGAGAATTAGTCCAGTTACCAAATGAAAACGAAAGCTGAATTAAAAGAGCAAATTTAGTGTCATTTCAATTAATTATGCGTGTTATTTAGTACAATTAAACTCAATTTAATGAATTATTAATAAAATAAAGAGGAAATGAATTTGAGTCTGCAGGGAAAGTCATGTGCTGGTCACATCAGAGTTTTTTCCCTTGAAGTTTTGTTCAAAAATAATTATTTTTCTGGATCATGTAATACAACTATTTTTTGACAGATGTTTGCTTGTTCTCGATGGCTCTGGTGTTCTGTCTGATTTTTCCTCACGATAATGTCTCGTTCTTGCCTTTAAAACAGGTTGATACCTTATTCAACGTTATCTTGCTGTATGCTAACCAATTATTCATTTTCCAAACTGAAACAAAAGTTATAAATATACTTTTATCAATTTAATTACTAAAAAGCCAGATGCAAATGAAATGTCTTTGAAACTAATGTGATTAAGCATACTGAAGTAGTAGCAATACATTGCATGTATGGTAGTGATTTGAGATACAACATACTCAAATTATATGTAACTGGGAGGTAAACATCATAATTTCAAGGTATAGTCTCAATGTATCTGTAAAATATATGCTATAATATTTATTGAAAAAGTTATTTGAATTATATCCCTATGCGCACTGATAAATACCATTCAGGATGCTATAAATACTGTGTCCTAAAGAATGGACCATATGTATAAAAATGTGTATATGTATAAAAATATAAAATGTAACATTTTATATGGAGCCCCCTACAAAATTCCAATTAGAAAAATCTGATGTGGGCAGCACATGACTTTCCCTGCAGACTTATAACCACGTTCTCTTTATTTTAATTAAATTTAATTCACTTTTAATTCATTTTCGTTCTCATTTGATAACTAGATTTTTTTTCAAAGGTGGCGTAGAGAAAATACAAAAAAACTAAAATATCTCGAGAACGGTTAGTCCTAGTGTAACGGGGTTGGTCTTATTCTTTTCTTCGTTAAAAATTACGTATGAAACAAGCATTTAATGGATGTATTTGAGCATACATAGTTTTTTATTTTAGATTTTGACGATTTTTGCGGGCCATTTTGCAAAAAAAGGCAGTCTATTTTTTTTCGGAATCGTACCAAAATCTAATCAGCACCAGAGTGACCCACAAGTGACTTATCTACCGAATTTTATGAAATTCGGTCCATTAGTTTTTCAGATAGAGTGGATACATACAAGCTTTTGCGGGCCATTTCGTAAAAAAAGGCGGGTTTTTTTTATCCCGATTCGTACCCAAAACTAATCAGCACCAGATTCGCCCACAAATGACTTATCTACCAAATGTTATAAAATTCGGTCCATTAGTTTATAAGTTAGAGTGGATACAAAATCTGCACAGACAGACAGACACACAGACATACACACAGACGTCACGCTAAAAATAGTTTTTTCGTTTTCTAGAGGTCTCGAAACGTGTAGATCCGTCGAAAACTCGAGTTGCGATTTTTGGCATGATTCCAATACTTCCCTATACATTACCATGTATTGCAGGGAAAGTAAAAAAGTTTTCCTACATCTAATTAGTGCAATAAAAAGAATTCATATTTCAAAGTAAAATATTTGCAGTTATTAAAAGTTAAATTCTATGGCTTATACTACTTTACTTTTGCAGTCCAGTACTAAAAATCTGATGTGGGCAGCACATGACTTTCCCTGCAGACTTATATTAACGTTCTCTTTATTTTAATTAAATTTATTTCACTTTTAATTCAATTTTCGTTCTCATTCGGTAACCGGACTTATTTTCAAAGGTGGGGTGGAAAAATACGAAAAAAACTAATATATCTCGAGAACGGCTAGTCCTAGTGTAATGGGGTTGGTCTTATTCTTTTCTTCGTTAAAAATTACGCATTAAACAAGCATTTAATGGATATATTTGAGCATACGTAGCTTTTTAGTTTAGATTTTGGCAATTTTTGCGGGCCATTCTACAAAAAAAGGCAGGTTATTTTTTTCTGAATCGTGCCAAAATCTAATCAGCACCAGGGTGACCTATACGTGACTCATCTACCGAATTTTGTGAAATTCGGTCCATTAGTTTTTCAGCTAGAGTGGATACAAACTTTTGCGGACCATTTCGCAAAAAAAGGCGGGTTCTTTTATTCCGAATCGTACCCAAAACTAATCAGCACCAGCCCCGCCCACAAGTGACTTACCTACAAAATTTTGTGAAATTCGGTCCATTAGTTTTTTAGTTATAGTGGATACAAAATCTGCACAGACAGACAGACAGACACACAGACGTCACGCTAAAAATGGTGTTTTCGTATTCTAGAGGTCTCGAAACGTGTAGATCCGTCGAAAACTCGAGTTGTGATTTTCGGCATGATTCCAATACTTTCCCTATACATTACCATGTATTGCAGGGAAAGTAAAAACATTACATACTTTGTGAGTGGAGAATCTGACAATATTAGTGATACCTTATAAAATAAAATAAATCTGACCAATTTATTCAAATGACTTAACATTAAAACAAGAATGAACTACAAACCATAAATTACTAGACATTAGAGAGCTAAAAATTTGCTCATTTAAAACATCTTGCATCTCAACAGCACATGTGAACTTGTTTTGAACACCACATGAACTCAATTTAAAGAGGTATTTCATTTTCTCTTCTAGCTTTTCAGGTGCTCTCTAACATCTTGGCGAGAAATGCTAATGCTAAAAATTTATATTTACAATATCTTAGTAAAGAGCCAACAGCTGTACAGTGCTGAAAACACCGGTTCCCGTTAGATCACCGAAGTTAAGCAGCATCGGGCGCGGTTAGTACTTGAGTGGGTGACCACCTGGGAACACCGCGTACTGTTGGCTCATTTCAGTCGACGTGGTGGCCGAACGGTCAAGGCGAGCGTTTCCAGCGATTAATCGGCCGCCACGTTGTGGGTTCGAGTCCCACATAAGACATGGATGTTTGTGTTGTTGGGCGCAATGTGTTCCCACCTCCACTGGTGCGCTGGGGCAACGTCTTTAACAGCTAAAGGCCCTATCACATTCAACAACTTTTGGAACAACCAACTATTTCGGACAACTTTTCCCCCAATTTTTCGGTGAAAAAGTTGGCGATAGGGTTATTGACAGTTTGAAGAAGTTGTGCTAAATGACAAAACTGTGGCAGTATGTTTATCGCCTTTTGGCGACAACTATACATTTGTACTTTTCGGCAGGCAGCGCGTTCTCGCTTCGACTTCGGCAATAAAACAAGACTTTTACTTAGTACTTCCTTTTGTAACCTTTATTACTTTATAATTATGACTAAATTGCTATCAGCTGCGGGGAAAAATCAAATATGCCTTGGCATAATTACGCTAGGATTATTCCTGCTTAAGAAGAAGAAACAAAGTAAACCGAGAAGGATGTGGACAAAATCTATTGTAAATTTTTGATTTGCTCTTTTTTATATGGATTACTTCAGATATCATAAGCTTAAACAGATGAATGAACATTAAAGAATATTTGGATTTGTCACACATCCGTATAAAACGTAAATAAATATTTGGTGAAAAATATTGACTCTATTTTAAGATACAAAATTAGTTTAAAAAGCGATATTGCCGATATTGACTGAAATGAAACAAAGAAAAAGAAAACGTAAAAAGTATTTAAATTCAAGAATGCCGTTATTAAAATATTATGTCTTCACCAAATTTAAGTTCATTACCATTTTATACTTGATTTCAAAGGTTTTCAAAGACGTATCTATTTTAAATATCCGAAGATGTTCTTTGCTCGTTTGTAAAGTTTAAAATATTTCTCATTAAAGTAAACTTTTAAAAATTATTTTATCTACATTTATATTTATTTAGTAATTATATTTTAAAATAGATTTAAATGTACATTCCATCTATAGCTGGTATAAAGTATACTTCAAGATGTTTTTCAAAATAACTTCGAAATAAATTTTTATAAGCATTCAAATTTAAAAGAGTTAACTTTTCATATTTATATACAAACTTATTTTTTTTATGAAAAGTAAATGATTTTCAAATGTATTGTAAATTTCTAATTGTCTATGTGCGTTTAAAATAATAAAAAAAGTCTTCAAATGTTAGCATTAAATTATTAAAATTTCAAAGTAGTTTGATTTTTGTTTTTATTCTAATCTAAAATGTTCAAAATTACATGTCGAAAGATAACTACTACTCGTATAAGGATGTTCGATGATTTCTGTCTAATTTTACATGCACATTTTATATTTGCTAATTTTACAAGCACTTTTTTACTTAAGAATATATTCCATCTATACCTGGTATAAAGTATACTTCAAGATATTTTTCAAAGTAACTTCGAAATAAATTTTTATAAGCATTCAAATTTAAAAATAATTTACTGATATAAGATTATTTTGTATATAGAACGTAAAATAATTTAAAACAAAATTTCTGCAGATTATTAAAGGAAAACTGTATTTGAATATTTTAGCAACAGATGGCAGCACTTGTAAAATTTAAAATTCGCTTGGATTCGAACCAGAGCCCAGTCGTTTGCTGATCTGATTCTCTACCACCCAAGCCAAAACTTCACCTTCAGCAAACTGATGAAATATGTATATATCGCCAAAGCAAACTCGCGTACGCTCTTGATTAAATTCACAGAAAGGCGGATTTTCTGAAACGCATCTATACTGTAAACCAGCAAGCCACTGGTAAATATAAATTTTAATCAGAAGAGACCAAAGAGATTATATTAGTAATAATATCTTAATATTTATTATATAATATTTCATGTATATAAAATCGCTTTGGAAGAGATGGTTCGTAAAGATGATATTTTCTCGTACGCATGGTTCTTCAAATTCTTTTTTAAATACAGTGGATCTTTTAGATTCCACAAAAATGATTTTTCACGTATTGATTCAATTAACTCCATTTCCATCTCGCATGACTACTTTTTTTTTACTTCGAGACGACTTCCATTGACATCCACCTTTATGACACAGAAATATTATAAATACTTAACAAAATTCTAAATCTAAACTAAAATAATACTTCGCGCTGCCTGGTTATTATATCAATATAATCTATCTGTTATTATATTCTATCTGTTCGCGCTCCACAGATTCAAACTTGCGCGAGGATTTCACGCCAAACCAGAATGTAGTAGAATCTGCGCCAACCTTTCTACACACGTGATTCCTTCGCTACTCATCTGTGATTGGCTGGTTGGTAAAAAATTGTCCCAAATGAACAACTTTTTCTATACCTGTCAGATAAAGTTGTCCCAATTTTTTGACCTCATTTCACCCGAGTTTTCCCCCAACTCGGCGCAAAAATTGTTCGAAAAGTTGGTTGTCCGAAAAATTGCCGGAAAAGTTGTTGAATGTGATAGGGGAGGTTGTTCTGGCCGATGTATAGGCGAAGATTGTTGGAAATAATCAATACATCGCGATTCACGTTCCTGTGAACGGGCGTTTATGCAAATTTAATATGAACGACTCTTCCCGTTCACCGGCGTGAACCGTGACGTTTTTCAACATGAGGTTTCATGCAAATCAGTTCTCAATGCGTACGCATCTGATTTGCAAAACCGGGGCGTTTCCGGAACTGTCCATTCTCGGATATATAGGGCAGAGGTTTCTTGAAGCAAATGAGAAGGTCGGAGTCGATCGAGATCAGACGTCTGAAGAAGTCAGACGAGATAGACACTGATGGTCTGATGCAGGCAGACAGAAATGTTTTTTTGACAGAAGCACTGCGGAATATCGTTTGACGACGGTGAATAGTCGAAACGGATGCAGATGTGGTCAGTTTGGACCAGCATGTATTGAACGTTAAATTTACTTACAAACGTTCGGAAGCCGCTTTAAATATTTTCCTGATGTTTTATCCTTTGGTTTCCCTTTGCCAAGTGATGGTGGCTGAAATACACGCAAGTGATAGAGGTAGTATAGTAACTTACTACCAAATGCTTCAAGGAATCCCTGTCTAGTCATTTACAACTAAAAATCTTTTGTACATAGTATATTTTTGATGTTTTACGGCATGGAAAATTACCAGGTACGTGTAATATGCCGAGTTGTGTTTTTCACCAAATAAAGTGAACGAAGTTTTTCTTTAAAGCTGGACTTGTGTACTTTCATAACCCAGCCAACACTTATTGACTCTGACAGTGCGTGCTTTGCTATCTTCAAATTTTAAATTTTCCAACAAGAAACGGTTACGGGGCCAGTTCAACGCCCAATAGAGTCATAAGTGCAAGTATCTTTAAAGAAATCGTTCCAGTGTTCAGATGGGGGCCGCACCTGGCACCATTTTGAAGTTCGTGTGAACAACGAAACGCAACAGTGTAAACGTAAACAGTGTACAAGAACTTTTGCTTCTTCTTCTTCAAAACTACGAGTGGCCATGGAGGCAAGTAGAACGGAGTTGCTGACGCGGGACAACTACGTCACCTGGTGTACCGACATCTCATTCGTCCTCAAGGGAGAAGGATGTTTCGGACACGTAGATGGAAGTGCTAAGCCTACCGAGGAAGATGCAAGTCGCCGCGACTATGATGATTTTTATCGCCGGAAAGACCGAGCATTAGCCATCATTTATCAAAGTTTATCCTCGGAATACAAGGAGTTGATAAACGTCACCGACGAACCTAGTCAAGTATGGAATACCTTGAAAGAACATTTTCAAGCGCCTTCCCGAGCCAACCTGGTTAGATTACTAGATGAGTTCTTCGACGTTCGGCCGGAGCAAGATGAGCCTGTTGACATTTTTTGCTCAAGACTGCGGAAGGCCGTGACGAGGCTTAAAGACGCGAAACACCCCATTGAAGACCTATATGTAGCATTCCAGTCGATACGGTACCTTCCGGAAGAATTCCGAGGTATCGTTCAAATTATATATCGATGGAATGACTCGGACTTCAAGCTCAGCAAAATACAAGCAGAGCTAGCAGCGGAGGAGAGCCGGCTGAGGCAGCAAGCAAGTGACTTTTCCAAAACTGTGAGTTCAAATTCTGCATATTTTACTTCTAAGAAATTTGTAAATAGAGTAAATGTGTCTAAACTTAAATTTCCAAATGTATCTCATAATGTGTCTAATGTAAATACTTCTAGTCATAATGTAAATATTTCTAAAAGTAAAATTAAGTGTTTTAAGTGTAACAAACTAGGTCATACTAAATCTAATTGCAGTAGAAATAATGGATCTAGTATTGTGGAATTTCTTGGGTCTCCACAGATTGAGGCTAATACTGTAATCGATCCTAGCGATAGACTCAGCTGGGTAGTAGACACTGCTGCTACGCGACATTTCTGTAATAACATTAAGTTATTTTCAAAATTTAATGAGTGCAAAGGCACTTCAATGTCGCTAGCAGTAGGGGATGTCGAAAGTCCAGTTGAGGCTATCGGGACGGTGGAAATGTATGTCCAATTTAAGGATAAGCAAAGTATTATCAAATTGGAAAATGTTATGTATTCTCCTAAACTTAGGAGAAATTTATTAGCTGCATCTGTTCTTGAGGAACAAAATTTTAGTTTTAATGGAGCTAATGGGGTTCTATGGTTTTTTACACCTAAAGGGGAGAAATTCTTTTATGCAAAAAGAAAGGATGGGTTATATTTTTTAAAACCTAAGTATAGTACCCAGGAACAACATAACGTAGAAAACCGTCAATCTAAAGATAGGGATCGAGATGGAGACAAGAAACACAAAAAGGATAAGAAATCCAAGGATAGGGATCCTAGTGCTTCCAGAAAAATAGACAAAGTAAAAATAGCACCTAATCTTAAAGAAACTAAATTTAAATCTGACAAAACAAAAACTAAGCAGAATAGAAATGTGGATAGTTCAATATCTAAGCCTAGCAGTTCAGTAACTGAACTTAATAGTACAAACTGTCTTTGGCATAAACGATATTGCCACATAAACGCTGAATATCTTCTCCAAACCAGCAAAGTTTCTGCCGTAAACGGACTTCCTAGGCTTATACAAAAAGTTAAATTGTAAATCGTGTAAATTGGCTAAGTCTAGGAGAGTATCGTATAAACCCACCGGTAGGATAAGGTCCACTAAACCATTGCAATTGTTACACATGGATGTGTGTGGTCCCTTACCCACAGCCTCATATGGTGGGAACAAGTATGTCTTAACTATAACAGATGATTATAGTAGAAAAGTTTTTGTTTACCTCATGAAACAGAAGTCCGAAGTATTTTCACATTTTAAAGAGTTTCAGGCCAGAGAAGAAAGGCAGTTAGGTACTAAAATTCTATGTATCCGGACGGATAATGGAATGGAATTCTGCCATGATAAGTTCAAAAATTACCTGAAGGATATCGGTATTAAGGCTGAGAGGACTAACACATATACCCCACAGCAAAATGGAGTATCAGAGCGATTCAACTTAACCGCATTTGACTGTGTTAGAGCCATGTTGAACGACAGCAAATTACATGACAGATTCTGGGCGGAAGCAATATTGTGTTTTGCATACACTAAAAATCGAATATGTCACAAATTTAAGACAAAAACTCCACATGAACTCTACAGTGGTAGAAAACCTTCAGTCAAACATCTTAGAACCTTTGGTTGTAGAGCATATGTAGGCAAACCCAGTCAGCTCAGAAAGAAGTTAGACATGAAAGCTACAGAAGGGGTGATGGTAGGCTATGCTACTAAAACTAAGGGCTATAGGATATTTTTGTCAGGGGAGAAACGAACAATTGAGACCTGCAATGTGAGGTTTGATGAGGGTGATGTAGTGGAAGGCATCCTGGACCCAATTTGTCCCAGAAATATCTCCTCAGGGATATCAAGAGATAACCTTTCAGAATACTCTGACGGGGAATATCCGAGAGGGCAGTCTGATGGGGGGGCAGGAGAGAGTGAAGACACTGGTGACGATCCGTCTGAATCCAGTGAGGAAACGGACTCTCCTGCTGACTCCAGTATGACTCCTTGCTCGGATATTGCTTGGCAGCGAAAGACGGTTCCAAGACCCGATGGGAGTAGAACTGATGTGTATTATTACGCTCAAGGAGATAATAAAAGGCTGAGGTCACACAATGATGTTAAGAAATATTGTGATAAAAGGAATATACAATTTGATCAGCAACTGTTTAATTTTCGGGAAAATAAAGGTCTTAAAAGGGTCAGAGGCAGACCAGAAGCAAGCAATATTGAAATAAATATACCAAAAGGGTACAACGCTGCTATTAAATCTTCCCAGTCCGAAAAATGGTGTAATGCTATGGATGAAGAAATGGCCGTAATGCAAGAGAGGGGTGTCTGGGAACTAGTTCCTGCATCCACCTCACAAAAGCATATAGGCAATAGATGGGTCTACACTATTAAGAAAGACGAGAAAGGGAAAATCAAGAGATTTAAAGCTCGTTTGGTAGCCCAGGGGTATGGTCAGAAAAAGGGAGAATCATACGATGAAGTTTTTAGCCCTGTTGTTAACTTCAACTTAATTAGAGCATTCTTCTCAATTTTCGTATGCATGCTTGGCTGGATGCATTTCCAATTAGATATCAAATCTGCCTATCTCTATGCTAAATTGAGTCAAAAGGTATATATGAAACAGCCTCAAGGTTATGTCAATCAGGAACAGCCTGATTATGTTTGTTTGTTGAAGAAAGCCATTTACGGTCTTCATCAAAGTGGAAGAGAATGGTTTAATGAACTTGACACCAAATTAAAAGAATTAAATTTTTTAAAACTTCAATGGTGTAATTGTGCATATATTTACAATAGCAAAGTTCTTATGCTAGTCTATGTGGATGACATAATTCTCTTCTCAAAGTATCAAAGGGACATAGACCACATTGTTTCATTACTTAGCATAGAATTTGATATCAAGGTATTAGGAAAAATTAGAAAACTTTTAGGCGTGGAATTTAAAGAGTGTGACAATAAATTTTTTATACATCAAAGTCAGTATATAGATAAAGTATGTCAAATGTTTCAACAGTATAAATATCCAGTTACTTCACTTCCCATTTCTAAAGGGAATATTCTAAGTAAAATAGATTGTCCAAAGACAAGTGAAGAAATAAAGCAAATGCAAAGTTTTCCTTACAGGAGCTTAATTGGGTGTTTGGCTTTTATATCTAGTAGGACTAGACCTGATATTTGTTACGCCATCAATATATTATCTCAATTTCAAGAAAACCCTGGAATTAAGCATTGGGATGCATTGTTAAGACTTTTAGGATATGTTGAAAAGACTAAAAACTATATGTTGAATTTATCTAACATTCAGGAGTTAAAATTGAATTGTTATTCAGATTCTGACTTTGCTGCAAACCGAGATGACCGTGTTTCACTTGGAGGCATGATACTCTTTATTGACAATGTACCTATTTCTTGGCGTACCTTTAAACATAAGTGTGTCAGCTTATCAACCATGGAAGCTGAATACGTATCACTAACTGAAGCCGCTAAGGAAATGGTATGGGTACAAAACATAATAGAAGAATGTCATTTACTTGGGTTAAACTTTAATAAAAGTAACAGTGTTATTTTTAGCGACAACCAAGCAGCCATTAATTTTTCTAACTCTCCAATTGAAAACAATAGAACTAAGCATATTGATGTTAGATATCATTTCCTAAGAAATTTAATAGTCAATGAATCTTTTAATGTTAAATTTGTAAATAGTAAAGATAACTTAGCAGATCACTTTACTAAACCAATGACTAAGGAAATAATACTTAAATTTTGTAATAAAATTTTTAAAAACTAAATCAAAACTTTTTGAGATTAAATGTTTAGTCTAAAGAAAATTTTAAATACTAAATTGAATTTACAACTTGGGAATTTTTTTTTAAAAAGATGTCATATATATACATTATTGTTTATCTTAAACCTCATTGATATAAGATAGTATATCTTGAGTATAAATTTTTGTGATATTGAATCTTTTTCACTTTACACCTTTGTATATACATCCATTTTCCATGACCCGCATGATGCTAAATAATAGCTTATGTGTATAAAATTTTGTATTTTTCAACTTGGTAAAAAGTATGTGTTGAAAGTTTTGATAAAGGAATTTTATTATCTAATTACTTGCATCATGTATTTTTAAATATTTGGTATATCAATGCAGTCTAATAGTATTAATTATGTATACTTATATTGTGTTAATAGACTAAATTTTTTTTAAGCTTTTTGAATTATAGTGTTTATACTCAAATTTAAAGTAAACTTAAATTCTATGCTTATACAAAATCTTAATCTTTTAAAGTTGACTTGTTTAATATGATAATGTGCTTATACTTAAATTTTGGATACTTATAATTAAATTTAAACTAAAATTTCAATTTTTGAATGCTGATACTTAAGCATTGAAGTTGTGTTGTATATAAATTTCTACTTGATGTGAAATGTTGTTGTTACAATATTGTCGACAATACTTAACTATTTTTCAGATGCTATAAGTACTTATGCATTTTATTTTAAATTTAATAATGATATAATACTTTAAATTTTTTCCTTCATTATATGTTTGATAGGATACTGGGGGCCTTGGTGTTTATTGATATACCTTGGTTTCTCAGAGTAAGTTTTCTTTTGCATATGCATTGAGACTTAAGGATTTGCATGAGGGGGCCGATTGTTGGAAATAATCAATACATCGCGATTCACGTTCCTGTGAACGGGCGTTTATGCAAATTTAATATGAACGACTCTTCCCGTTCACCGGCGTGAACCGTGACGTTTTTCAACATGAGGTTTCATGCAAATCAGTTCTCAATGCGTACGCATCTGATTTGCATATCCGGGGGCGTTTCCGGAACTGTCCATTCTCGGATATATAGGGCAGAGGTTTCTTGAAGCAAATGAGAAGGTCGGAGTCGATCGAGATCAGACGTCTGAAGAAGTCAGACGAGATAGACACTGATGGTCTGATGCAGGCAGACAGAAATGTTTTTTTGACAGAAGCACTGCGGAATATCGTTTGACGACGGTGAATAGTCGAAACGGATGCAGATGTGGTCAGTTTGGACCAGCATGTATTGAACGTTAAATTTACTTACAAACGTTCGGAAGCCGCTTTAAATATTTTCCTGATGTTTTATCCTTTGGTTTCCCTTTGCCAAGTGATGGTGGCTGAAATACACGCAAGTGATAGAGGTAGTATAGTAACTTACTACCAAATGCTTCAAGGAATCCCTGTCTAGTCATTTACAACTAAAAATCTTTTGTACATAGTATATTTTTGATGTTTTACGGCATGGAAAATTACCAGGTACGTGTAATATGCCGAGTTGTGTTTTTCACCAAATAAAGTGAACGAAGTTTTTCTTTAAAGCTGGACTTGTGTACTTTCATAACCCAGCCAACACTTATTGACTCTGACAGTGCGTGCTTTGCTATCTTCAAATTTTAAATTTTCCAACAAAGATGAAAGAGTCAATGCTTGGCCATTGGGAAAATATATATTTATATCTTAGTAAAATTGCATTGAGAAATATGGAGTTTTTTTCATTTAACTAATTAGATAACAAGAAAACATTTTTCAAGTGGGAAGCTTTTTAGTACTGAGCCCATGTAAAAAGTTACATTTTATACACATAACCCCTTGTAAAATAAATGATCAACATCTGTCATCTATACATGAGTTGAGCATTTTTTTTTTACTGAAAGTATGTTTCTACAACCAACAGTCTAAAAGTATAATTGCAATAGAGACCATAAGATCTACTTTGAATCACCCCAAATAAACCTATATAAATGTACATACACCTTGAAAATAGTTTACTTTTTCTTTTTTAGATTTAAATGTCTAATCATTTATTTCTTAATTTTCACAATTCTGTTAATCCTTGTATGACATTTTATGGAAATATTGCAGATCTAACGTCGAATTTTTAAATAAATATTCCAAAGCACCAAAATTATACTTAATTGTGCCACAACAAATAAAAACTTCTTAAATATAGTATAAAAACAAAAATAATGTTTTGTAAACACAAAAATAATGCTTCATAAATGAAACATTATGAAAATGAAGCATTATTTTTGTCTTGTGTTTACAAAGCATTATTTTTATGATGTATTTACAAAGGTTTTATCTATTGTGTTTTATTGCAGCAGTTTTTTTCTTTAATAATTATTTATTGACTCATGCCCGTTTTATAAGAAATGCATGGTTATAGATTACAAGAATGCATCTCTTTGTATAGTGTTTTTAAATCTTTATAAACCATTAGCCAAAGTTTAGTTAGCTATAAGTTGTTAGACTGCACACACAAAAGCATGTCCCTTAAAGGCTCATATATATTTTATTTCATTAAAATCTCTATTTATTTAAATGCAAATCATGATGTTCAAAAGGCTCATGCCTACACAGAAAGAACAGCAAGTATAATAATTACCAAGTGCAACACCCCCCCCCCCCCTTCCCTAATCTTAAAAATAGTTGAAATAGTGACATTTTTCTCAGAAAAAGTAAACAAAAGTCACTTATTTCAAAATAATATTTATTACATGATTCTTTCAATAAAAATAAGTTTTGTAAACAGGTTGATTTCCTTAAACTTTAGCTGGATATTTTTATTTTAAAACTTTCAATAATTTCATAAGACAATAATTGAGCATGATACAAATAAGCGAATAAAGAAAATCTTAAATATTATGATTTATAAAATGCTTAATATACCAAGTGAATACGTTGGAGTAGTAAATTGGTATTTTGGAGCAACAAAATTATATTACAGAATTAAATAGTACACCGACATTTATATATACTGACATCACTTGAAAAATTATTGAAATATATTTACAGTACATTACAGCACACATTTCTCTTAGTCAAAATTTCTATACTTATTTTAAATTTCACTCTCAACAGGAGAATTCAAAACATGAAAAAATTACAAAAACTGAAGACATATTTTTCAGTGATGTGGTAAATCACATATTTATGAAAATATTCTTGATTAGGAAGTTAATGTAACTACGACTTTTATTTTTTTTTTTAAGAATTAAATTAAGCAAATATCATTTACAAAACATATTAGTTTCTTTACAAAAATAATTAATCCTTTTTACACATGCCAAAATATAATGGTTCTAATTCTCAAACCTCGGACTCTTCAAAAAAGAAGATAGATTGGAAAGGATGTTTAAGGCTAAACAGCATTGCACATAAATACAATCTATATGTATTAAAATCACACTTAAAAATATCTGATGTCGGCTACACAACTATATCATGCATATTTCCCTATATCATGCATACTTTTTCACACCAAAATAATGGTGTATAACAGTGGTTTTCAACCTTTTTAAGTTCACGGCACCCTTGGTCAACTATATTCTTTTTGTCTACCCTGTCACTGCAATGGCCATTCCAAAACTATCAGTAATAAAAAACATTCATATATTTAACATGTTTTCGTAATTATCATGTCCACCGCAGTGCACCTGACTATCATTCATGAAAACCACTGGTGTATAAGATCAACTACACAATGTTTTTGGTATTGAATTGCACATTAATATTTGGCACTTTTCTTAATGACAAGATGTAAAACTATTTTGAAATACTTAATTAACTTATATTTCGTACTTTTCGTACTTTAATTTGGATAGGCGAATCTCATTAAAATGAGAACCATAGCTAAATTATTGCTTGTAAAATCACAAAATATGCATATAAATAAAGCTATACTATATGGCTGTTGATATTGAAAGAACATCGCATAAATTGAAATTTGGCATTTTTGACAACTTATTAGTTCAATACGCACATGCAACATCATCATCAAAATTTAATTGACATTTAATTAATATCTTATAGAATAAATGACTATTGGTGAATTTTTTGGCATTAAAATACAAAACTATTACAAAAAAATATCTTCTTTTGTTAATGGAATAAATTAGATCCATGAAAATGTTGTTACGTAATATTGCATATGTAAAGTGAACATTTAGCGACTTTTTCAAGTATTGTTTTTAATAAGTTTATTTGAAAACCAAACAATATCTCATGAATGAATTCTCTGATTTTCTAATGAAAAGTTACATTGAAATGATTATTCATTTAACATAACCAAAAGCGTTCATTTTTTCAAAAATTCATTCAAACATTTCGGAGTCTTCCAAAAATTTGATTGCATTTAAAATCAATACAATTTCAGTATTCATAGATTATAATAATTGTACCAAAATATTTTTGAAACACTTCATTCATTCAAGAGATATTGCTTCCACACAGACATCATAAACATGTAAACAGACATCATGTCAAAAATGTTCGATTCGCATTTAGGGATGCTTAAAATGTGCTCGATTTTCGAAAACTGAAATTTGTGACCCCCATCACATTACTGTTCCTATGCTCCATACTATGTATGTAGGGAAAGTAAAAGAAATTAACATTAAAATAAAATATTTGTTAATATCAAAATGTGCTATGCAGAAATGATGGTTACGCTTCTTTCATGGAATCAATTTTAAATAAAACATGGATGGAAATGGATACTTTTGAATTAACTTTGTTGAGAATATAAAGTTAATTTCTGAATCATAATTTAAAAAAAAAAAACATATTTTAGAAAACAATTTATTATTTTTACATGTAATGCAAATTCTTTTAGTTGAATTAATTGGAAACAAGACATGAAAATAAATTTTTGTTTTTAAATTCTTTACTACTGAGAATATAAACTAAATTACCCAATCATATTTTTAAGGATTTTTTATGTAAAACATCTTAGGGCACAAGGTACAGAATATTAGCTTGTCATGGAAAACATATGACAGAGATGAAACGAAAGTGCCACCTTATTGCTATGAATATTTAACATGAAACCATGAAGGTCCCGGTAACATGACCTTGCTAACACATTCAATGATCTTTGTAAAATATTCATAACTTGGTGACTTATAGCGAGTTCAGATAACTTCTTGAATATTATAGATTGAACTTAGATATTGATAACTTTACGAGTTACATGCTTTTTCTAGAACTTTCTACAGAGTGTAATATTAGCTTGCCATTGTTAAGTTAGATTGTTGGGTTGTCGAGTACATCAGTGTCTGAGTTAATTAATTAAAGAAATATGACGGGGATGAAAAATTATGTAATGGAAGTGCCACTGTATTTACGTTGCCAAACTCAATACAGAAACCAATATATACCTTTTTTAAGCTGTATTATAAAACAATTCTGGTAGAAAGTATAAAAAATTTAAATTTCAGATCTGTGACATCTATGTATTAACATCTGCCCAATACACTAATTATATACACGCACCTATACATTCATGCCACTTGCACGATGGAATAATTGAAAATGTTACGCCCAAACCACAATTTTTTTTGATGCCACAATTTTTTTTGTCATTAATAATATCATTGTTTGAGGTGTGATTCGGACAAAATAAACTATTAATTCTATTAATCTATTAAAACTATATAATTTTCTAAAATAAATAAATAAATAAACTCAAAAATTTTCATAGAACCTTTCCTTAGGTATATAGAAACCTTTCCTTAGGTACATAGAAACCTTTCCTTAGGTATCTCGTATAATCGCCAAGCAGACAACACACATTAACTATTTCCCATTTGAAATATGTGAAAGAATGATATTTTACATCAATCTACGAGGCATGTTTTTTATGTAAGTACCGTTTTGCGATTCCGCTGCCGCAGCGCTACGGTAGGCGTTCCGCGCATGCGCGCTGGTTACCTACATCTCTTGTCTACGCACTGACGCCATTACAGTCTGATTCTTCATTGTATACGTTGTTTACTGAGTGTTTAAGATGCCTCCGACAATCGTGAGTCCCGCCGATTGTGAAGTACGGGCTGTTATACGATTTCTTAGTGCTAAAGGCGTAAAACCGATCGATATTCATCGTGAGATCTGTGAAGTTTACGGACAAAACATTATGAGTGATGGAATGGTAAGGAAATGGGTGAGAGCATTTAAAGATGGCCGCACAAATGTGCATGATGAAGAACGGAGTGGGCGTCCTTCGGTCTTTAATGAAGATTTGGTGCAGAAAGTGGAAGAAAAGGTGAGAGAAAACAGACGCTTTACAATTTCATCAATGTGCGACTGGTTTCCTCAATATTCTCGTAGTGTTTTGTATCACATTGTAACCGAGAACTTGAATTACCGGAAATTGTGTTCACGTTGGGTTCCAAAAATGTTGACGGATTTGCACAAAACCCAACGTTTAGGCAGTGCATTGACTTTCCTTGAGCGGTACCACAATGAAGGTGAAGATTTTTTAGACCAAATTGTTACTGGTGACGAAACATGGGTGGCCTACGTCACACCAGAATCAAAACAACAATCCATGGAATGGCGACATTCATCATCACCCAAAAGAGTGAAGTTTAAGCAAACAATTTCTGCCCGGAAAATCATGTGCACAGTTTTTTGGGACAAAAAAGGAGTATTGCTAGTGGAGTTTCTGCCTCGTAATGAGACAATCAATGCAGCGTCTTATTGTGAGACATTGAACAATCTGCGTCGTGCAATCCAGAACAAAAGACGTGGCAAGTTGAGTAAGGGTATCGTTTTGCTGCATGACAATGCCCGTCCACATGTGGCTAATCGGACCAAAGATCTCATCAAATCTTTTAAATGGGAAACTCTAGATCATCCTCCATACAGCCCTGATCTGGCGCCCAGCGACTACCATTTGTTCCTGCACTTGAAGAAACACCTGGGTGGTCAGCGTCTTCAAGACGATAACGAAGTCAAAACAGTTGTGATACAGTGGTTAACAAGTCAGGCGGCAGAATTTTATGAGGAGGGTATTCAAAAACTGGTGCCACGTTATGACAAGTGCCTCAATATTCACGGAAATTATGTAGAAAAGTAGATTACGGTACAGGCTTTCATGTAGAAATAAAATTATTGCGATATCTTTGCACGTCTTTTTTTAATTCCAAAACGGTACTTACTTAAAAAACATGCCTCGTATAATGAACAATAAAGTTACTATTTTTTTTTTTTTTTTAAATAACCCTTTTTATGCACAATGTAAAAATTTGATAGTTCTGTTTCTTTAACCTTGCATTGTTTAAACATTAAAATGGATAGGAAAGGATGCTTCCAAGTATTAGCAGGATTGTGATCAATATGCACTTAAAAAATAATATATATTAAATAATCAGACTTTTAAAGAAATAAGAGTTATTATTTTTTTAATTGAAATAATTTTAAATAAAATACTGATGGAAATTAATGCTTTTGGATTTAGTAATAGCTTTTTCTAGCATTTTAGCATGAAAACTTTGGAAATTATTTTCACCACCAAGGATGCAAATTTTGACAAATATAAATTTTTTCTTTTATTTAGGCAATTTTTTAGATCACTGAAAATATATTTGATAGATTTTGATAATTCTTACAGGAATGAAAATTGATGCAACATGTTCACAAATTAGTCCAAAAATCAAACTTTGAAGCTCAGTATAAATCAGCTAAATAAAAATGGCACAGGCCTGTGTAAAGACCCTACCACATGATTAAATTTATTACAGAATTCAGTACAAAAGAGAGGGCTAAAAATGCTCCAAATTACATTTACACAAAATGCAATATTATAAGGCATGCCTACATACAAAGAAATATAACAGAATGAAATTTTTTGTTTAGATTAGAATGTAAATAACTGTGACTTTAAACCATAAAAATGTATTAAAAGTGACCAATACTGAAAATTATGACATTTAGTTGAAGAATTGGCCTGTACTGACCCTTGCCATTACATTTGTTTGATGGATGGCTTGGTAAGGATTACTGGCCGTGTTCAGAATTGATGAATGAGGCGATCGGGTAATTGAAATGCTACAAATTGGATCATTTCGGGGAATTCAATTGGCTAATGCTGACTCAACTGTCCGACCGGGACGACTGAGCTTGACTTTTGAACATAGCCCTTATAAACAAGTAGTTTATGTAAGATGCAATAATTTTGGTTAAATTGCAGGATTTGGTATGACCACAATTTTTTTTTAGGGGTAAGGGGGGACAATTTTTTTTTAATTTAATTTTGAAAAGATATAACAATGTTAAAGCAAAGGAAAGATAACAGAAAAAGGTGTAACAAAAATATTAATTTTCTAAATTTATATATTAGTTTTACTTAAATAATTGGCATAAATATGAAAAGTATCCATATGTGGAGTCTATATTCTGAAGCTGTTGATATCTCATTCAGACAATACAGCTTTTGAAGTTCAATAAGAGGACCAGGACCAGTGTGTACAAAAAAAAAAAAAAAATAGTCTGAAGCCATCATGACTGGTCCACTAAAATTATAAACTACATGGCAGCAATGCAATGTACATATATTTGAATATCTAACACATTAATATGCACATGCAAATTTGTTACCTTTAGAGATGTGTACTACAAATGATCCTAAATAACTATCAAAGAAATTAATATATACATTATGAGAATAATAACAAAAATGACTAGATTTCCAAATTTTTATCTGTTGAAATTTCAAGAAGTCAAGATTATTATTATTATTATTTTTTTTTTTTTTGTTGTTGTATTTTAAACTACAGATTAGATTTATTAGATTGCTGACTTACAAAAATTGATTTTTTTTTTTAATAAATGCTAAAATTCATGATTTAAACAGGTTTAATGGCAATTCTTTTTTAAATCTTGTATCCAATTTCAGCCAGAGGGATATAGTAGGTACAGGACCAAAAGCTTCAATGTTATCTGTATCCCATTATATTTTCATGAGGTTTGCACTACTTTCTTTATTTAGTTGGTTTCTCTAGTTGACTTTTACTTCATATAACTGCTTCAGTTGATGTACATGGAATAGAGAACAAAATCTACCACAGACAAAATATTTTATCTATATAATAAAAGGCAATGTCTGTCTGTGTGTCTGTCTTATACACTATACGTTTCGCGACCGCGCGTCGGAGAGCTACGAAATTTGGCAATCGGAGACCCGGGGGGAGGGAAGGGGACACGTGAAAACCGATTTTTAAAATTTTAATTATTTTTTTATTTATTTAATGTTTTATGCGATTTCGACCGTTTTTTGCCCTTTTTGCTCCACGATCCAGACATCGTAGAAAAAAACAAATTACACCATCGGAAAGAGCAGAGAATTTTGAGTAAAAATATATCAATTTCAAATCTGAATTTCGATTTCTAATATTTTTTAAAGATTTTAAAACAAAAGTCACTTTTTGCTCAAGAAAACGATTTTTGGTTTTTAAATTCTCGCATCGTGAAAAGTACTCATAATTTCGACTAATAATTTACATTTTCAGAAAGGTCAAACATCTGGCATTCTTACAAGTCCAATCTGGTCCAGAAATAATGAAAATTGCCTTCAGGATGGCAATTTTAAAGACGCCATGATTTTAAATTTGTCGGCTACCGGCTCAGTTCCTCATCGGCATTTTCCCCCCATCCGCATTAGTTTCTTCCCCGTCTCCATGGAGACCGCGCTTTCGGTTTTAACTGAATTACGAGCATAAGTGTTGTATACATCGGGCGAAATTATTATATTTATATGATATTTTAAATGGATATTTTTAAATGGATATTTTAAATAATTTAAATGATTGAATTATGGTGGTTTGAATTGTGGTGATGTATTTGAAATTATTATATTTATGGATTGGTGGAACGATATGGTTGATTTTTTTTATTTTAAATGGATATTTTAATTTATGGATATTTTAATTTATAGATATTTTAAATGGATATTTTAATTTTATGGCTATTTTAAATGATGGAACGAGGATGGTGGAATTAAGAGCCTAGCATATGGTCGTTATAAATTTAAATTAGCGCGCGGGAAGTTAGCGCGCGAGAATTGCACTCGGTAGGCCTGGGTTCGATTCCCGCCACTGATGCGGAGTACGATCACCTTAAACATATGGGTCGATAATTCCTTCCGAGAGGTTGGTGGCAGGGAAAGGAGGGTACGGTCTCTGTGGATGCCTCCCCCACTGGGTCCTGGTCCAAATTGGGTGAATAAAAAGAAAGTTATGGAGATTGTCGCGGAGGGCGCGGTAGCCCAGTGGTTAGCGTGCGGGAATTTCACTCGGTAGGCCCGGGTTCGATTCCCTCCACTGACAAAACTGCTGCCGTGTTCACGCGGAGTACGATCACGTTAAACATGTGGGTCCGTAAGTCCTTCCGAGAGGTTGGTGGTAGAGGAAGGAGGGTACGCACCCTGTGGATGACTTTCCCACTGGGTTCCGGTCTAAATTGGGTGAATAAAAAGAAGGTTATGGAGATTGTCGCGGAGGGCGCAGTAGCCCAGTGGTTGCCGCGCGGGAATTGCACTCGGTAGGCTAGGGTTCGATTGCCGCCACTGCCAAAACTGCTGCCATTTTCACGCGGAGTACGATCACGTTAAACATGTGGATCCGTAAGTCCTTCCGAGAGGTTGTTGGTAGAGGAAGGAGGGTACAGACCCTGTGGATGCCTCCCCTACTGGGTTCCGGTCTAAATTGGGTGAATAAAAAGAAGGTTATGGAGATTGTCGCGGAGGGCGAGGTAGCCCAGTGGTTAGCGCGCGGGATTTGCACTAGGTAGGTCCGGGTTCGATTCTCGCCACTGCCAAAACTGCCGCCGTGTTCAGGCGGAGTACGATCACGTTAAACATGCGGGACCGTAAGTCCTTCCGAGAGGTTGGTGGTAGGGGAAGGAGGGTACGGTCCCTGTGGATGCCTCCTCCACTGAGTTCCTGTCTAAATTGGGTGGCACTTCCTGGTAGGTCGCGCCAGCGAGTGTGCCACGGTTAGAATTTGCAACGGTCAGAATTTTCAAGGGTAGCGAACAGGCTGGTCGCCAAAGGCGGCTAGTGACAAATATATAGTAAAGTGCATTTGTGCTCTCTCAGTGTTCATATAGTTTTTGAGAAGTTGAAAATAGGTAGGACATCAAAAGAGTACATTTTACCTTTTTATATTTATATTTTATCACCATACCTAAACATCACCATTATATTATAACTCATATTTTGTTTACTACCATACAGCATGAGCAAAAATTATAATTCAGAGTTCTAATCTGTCAAAGAATTGCCCTTAAGAGTCATTAAACATTTTTAACTTGCCCTAAAATATTAGATAACAAAATATGTCTGTTTAGGATTTTGAGAAAGAGCTGTAAAATTCCCAATTTTTGAGAAAAAGTGCTACAATTCATGATTGTTCTGAAAGAACACTAAAATTCATGATCTTTATGGAAAAGTGATAAAATTCATAATTTTTATGGAAAAGTGCTATAATTTAATGATGAAAAAATATCAAAATTCATTATTTTAATTAAAAGCACTAAAATATACCATTTCATCTAAAAGCCCTGAAATTAGTAATTTTGTCTAAAAGTATTAACATTTGAATTTTTTTTTTTAATTTTAAAATTTGAAATCTTATTTAAAAGCCCTAAAATTAGTGATTTATTGGAAAAGCACCAAGTTTTGAAATTTTATTTAAAAGTGGTAAAAGTTATGAATTTAATAAAAGACCATATTGAAAAGCCCTAAAATTAGCTATTTTATGTAACAGCTTTAAAATTTGAAATTTTATATAAAAGTGGTAAAAGTCAGTTTTAATGAAAGACCGCCAAAATGCAGAAAATCACCAAAATTTACAATTTTATTTAAACGCTACAAAATTAGTAATTTTATTTAAAAGTGGTATAAGTTGCAATTGTTGTGAAAAAATGCTGATTGTGATATTATTTAAAAGATCCAAAATTTGAAATTATAGTAATGGATTGTAAATGAGTAATAAAATGCACAAATTTTTTTCTTCTAACCTTGTTTTTCTTCTAACCTATTATTAACATTAACAGGGTTTTCACCAGGGTTCTGGAGAAAATTCCCGTTTAGTTAGGATTTTGTGAGGGATATTGAAATATCAGGGGAGATTCAAAATTCCCAACAAAATACAAAACTTATTTATTTTCTTGCTAAAAATAATGTAAGCAAAAATTTAGGGAAATATTTATATTTTTTTATACAATAATATTATTAATATGCATTTATAATTATTATCTTCTTACTTTTGTTAACTATTTTCAAATTTTTTCACAACTTATTTCTGGGGCCAACGGCCGTACCGTGCTGAAAACACCGGTTCGCGTTAGATCACCGAAGTCAAGCAGCATCGGGCGCGGTTAGTACTTGGTGGGTGACCACCTCGGAACGCCGCGTGCTGTTGGCCATCTCGGGTGCGGTATCCCCGTGGTTTGCGCGCTAGATTTAAACATGTGGGTCCGTAAGTCCTTCCGAGAGATTGGTGGTAGGGGAAGGAGGGTACGGTCCCTGTGGATGCCTCCCCCACTGGGTTCCGGTCTAAATTGGGTGGCACTTCCCGGCCGTCCATACAGTTACCTTACACCTTTCTGGTAGGTCGGACGGTCTGGGTCTCAACAACAACAACTTATTTCTGGTGGGGTGCGGTAGCCCATTGGTTAGCGCGCTGGAGTTGCACTCGGTAGGCCCGGGTTCGATTCCAGCCACTGCCAAAACTGCCGCCGTGTTCATGCGGAGTACGATCACATTAAACATGTGGGTCCGAAAGTCCTTCCGAGAGGTTAGTGGTAGGGGAAGGAGGGTACGGTCCCTGTGGATGCCTCCCCCACTGGGTTCCGGTCTAAATTGGGTGGCACTTCCCGACCGTCCAAACAGTTACCTTACACCTTTCTGGTAGGTCCCGTCCCGGCCGTCCAAATGGATGCTCAAGTCCTTGTTGACGAGCCGGACGGCCTGGGTTTTCAACACCTTTCTGGTAGGTCGGACGGTCTGGGTTTCAACAACAACTTATTTCTGGTGTTAAGTTTATCTTTGAACTTTTTTCAATTGTAAATTGTTTATCTTTTACTTTTTTATTCCATAATTTTTCAATAATAGCAATATTTAAAACCATTTGATATTATGTTCAATATAAAATTAAAAAAAAAAATTAAATATATGATTGGATTTACAGCATTATTCGAATTTTCCGATCTCCAGCATGAACACAGTACATGACCATATGTAAGTCGAATCTTGAATCAATCTAGTGCTAAATTGATAATAATAGTAAGTACTTCTGAGAACATTACTAAGCTATAAGCATTAGGAATTCATAAATATTTTCTTTTTTTATATAGTTGATGACAGATAAACAAATGAAAACTGAGGAGGTCAATGAAAAAGAAATCTGAAATTTCTGTATGTGAAAAATAGTTGTGCACCAAGACTTTAGAAAAATGTAAAAAATTCTTGCATTTAGATTTAAAATTGATAGGAAATATGCTTGGGATTAAAGCCATTAAACATGCAACTTTACTATGGTCTTCCTTCGTATTTTCCATATGATTATGAACTGTACATATGTAGGTCAAAGTGGAGCAACAATACATATCATGATATTGGCACTTTATCACTGAAATGAAAGGTTCCAAATGCATGTTCGCACATGCTATCGGTAGTCTGTGAATCACAATGGAATGAAATATGCACATGGCTGGAATTAACTAAGTGAAGAACAATCTTTTCTGCAATTTGACTACATAATATGATGTGAAAGTGCAGGAAACTATTGATTGTGGTAGATTTTTGGTTTTATTAACATTTTATATTGCATAATTCAAGGGGTGCATTTCACCCGTTGTTTATTTTATAAAGGGGGATTTAAAATTTTTATGCACGTTTTGCACATGCACCCCCACTATTGGGAACTTTAATATTGTCTGAATGAGTCCAGTGAAAGGCCAAGATAGCCCAGTGGTTAAGGTATGAAAAATATATATGCACACTTTACACATCTCAATAAATTAGCAACACAAAACATAAAATTAGGGTTGAAAATGTTTTTAGCCAGTAACTTTTTTAGGATTTGCCTCACTGGAAAGTAGCCTGTATTCATAATCTACAGTTTTAGCACAGTAGCCCATTGGTTAGCAAGCTGGAGTTGCACTCGGTAGGCCCGGGTTCGATTCCAGCCACTGCCAAAACTGCCGCCGTGTTCACGCGGAGTACGATCATGTTAAACATGTGGGTCCTTAAGTCCTTCCGAGAGGTTGGTGGTAGGGGAAGGAGGGTACGGTCCCTGTGGATGCCTCCCCCACTGGGTTCCGGCCTAAATTGGGTGGCACTTCCCGGCCGTCCAAACAGTTACCTTACACCTTTCTGGTAGGTCGGATGGTCTGGGTCTCAACAACAACACTACAAATAAATAGCTTTCCACTAATTCAACTATTAAGATAAAAGTTGAATTGACTATTTACTAAATCCTTTTTGGAATACCTTCAAAGCATTTTTCAATGGGTGAACCTAATTTATATCTTATGGTTAATGACCATTTGCATGTGTATCACATGTGACATCAGGGTTGTCTGCATCACCATGTTGAACAGAATAAATGCTAATGTGATATTGGATCCAGCCTTGATATTAGATATGATAGAAAATGTGACTGTATGCCTTCGAGAAAGATATGTTAAGAAATTGTACCACATATTGTCAGCACTACAATTTATAACCATTGTATATACTTTAGGGCTAACAGGAAGTAGATTTACCAGTTATGACATCATGTGAAAATGGTCAATACCTGTAAGCAATGCAGAGTATAAAAGACATTTTTCTGCTTTAAAGCGAATTAAAACCTGCTAAGAAATTAAATGGAACAGAATACTGAATAATCTAATGCTGATTTCACGAAAAGGACCAGGTCCAACAGATTTCAATCTCCTCCTATTTATTTTTTCTTCCGAAGTTTGCCCCACTCAGAAACTTTTCTTGACCACATGACTTCAAAATTTTTTGGAAGCGAACACTGTCTCCAAAATAGATTTTAAGCACTGTGGCTACTATTATGAAGACTCAAATTCCTTGACAAAAAATCTGTTCTCACATATCTCACTCATATGTGGTTGTCACACATGTATGGACAATGGACATGGCAATCCAATTAGCTTATTTTACAAAATGTTTTTTATCTGATTGATAACTGGCTTTTTATGAAGAGTATGAAGATAAAGATTCAATTGATTTTTTTTAATAAATGATTTCTGGTACACCTCACACCTAAATGCTTATTTACCAGTGTGAGTATGAACATGACGATCTAAAAGATCTTTTCTATTAAATCCCTTCTGACAGACTTTGCAGCTAAATGGTTTTACACCAGTGTGACAACGATTATGACGAGTCAAATGATCCTTTCGATTAAATTCTTTCTGGCACACTTTACAACAAAATGGTTTTTCACCAGTGTGAGTACACATATGAAAATTATAATGATTCATTTTACTAAATCCTTTCTGGCACACCTCACAACTAAATTTTTTTTCACCAGTGTGAGTCAGCATATGGATATCCAATTTACTCTTTTGAAGAAAACTTTTATGACATGCCTCACAACTAAATGTTTTTTCACCAGTGTGAGTCAAGATATGACGAGTCAAAGTACTCCTATGAGTACATACTTTTTGGCACACATTACACATAAATTGTTTTTCAGTAGTGTGAGTATGAAGATGACGATCTAAATGATATTTCTGACTAAATCTTTTCTGGCACAATTCACACATAAATGGTTTTTTACCCGTGTGAGTATGGAGATGACGATCCAAGTGCCCCCTTTGACTAAATCCTTTCCCACACACTTCACAAATAAATAATTTTTCACCAGTGTGAGAACGGACATGAAGAATCAACTGACTTTTTCGAATAAATCCTTTCTGGCACAACTTGCAAGTAAATGGCTTTTCTCCAGTATGAGTACGTATATGCGCAATTAAATCGGTAGTTTGATTAAATCCTTTGTGGCACAAGTCACAAATAAATCTTTTGTTATTTAAATGAACATAGATATGTCTAATTAATGATCTTTTCACCTCAAATGCTTTATGACATACATTACATATAAATGGTTTTACAAAGGAGTCCTGTCTAGGAATATTCAACACACTAGCAATACCGCTTCCTTTCCCATCTACATCAAAATAAAGTGGTTTTCCAGTACTAAGTGTTACTTCTTCCATATTGTCAAATTATTTGTTGCAAACTTCGTAAATCAATTATTTATTATTAATTATGTATGGACAATATTCTAGACAATGTTCTCCTGGAATTGTGAAATGTAATAGAAATATTCAAAAGATAAGATTTTAGACTTCGCCACATAAAAATAAAAACAACCTTATTCTTGTTCTCACAAAAACAACGATTTCTACAATCATAGAGATAATTACAATTCATAGAAGAGAATGTAGGCTGACCGCATATATTGAGACGGGGTGTCGAAATTACTACTTACTACGACTCCGCCTCCATTGCACCCATACTGGGGCGGGCCCAGCCAATAATTTGTCGATAGCAGGGCGCCTGGAGCAGAGCTCCGTATCCCTAGTCAGGAAAACCATCAAACTTCCGGCAAAGTGTGCTAATTGTGGTGGGGCTCACTCCGCGAAATTTAGGCTCTGCCCCAAAAACCCCTGGAATCGTAACAAGTTCCAGGAACCTAAAACCAAACCCCAAAACCTTCATACCAATAGATCAGATAATTTAAACCTGAGCATGGAAAACTTTCCACAACTCCCTAAATCACAAAACCTCGAAATTGTTACAGACAACGTGGTGATGGCGCGTGCCGAGACAAGAATACTAAGTTCTGAAGAGCACGTGGCCAACACGCACTCAGATGCCCAAAAATCTTCAAATCAAACCCCTAACCTCTTTCTAGAATTCATTAAATTCTTTAAAAAAATACAAGATTATTTCAATATCAATGATGTCAGGAATTTCTTAAATCACATCACCAAAATAATTAAAGCAGACGTAGACCCGATGCAAAAGACCTTTGATATAATCACACTAATTGCAAATCAAAAAAGCCTCAAACTTTAGTTTGTGAAGTAAACTTAGTCACAGCAAGAATATGGCGAAGCATCTGTTTGCATTTTGGGGAGTTTTAGAAAGAATAAATCTTATTTAACTTTAAAGTTCACGTTACCCAACAATCTTAAAATTTTCTCTTATGTCCATTGATAATTTTCTAGTGGATTTTTAGCATATTATGGTTAAGATATTTTTAAGTTTTCAAAGTATAGTATATGTAAATAATTAATATATAGAATTGTTTAAGAACATTGCTGACTACAGTGATATTCACCTAAGCTTATGTTCTAGATATATTTCTTACTTATTTTCAGCGCACTCCTGTGAATTGCTTTTTTTTGTTAGTTCTGTTTACATTTACAAAACTCATATATATTTTTTCCATCACTTGCTAATAATATTCTAATGCATTTCTACTTTATACATAGGCACCTGCAACAATTTTTCCGGGGGGGGGGGGAGGGAGAACTCAAGAGCATAATGTACAACATTGACTGGCTTGATGCTTGCCTTTCTTATATTAAATGCCCAAGGAGGAGTGTGACCCCCCTCCCCTGGATCTTCCCTATGGATGACCATGACTTATATTTAATAAAATTATTGTAGAGTTCATCTAATTTAGAAATAAGAAAACATTTAAAATGTTATATCTTGTATTCATCTTACATAGGTAACATTTTAAAATCGCATGCATTTCATCCATTCGTTGTATTTTTATGTAAAACTATTTTATTTTATTCGCCAATAAATAAAACTTATTGAAATAGAAGTTATAGAAATGCGAATTCCAATATAAATTTCACTTGTAATACCAAATTTTTTACCAATCACTTAGCATACCCTGTCAAATACATACTTAAATAATTTTTAAAATCATGATCATGTTATATTTCTTGCATGTCATGAACAGTGTGCATATGATTGCGGCAAATGCGAAACAAAAACTCCGCTAACCAAAAAACGGGGATCTTACGTCATCGGCTACGTCAATTACATCACCTTCAGTAGTGGTTCCTTGTTGGTCCAATCGAAGTGGGTCTGGTGCTATTTATCCGCTTGTTAGCTGAACAGACAATTTTTTTTTTAAGAACGATTCTTTTTCCTTGAGCGATTCATCAGATGGACGATTGTATATTTTCTTTTAGTAAAACGTGGTGCAGGTGCAGATTTTGTGCTCTGAGTGTTACCTATT
Source organism: Amaurobius ferox (assembly GCA_951213105.1). Classification (NCBI taxonomy): domain Eukaryota; kingdom Metazoa; phylum Arthropoda; class Arachnida; order Araneae; family Amaurobiidae; genus Amaurobius; species Amaurobius ferox. The sequence goes on from OX578152.1 coordinate 100,056,841, forward strand.
CCTTTCGACGTGCAAACTTACATGCAGTTTTTCTGTGTTTTGAGAATTCATATTGTTTTGAAACGAAAGCTTTAATTTGTGTGGAATTTATTTAAGTTTTATTCCTTAATAAGTTGCATAAATTGCTGACTTGTGTAAAGAGCTAGAAAAAATTTCAGTTGATTTTCACGTGTTTGTGTGTACATAAGTGGAAAGTCGTAATCTGCAAACGACTAAAGAAAATCTTTGTGACTATTGAAGAAAAATTCATATGACTATTGAGAAAACATCTCTAATCAATATCCATGTAGCTGATGAATAATTGAGTTTTTAGTTTTGCTACATTTTTTAAATTATGCTGCAGAAGATGTAATGAAAAACTGAAGTAAATTCGTATACTACTTGAATTAATTTAGCACCAATTTCACATTCATATTAGAGAAAAGCATTTTATGTGCAAGATGTCGCGAAAAAAATGTAGTAAAAAGAAGAATTTAGTGGCACATGTACGTACTTGCACTGGAACGAGTGATAAATCATTTGCTTGTGAAACATGTGATAAAAGATTTATAGATGAAAACAATTTAAACAATCACACTTGCATTCAATCAAGTAAAGAATCACCTACGTATGAACATGAAGTAGTTCAAGAAAGATTTTATCCTGATGTTAGTCCTTGTTCTAATTTAAAGTTATTTAGTTGTGAAGAGTGCCAACAAATATTCAGTGAAAAATATCATCTGGATCGTCATGCCTGTACCCATATTAGTATAAAATTATTTAATATTGAGGTAGGTCTGAAAGATATTAGTCAAAATGATCATTTTAATTGTCATGTTCGTACTCATACTGCAAAAAAAAATTTTCTTTGTGAAATCTGTCAAAAAATATTTAGTCGAAAGTATCATTTGGATCGTCATATTCGTATTCACACAGGTGAAAAATTATTTAGTTGTGAAATTTGCCAAAATTTATTTAGTCGAAAGAATCATTTGAAACGTCATTTCCTTACGCATACTGGGGAAAAGCCATTTTCTTGTGAGGTATGTCAGAAAGAATTTATTCGAAAGGATCATTGGATTCGTCACATGCGTAGTCACAATCGTGATGATTTATTTAAGTGTCAATTCTGCCATAAAGAATTCAGTCGAAAAGAGCATTTCACTCGTCATATTCGAGTTCACAGGAATGAAGAACTATTTGTTTTATGAGGTGTGTTAGAAAGGCTTTAGCCAAAAAAAAATTTGATGTCAGTAAAGCTCAAAATTATTATGTTTAGTTAGTAGCCACTGGCCGACAATTTCATGAAATTTAATGGTTAGTTGTTGACAACTGCAACATGTGCAATGCTTTTTCAACTTACTTAATATTATGTGAAATCGTGTTTAAATATGTTATATAATAATTTAAAAGTTTACAAATATATTATACTTAATATACAGATTTATTATACAGGGTATTCAGGAACTCCATGTACAAACTTGCAGATAAGGTAGAGTATTGATAAGAATCATAATCGCATAGGAAAGCAGGGGCTTACTTAATATTATCTGAAATCATGTTTAAATATGTTATATAATAATTTAAAAGTTTACAAATATATTTTACTTAACATACAGATTTATTATACAGGGTATTCAGGAACCTCATGTACAAACTTGGAGGTAAGGTAGAGCATCGATAAGAATCATAATCGCATAAGAAAGCAGGGCGGAAATGCCACCTTCAAGTGATAAAGAGAAATAAAGACACCGCAAGGACACAATAGAGAAAGCAGCGTTAAGCGCTTTATTACACATAAAAAAATGAGTACAACAGTTACCAAGCATCACAGGAGGTATTTGAAATTGCACCCATTAGCATTGATGCATGCATGACAACTACGTCGCATGGATTGGTGAACATTCTCAAAGGAACTGGGCATTTCGTGGGTCGTAGCAGCAGCGATGACGATTCGTGTCACTAGGTCCATGTCAGAATCTACTGGTGTTTCGTAGACAATGGCCTTCATGGCACCCCAGAAATAAAAATCAAAAGGTGATAAATCAGGCGATCTGGGAGGCCATACGATGGAACTACCATGCCCAATTCACTTCCAAATGTCCGGTCCAAATAGTCATGTACAGAAATTGCATAATGAGATGGAGCCCCATCGTGTTGAAACCACATTCGGCGTCGAATTTGTGCGGGAACATCAGTAAGCAATTCCGGAAGAACCTCCTGAAGAAAGATGAGATACTTGCGAGCATCCAGTCAAGGTGGTAAGATGTATGGGCTGACTAAACTGTCAGTCACGATACCCACCCACACATTAACAGCGAAACGGTGTTGTGCAGCACCTGGTCGGATTCCGTGTGGGTTGTCTGCGGCTCACATGTACGTGTTGTGAGTATCGAACACCCCCCTCACGTGAAAAAGACGCTTCATCACTGAACAAAACAGAACATGGGAATTGTAAGTCTGCCTCACTTTCTTGAAGAAACCACTGTACAAATGCAACACATCGTGGATGATTTTCTGGCTGCAGTAATTGCACTCCTTGAAGATGAAAAGGATGTAAGGCCTCATTATGCAGGACGCGACGCGCCATACAGTAGTTATGGATGAACTTGTTGCAGCAGCAAGCACTCATACACTGGTGCCGGTATTTCGGTCCACAGCATGCAACAAACCCTCTTCGAAGTCGGTTGTTCGTGGCCGCCCGGTATCCAGCATCAGTACTGTGAAGGATCCACGTTCAGAAAGGTTTTGATGCACATGAGTAAACGTTTGGTGATTTGGTAGGCGCCTTGTTGGAAATCTTTCCTGATACAACCGTACAGTAGCACATCCTTTTCCATTAGCTAGGCCATACACGAAGTGAATATCAGCCAATTCAGCATTCATGAAACGATTCATGTTGACTGTACTCGGTCGACGTCTACAATGAGGTACCCGCATGTGCCAATCTTGAGAGCTCGCATACAGCGCCACCTATCGATTCCTACCCCAGCTTTCCTATATGATTATGATTCCTACCTTTTTCCCAAGCTAGCAAGTAATCACTGTCTATTAGCAAGAAAAACTCTTCTTAGCGGATCTATTTTTATAAGATCTATTATTAGGCTGTTGAAGTAGAGGAGCAGGATTTAAAAGAAATTGAGGAAAATTTAAGAGGTTGGCAAAATACAAAACTTTTTTTTTTATGACAACGCAAAGACAAATTAACAAATATTTTAATTTTTTTTAATGGGTAATATTGTTAACATGCATTTATTATTGCTATCTTCTAATTTTTAACATTTAGTCCATTTACAAGACTTGGTGTAAGTGTGGATAAGTGTTTGTTTTTCAATTCTTTTTTAAAATATTGTTTTTTATTCGTTGTCAGTAACCCTCATCTTTTCTATTTCTTATGTTTTTCAAATTTAGATATATCATTTATATATTTTCTGAGTATTTTAAATATTTATATTCACTTACTTTTTAAACTTGTTTTAAATCTTGCCAATGAATTTCATTACAGGTGTTTTCAGGTATTTTATAATATTTCTTTTCCAGGACATCATAAATAAAATTCATTTAACATGAAGCATTCAAATACTGGTACAGCTTTAGTATACAGAATTTGCATTTAGCGAGTTTAATGATGCGATGTAGTATCTCTTGGTGCGCTTTCTGTTAGCCTTGTTGTAGCTAAATGCACCACATTGTAAGAGAAAAAGTATGCATGTAAGAACATGTCTTTGGTTGTGATTTGAAACAGTTCATTTCAACTGCATTCTTTATATAATCTTTTCTGTCTGGAGTGATAAATCGCCAAATGTGGCATGAAAATAAATTGCACTTTGATCGAAATGTTTCATGACGAATTTTTGTGGCAACCCCCCCCCCCCCCCCCCCCCCTTCTAGCTATCTTTAGTTTAGTACATTCATTCAACTTTTTTCTACACTCAATGTTGTCTGTGTGTGGGTCCAATTTGGATTACTGTTATGTTAGGATTTACACCTACTTTCTAAGTACAAAATTGTGCCAAGTTGATGCGTTTCTCTGTGTTTTGATATTGACTCCTCCCCACTCAAATGACATGTATTCCAGTGTTTTAAAATAGGCTCCCCTTACCAAGGTAACATATTCTACAGTTTTATGAACTGGAATTTTGAATATAAATGATAGTGCAATTTAATTTGATTAAAAGTAAATAATACTCATAAAAAGCTTACAAAATAAGATTTCTGTGCATTATAAAAAGATTTCATAATGTCAGAATAAAAAACGTTTAAAATTGTTTGAAACACACAATACTTAAAATATTTTTTAATCAATTTCAAAAACTTATAACTGGAAACTTTGAAAATTAAAAGAAAAAAAAAACAATACTTTTTACTTTAATGAAATACTAAAAAAAATCGATACTTAGAAAAAAGATTGGACTCTAATTAAATTTAAGAAAAAAAAATACTTGGAAAAAAGATTGGATTTTAACTAAATTTAAGAAAACACAAAACTTAAAGATTGAACTTTAACAAAATTCAAGATAAAATGATACTTACAAAAAAGATTGTACTTTAATAAAATTCAAGAAAGAAAAAAAAGATACTTAGAAAAAGATTGTACCGTAACAAAATTCAAGAAAAAATGATACTTAGAAAAAGATTGTAGTTACTTTAATAAAAAAAGGTTGTACTCTAACAAAATTTAAGTAAATGCACTTATCCATATTTTCAATTACATCTACACTGGAACACGTTTTCTTGAACATACATATACATTCCATACCGGAACACATTTCACACTGCAATCCAATTAAATCTACAAAAATATCTACTGAAAATCTGTATAAAATGTTTATGTACATGAATTACGAGAAAGGTTTTAAATATTTATTCCAAAAAAGTTTGTAGCAACAAATCTTAGCAAAATTGATCGAAAAAGATCTGTAAAAACAAGGGTCAACGAATTCGATCAAAAAATATCAGATGAAATACACAGAAGACTATTCCGGCCACACATTTAACTGCCGTAAACCCCTGGGTTGGCTGTGTGGTCTGGGCCTTTCACACAGAAGACTATTGAAATACTATTGCCTATTAAAATACAGATTCCTCAAAAGTCGCACACTGATTGGATGTCCGGAAAGTCGTGGGCTACCAGATTGGCGAAGTAAACAGGAATGAAATTGTAACCCGGTGAATTGCACCAACTTAGCACACTTTTGTACTTTGAAAAAAGAGTGGAGTCTATTCTATCGATCAAAAGTATCATTGGTCGATCGGGAGATTAGCTCACACCCCAGATTTCAAAGTACAAAAGCGCGCCAATTTGGCGCCATGCACCGGCACAGGGTTACATTTCATTCCGTTTATTTCGCCAAACTGGTAGACTTTCCGGACATCCAATCAGCGCGCGACATTTTGGGAATCTGCATTTCAATAGTCTTCTGTGTATTTCATCATCTCTCTCGCTGCTGATTCTTGTTTTTATAGATCTTTTTCGATCATTTTTGCAAAGATTTTTTTCTACAAACTTTTTGGAATAAATATTTAAAACATTCCTTGCAATTCATATACATTAACATTTTACGCAAATTTTCAGTAGATATGCAGATTTTTATTGGAGTGTGAAACGTGTTCCAATGTTGAATGTACGTGTATGCTCAAGAAAACGTGTTCCGGTGTGGATGTAATTAAAATATATGGATATATCAGTCAATATTTTTGGATTGCTGTGTGAACCGTGTTCTGTTACATAAAGGTTAGTTCTTTTATTTATTCATCCCGTGTTTTGAAATTGTTGTTTGTATTTTCCCGTGTTTTTAAAATGGTTCTCCTAAGTATCGTTTTCTCTTAAATTTCGTTAAAGTACAATCTTTTTTCTAAGTTGTGTTTTTTCTTAATTTTAGTTAAAGTACAAACATTTTTCTAAGTATCGTTTTCTCTTAAATTTCGTTACTTAATTTTAGTTAAAGTACAAACATTTTTCTAAGTATCGTTTTCTCTTAAATTTCGTTAAAGTACAATCTTTTTTTTAAGTTGTGTTTTTTCTTAATTTTAGTTAAAGTACAAATGTTTTTCAAAGTATCGTTTTTCCTTAAATTTAGTTAAAGTACAAACGTTTTTCTAAGTATCGTTTTCTCTTAAATTTCGTTAAAGTACAATCTTTTTTCTAAGTTGTGTTTTTTCTTAAATTTAGTTAAAGTACAGACATTTTTCTAGGTATCTTTTTTCCTTAAATTTAGTTAAAGTACAAACTTTTATCAAAGTTCTGTTTTTCCTTAAATTTTGTTAAAGTTTAAAGTATTGTTTTTCCTTTAATTTAGTTAAAGTACAGACATTTTTCTAAGTATCATTTTTTCTTAAATTTAGTTCTTTTTTTTTAGTTAAACTTAAATTTAGTTTTTAAGTACAAACATTTTTCTAAGTATCCTTTTTAGTTAAATTTTGTTAAAGTACAAACATTTTTCTAAGTATCGTTTTTTTCTTAAATTTAGTTAAAGTCCAAACATTTTTCGGTTGATCGATAGAATAGCCCCCCACAACTCCTTTGGCATGAAGCATCCGATTGGCGCGAAGCACCAGGTTACAATTCTGTTCCGTTTTCGTCGCCTGTCTGACATTCAATCGATTCACGGCTTTTTCGGATTCTGCATTTTATGGAAAATAGGTATTTCATCAGATGTTTTTCAATTGGATTTGTTGAGTATTAAAAGTTTTTTATTCTGCAATTACACACACAGGTTACGCAATATTTTTGGAATGCACAAAAATCTTATTTTGTAATCTTTTTATGAATTCACTTTTATTCAAATTGAATTGCACTATTATTTACATTCAAAATTCCAGTTCATAAAAAAACTATAAAATGCGTCATTTTGGTAGGAGCAGCCTATTTTAAAACACGGGAATATATGTCACTTGAGTGGGGAGGAATCAATTTCAAAACATTGAGAAATGCGCCAATTTGGTGCACTTTTGTACTTAGAAAAAAGCATGGGGGCTATTCTATTGATCTACCTTTTCTTTAATTAAAGGTGGTTAGCCAATAATTTTCAATGATTTGTAATTAATTTATATTCTTGTTTTTATTTTTTGATCATTTACTCTGTAACTTTTCAATCATGGCTATCACAATATTTTGGTCCTTTTTCACTTTATATTGTTGAAGCCGATATTATGAACTGATCAACTCTTTTATTTAAGAATTTCCCCAATATATTTATTTCATAAGAGTGCAAAATAAGGAAATAATTTTAGTAGCAAATTGCTAATAAAAATTTGATTTGTGTAGCAGTTCCCAACTATATCACAACGTTTTTAACTGGTTTGCAAATAAAGATACGCAAGCGCAAGAAGGATAAAGCTAAAAATTCTAATTCGTTTTACATCTTGCCAATGATTTTCATTATAGGTCTTTTGAGGTATTTTATAATAGTTTTCCAAAACATCATAAAAAAATCATTTACCATGAAGCATTCAAGTACTTTTGGGGGTAATTTTACATTCTTTTTTCTCCCATAACACCAAGATTTTTTCAGCTTTAACTTTTTGCCATTATTAGTATAGATTATTTCCTAACATACCTGCTTCTCTTAGGTTTTTAAGTTTTCTCATCTCGATTCTCCCATCCCCAGGGTTGATGCCCTTTATTCGTGCCAGACACCTAGCTTTAAGTTTGCTTGTGTTGGCATTGGGTCACAGCTTATTACCGAAACGCTTTCATATAGACTAATTATTTTAATTTATTATAATTAAGAATATGTTATAATGTATATTTAATCTATAAATAAATTCACAAGCCGAAAATGGCAGAGGCGAATTTTACGTATCATTTTTGTTTTAGGGAGTGATTTTAATTCTGTATGTGTATCCGCTTTAGGGAACTTTTATAAATTTGAAACTAGAATTTTGCCATTCAACTTCCATTTTACACGATGCAAGTACACACAATAAGTTGACATTTCAATTTATTGATTCAACTTCTTGCGTCATGTATAGGGCCTGAAATAAAGCGTGGCAAAGACATTGCACTGGGGTATGTCTCAAAACACATTGGGGATTATAGAATATAGGAATGTGGATTGTACTAATTCTCAGCTGCAAATGCAATAAATTAAGTTTTGGAGAGGGACTCTTGTAGCAATAAATGTTGCCCATTTGCGGAAAGATTTATTTTTTTCGCTGTCCTGACTATTTTGTTTGAATGTTTAAAATTACACTGTAAAATGCAATGTGAATTAATTTATTACATCGCAAAGCATAAATTTTCCATCACGATTTATGATGTGATATTGTTTACATGCACCCAGTTTCATAACAAGTAAGTTCTTTATTCTTTTGAAGAGAATTTTATTTTTTTAATATTTCAATTCTTCCGAATTTAGAAAATATCATTTTATATCACTAAAAACATGCCGTTTTATTAAATTACTTTAATTTTTCGAACTACAGAGGGAAGAGCGTGATCTACACTTGGCTGCTTGTAAATTGAAAATGAAACCAATTTAATTCTTTGAATTGATATTAATTATTAACAGTTGGCACTTTTGAAAACAACTAAACTGCAAACATTACATACATTTTTATCCATATATTTTTAGTTTTTTGCATTGTCAATGACAGATTAATAACTTAAAACTGGCTATAATCTCTAAAATGAAATCAGAAATTTCTTTGAGTTATTGTACACTGGGACTTTAAAAATGTGAAATTTTCGTAATCTATCTTAAAAATGAATACGAAGTATATCCTGGGTAGTAGCTTTCAAACGCACTATTTTAGCCAATGTCACCCTTGCTAATATTTTCCATATGGTTGTTTGGATTGTACGTATGCAGCAAGTTAAAGTAAAAATAATACATAACATTGCAATATTGTCAATTTAGCTTGGAAAAACATTCCCCTGTCCCCAAGGATGATGCCCGTTATTAGTACCAGGTGCCTAGATTGAAGTTCGCTCACATTGGTTCCAGGCTGCAACGTATTTCCGAAACTCTTGCATTTAATTTATCATAATGTAAAATTGTTATAATGAATATTTAAACAATAAGTTAATTGATAAGCTGAAAATAGTGGGGGCAATTTTATTGTAGCATGTAATTTTAATCCTGTTTGCATATCTGCTATCAGGAATTGTTTAAAATTTGAAGCAGGTGTAAAAATGATAAAATACCTATTAGTACAGTATGTAAAAGTGAGGACACTCCAAATTTTGGCATAGCACTGGGTCAGTTTATAGAATGTGGCATATCTCAAAACATATCAGTGATTATGCAGAGGGAGAAAATAGGAATGTTGATTGCACTCATTTTCAACTACAAATTCAATATATTAGGATTAGCTTGTAGGAAGTAAAATATGGTAGCAATTGTTGACAAGTTTTCCTCACACCAAATGATGAATTGTTTAAGAAGAAAGAGTCACTTTTGACTATCACAGAGTTTGGCCGGTAGTCAGGCTTTCATTAATTGCCAGTTTTTCAAGTTTAATCACTCTGCTGAAAAGCCATGGAGTTGGGAAGTATGTTAGAAACGTTATTAAAAGTATCAATAGGATCATCATGGCTGCTTATGCTAATGTGAAGCCCATTTAGTAGAAAAGATCATCATGTCCATACTCATATTGGTTAAAAACATTTAGGTGAGGTGTCATGAAAAGGATTTAGTAAAAGTAGTCAATTGGATTTTTATCTGTATATTCACTAATGAAAAGCCATTGTCAGGTGTTCCAAAAATATTTTTGTTATATGTGTGCTGTTGATCAATTTGTTTCACTATTTAGATAGGGAATTGTGTATTTTATACCTATATTGTGTTATATGTTGCATTTCATATGCTGTGGTATTAAGGATTGGATCGCCATCATTCATTTGGATCTTCATGTCCATACTCATCATTTATTAGTGATATAGGGCAGAACAAATGAAGTAAGTATGGTATTTCGATCATTGAGTTAGCTCTCACTCTGGAGACATTTAATTGTGAAATCTGTTGAAAAATATGTAGTCAAAAGAATCATTTGGATTTTCATATCCGTAAGATGTATTTAGATTGTTTCAACATCATCAGCTACAAAAATGTGATTATATTTGGAAAGCATCGTGGAGCCGAAAGGGACATGTTCAGGGTTGTTTCTCTCCACTAAAACACCACTATTTCTATTACTTACACTATTTTCACAACTAGTCACCATTTTTCTACTATTTTTAATGCTCCCAAATGTTTTAAACTGAACAAATGTATTTAAACTGTTTTGTATGGTTGCAACCATATTTTTCTTTTGAACAATCTCCATACTTGTAACTAAACATTTATTTTTATAAATAAAATTGAAAATTTGTCTGTCTGTATGTTTGTCTCATTATCACGTGAGAACGGCTATACTGAATTTCATGAAAATTTGTTGGTAGCCTTGGAATAGCCCCACTTTAAATTTTGTCTATGTTTCGCATTTTTAGGACCAGGGGTTGTCTACATATTAATTTAAAGTGCATAGTTGAACCCTCCATAGACTTAACATTATGCAGATATTTTTTTTCTACAACTTTATTTGAAGAAAATTATATTATATCACCTAGCAACGGATTGAAATCGAATGTGTTTATGTAGCAGATAATTTTAATTAAATCTTTTCCAATTTAAATAATAAAGAAATGTATGTAATATAAATTTTATTAAAATTGCATTTTTGACTGGATATTTTCAATTATGTCCTTCAGATGTAAAGATTATGGGAATTATTGATATTTTCAATTTATTATGTCATCTGTTTTATTTTGACAAAAGTAGTTGAAACTCATATATTGCAGTACAGGTAATCTACTAATATATGGGCATATCTTCGAATCCACGAGAATTTAAGTAAAATGGATATATCTTCCCATAGAATTTTATCTCTTTCATTTTGACGTATATTGGAATCAGTTACGACATTCAAGTTTAAAGATTACTGGGATTATTAATATTTTCAATTTATCATGCCTGTGTTATTTTGACAAAGATTTTTGATTCTCATATATTATAGTACTGGTATACTATCTTCTACTACATGGGTATATTTTATAATGTACGAAAATATAAGTAGTACAGATATATCTTCTCATACAATTTTAGCACTTTCATTTTGGCATATACTAATTTAATTTTATATTTTTTTTTGTAAATTTGTTTGCAGACATGAGCAGGATATTTTATTCTTCAGATCTGCCTGTGAAGATAATTTGTAGAGAACAGAGATTCTTAAACTTTTTTTAGGAGCATTAATTTAAATATTTTAATAGAATATTTTGAATTACAATGCCATTTAGAGTACTATAGGAAGTTGTACGATTGTAAATTTTAAGTATCTTTCTAATGTACATTCTATACAAAGAATGGGTATACTGCTAGTATGTAATATTTTCACCATTATTAATTAAATAGTAAGTTGATTTAAAAATACATATTAAGGTTTGTGTGGAAAAGAATTGTGACAGACATATTGATATCTTAAATATGAAATTTAATTTTTTATAAACAACCAATTCATCTGATAATGATACTATACATCCATCCATCAATTCTTCCTAGCACTTCTAAAATAACAGCTGTGCAGACACGAAGCGCTTAAAATTATTTTCCTACTTAAGGCCAGAAGATATTTGATAATTTGACTATTCCCTAAAGCTGCACCAAGAAAATATAAACTTATTCTGAGTGAAAGACCAAACAAGTGACATATACGCTAGAAAAACACAGTATAGAATTAGCAACACAGAATAGGGAAGGAAAAAAAACTGAGAAAGCAGCAACTGAAAGGGAGTTTTTTAAGAAGGCTAAAAAATCAAAATGAAACATAATCAATAGTGATGAGGAAGAACAAATTAAATGATAATATAAACTTGCATTTAGAAACAGATGAAGGAAATGGGGCATCATGAGATTCAGCTTTGGCATTTCATTCAAAAACTGACATAGTTTGGGACCAACCCTATAGGCAGGGTTAAATGGGATAAAAGTATTTCAATTTGTTTTTCATTGTTACTCATTAAAAATTATTTCCATTCAAATCTTGACTTTTGTTTTATGTAACAAAATAGGTAAGACAAACATCATGTAATTTTGAGTAAAAAAATATGAGTAGAAAAAACTACACACAAAAATAATAACCAACAAGAAAGATCAATCATGCTTAAAGCATTGATTATGAAACACTTTCCATCTTCAATGCAATTTTATTTAAACAAGTCTAAAATGCAATACATTCCTCGGTAATATTTTGAAACTTATCACAATACTGCATTAATTCATTATATTTGAGAACTTAAACCTTCATCGAAAAAAATGAACTTCATTCAAATGACGGCATTGAAATATAAATTGCCTGGTTTAAACGTCTCTAAAATGTTATACATTCCTCGGTAATAGTTTTAGAATTATCATAATACTACGATAATTTATTATATTTGAAAACTTCATCGAAAACAACTGAAATTAATTCAAATGACGTCATAGAAAAAATAACACGCCTGGATCTCTATATAAAAACAGGATTTCATTCATAACTTTCTCCCATTCATTTCATTCATCACAATACTATAATAATTTATTTTATTTAAAAATTTCGTTTAAGACCATGGAGCTACAAAAAATTAAACTCTATGCTTGAAACTTCATCGAAAAAATCGTCCTTCTCTTTATGAAATCAATTAATATTTCATTCATATCAGCCATGCAGACTCCATGGACTAAATTATTTTGTGTTAAAATACAGGAATTCTAATACAACTCATTCTATATATTTTGCTGTTTACATTTTACATAGGTGAAAAATAGGCTTAGTTGTAGAAATAATCAAATTTAGATGAGCATTTAAACTCAAATATATTGTCATTGCGTTGTTTCAGTATGTAGATGCACAGAATTTTAGCAAAGATAAAGTAGTTTTAGGATGGATACAACACTCAATATTAATTAAAAAGAACTTAAAAAAATCACGATTTTGAAACAAGATGGATGCCATATATCATTTTGAAGTGGGTCATGTGATCGTTTCATATCATGGTCACGTGATCGTTTCATATAAGAGGTGTAATTATTATTTTAATTTTTATTTAAAAAACTACTGAATATATTTCGCTGAATTTTTTTTATATATTTTATGGAACAATTTGAATATTACCTAAAATTTTCGAAGCAATTTGTGAATTTTAAATCTGCTTAAAAAATGTTTGAAAAATTAGGTCCCATAGGGCTCAATGTATTTCATTTTTTCGACCCGGGTTTAATCCAAAACTAATTGGGTGATATTATTCATTTATATTCCCATAGGTTCTACAGACCGTCTGAACAACATACTAAAATTTCATTTTGATTAAGTCATTTTTATGGCAGTTATCGTGCTAACGGACAGACAGAGTGAACAAAGTCATAAACACTTTTCAACTTTGTTGTAAAGTGTTAAAAAGTGTCCTATTCATTACTACTCTGGCCTGAAGAAGGGGACGTATAGCATCCTTGAAACAGTTGTCGTCACCTATTTCACATATGCCTACTTTCTTCAAGGAAGTTGAAGTTATTTGTATAAAGTAATGTTTATAACATGCAATGTCCATAGAATATCTAGGAGTCCATATTTGTATGTAATGACGAGAAATCCACCAGAAAGCAGATGCTGTCTTAACGAGAGTCCACGTATTTAGTAATTTATCTACTTTAATCATAAATAGAAAATTCAGTATGTTTCATGATAGGGTACTGAGTCATTCTAATTATGGGTAAACACCAATTCACTATAAGTCATATCACATCTCAAAATAAATCATGTAGCATTTTTATGTTGCAGTTTAGTATCGTAGTCATATTTGTTAGACAGGGTGCTATAAAGAGTTGAGCACTGCAAATAAAATGTTATTACAGAGGGTGTTCACACATTTTTGTAACGATTTTGACTTTCTCCATTAATTAAATAAAAAAACCTGACTGGCATCAAGTTGGAATAGAGTTTAATTATCATCTGCATAATTCAAAATATTCTTTGCTTTAAAATGTCGCAGGAAAATAAATAATGGATCGAAGGCTGTATTTTTGCGCTTTCCGAAGAGGAATACTCTTATTAAATTATAGTACTCTTATTCGATTGTTAAAAAAAGATGTGAAAAGCAGGGTTTTAATATTTCTACACGTAAATAAAGTAACATAATTAATAAAAAAGGAAAAAAACATCAAAGTTAACATTTGACTGGGAAAAAGATAAAAAATGCATACCCAACAAAGGTTGGTTCAGAGAAAACAGGGAAAGTTTTGCTAAAGGTTTTATGGTTATTGCTGGATTCTTTTATAATGGAAAACTTTACTTAAAATAAGGAAAATAGAAAAAAATGTCAAAATTAACTCTGATTACTATCAGAAATATGTTTTAACACCTGTTTTCAAAAAAGACATTCCATCACTTTACCTAAACAGTCTTCACTGTGTTAAGTTCCATCAGGATAAGACTACCAACCATACCTCTAAATCTACTGCTATATTTTTTGAAAAAATGAGAAATGAATCCGGAATTGAGGCTATTCCATTTAAATGCATCCTACCCAAATCCCCCGATCTGTCTCCTATGGATTACTGTGCATTTGGACTTTTAAAACAAGCTCTTTATAAGTGGCATCCCAAAACATTGGATGGAAGATTGTGGTGGAAGAGTGGAACAAAATCAACCTTGATATTTTAAGAAAAGCTCTTTTATCTTGGAAATCAAGATGTAATATTATAGTTCAACAAAAGGACTATCAGATTGAACATATTAGAAAATAAAATTCTTATCTTTGTTTATATATATTTATTTTTTTCAAAATCATTACAAAAATGTGTGAATACCCTTTGTATTTATAATTTAGTCACCTCCCTGCAAAATAGTGTATTTTTTTTCTGTTTCTATAAGACAATATATTTGTTATTTTAAGTTATCAGAGCACATTTGTACCTTAAATAACATACATATTCTGTACATTTCTTGATGCTATTAAGTAGGTGGTAAAATTAGTTTTACAATTTTGTATAAATATGTTTCAAAGATTATATTCATAGGGTGATCAACATTAAAACTCAATAATCTGAAATTTTCCTAGTGAACACTGTGTCCCTTATAAATCTGCCATTTTAATAATAAACAAACAATTGTGTTTAATAAAATAACTCTGTAATTTGCTGGTCAGGTAGCTGCGATGTATAAGGCAAGCATTTCTTCATACTCGCTCGATTGCAAAGTTGTGTGTTCGAATCTCACCTGTAGGCATGGGTGTTGTGGTGTCCATTTAGGGTATAATGTGATCTGTCCCCTGTGGTACATCTATCAAGGTGAGATATAAGTAAAGAGTCTTATGACAACCATCCCATGAGCACTAAATTACATGATTGCTGTACTCCCCTACATACGCATTTTCTTGCGCACCTCTCCTTCCATTGCATTACATTGTGTCTTCATAAGGATGAAGTCATACCGCACTTTTGTTTATGCTATTAGATTAAAGATGATAATCACCTGTGTTGCATATGGATGTATGTCAAAATTTATCTAAGGTGGAGAGACTACATTTCACAGGTAAGTCTTTTGCATTCATTTTAAAACATATTTCATATAAAATAGTTAATTGGCATGTGAGATCATGTCGTTCTATATTAAAAGTAGATTATCTGGCTTTGTAAATAATGTATACCCTTGAAATAATTTTTAAAATAAAATATTATATATATATTTGCATACTTTCATAAACTGTGTCACTGTAAATGCTTAAATTTAAAAGAAAAAAATAAAATGAACATGCAACTAGTAATAGGTCTAGTTTTTTTTCTTGCCAATAATTTTTTTTACTCTTAACTTGGATTGTTAACTGGTTCATACTCTTCTCTCCCAACAATGTTTTCATACTATATAATGTTATGAAATGATTAATAACGCTTAAGAAATTTTATAAATTTCAGTAAGTACATATTTAGAATTTATATTATTTTTTACTAAGTCATATTCTTCCAGAGTTATCAAAATAAATATAGTACATAGTCGTAAAAAGGATTTTTTTTTCTGGAAAATTGTAGCCAAAACAATTACTTTTTACACTTTTTTTTAGTATTAACTGTCTGTATGTATAAAAATACTCATTAAAATTTCAAAGTGTAATGTATCAAATGAAATTCAACAATTAAAATGTGACTTGAAATTAATTTTGTGAATAAGTGCAGTAAAATACTATAGGTATAAAAAGTAGATTAATAAATATAATATAAAAAAATTAAAAACTGATTATAATTGAAAAATATATCATGCATTACATTTCATTTTTTAAAAATACCTACTGATAATTCAAAGGGAAACATTCTACCACTTTCTTAAAAATATACTACAAAAATAAATTAAAAAAAATACTTGTAATTAAACATTTTTAAAAATAAATTATTTTATATAATATAAAAAAATTGTTTATAAAATATCTGCTTGTAATTATATGTCATATGTAGAACACATATTTTACTTGCCCAATCCTAGTGGCTATGAAATTTATTTTACATCCAAGGTAGTTGTATTGCATTAGTATTAATTTTTAAAGGATGGCATTTTCAAAACATTTTTAATAAGTAAACTGGTGGAAAATTAGTCTGTATTTTTTTTTTTTTCCTGTATCTCTTTAAAACCCTTTTTTAAAGTGTTTAATCTAAATTGCTTTCTAATTCTGTTAATCTATTTTTTGTTATAATTAATTGCTTTAGCATTTTTTGTACGTGATAAGGTGGTATACTTAATACATGTGATCTAAATTTTAGGTATACATATTACTATTTGTATATGAATTTGATATATAATAAAATTTTATTAATGTTTCCTTTCTTTCATATTTATTTAATACTGTATCTATGAGACAATGAATTGCAGGAGAAAAGAAATTTAATATTAAAATCATACACATGGCTATGTACAACCTTAAAATCATAAAAATTTTAAATTTCAGTATATATATATATATCAATAGATATATAAAATTTTAGGTGTATCCTATGCATGTATAATTAATTTATAAGAATGCCTATATAGTGCATAAAGATCAGAACAATATCTGTAAATACAGCACAACCCGGGGGTCATATAATAATGCGCATGGAATTCAAGGATGATGATACGATAAAAGTAACGAGGGAAGGTAGGAAAATTAGACTATTGAAGGATTTTAGAAATGATATTTAAAAATGAATAGTACATCTGCCACAAACGTCTTCAGGGGCACATTCTAGACACATATGCTAAAATCCTTTGTTTCTATGACTGCATGAAAACGTGGTTAAAAATTTATATATATATATAATTTTATATACACACACCAAATTTCATGTTATTGTTATGTATCTAACATAATTAGTTAGAATTTCAAAAGCTTAAATCAATGACAAACACTAGATTAAGTTCAATAAAAGGTTGTAATAATAAGATTCAACTTGAGGTTTTACTGGCAATGTTTTATTTCTGTTTTGTGGTGGCGTATTGATTCTCGAGCTCATTTTTAATTTGAAATGCAAGCTTACCATTAGATTTCATGAATGCTAATACTCCTCATGTAGCACCGTAACGTCACAGCAGAACATTTCGCGCAGGGGAGGGGGGCGCCTTTTACATTTAGAGCCCCTGCACCAGCACCATAGTTGAGATAGGCGCGGCTACTGTAACTTCAAACGGCTGACTCAGTCCTTGTCTGTTAGAGCCTTGCTTTTATTCTAGTACAAGCTCGGCCCTGCACCTCGCATGAGTACAGCAACAGGTGATCACAGGCATTAAATTGCATCCAGTATTAACTTTGATATATCATATATATAGAACTATTACTCGCTGAATTTCATCCAGTATTAACTTTGATATATCACATACACACAATGACGTATTCATAGAGGGGTCCGGACTCCCCTCCCCCGAAATGAAATTTCTGGATACGTCCTTGCATATATAGTACTATTACACGCTGAATTTTAAGCTTATTAGCAAAATTATATGTCTCTGTTCAACCGAGAGATCGTTTAAAAAGTTAAAAACGTATTACTCAATCTTTACGCCCCCAAATGACAGACGATTTGTTTACAAATGTGGCCGATAATAAAAGGATAAGATCGTTTACCACTTCTGCCCACCATACCACTGTGTCCCGAAGGGGTGACATTTGATTTATAGTTCAGCCCCTGCTCACCAGTGGCGTAGCTAGAAATTTTGGACCCTAATGCAAATGTGGGCCAAACCCCCCTCCCCCCCCAACACACACACACACCTGTCAAAAAATAAATATAAAACATACTTTATTTTCTTTATAATACACTTTACTAAATAATAATATAAAAGTACAGAAAATATAATAGGTGCAATATGAAATTTCAAAATTAAAATTGTTTCTTCTTTGCATTTGCAAAATAATTAATAAGATCTTTGATATCCATTTTTTGCTGCTGCTTTGTGCTCAATACATAATAACGCAAGATCACGTAATCTACTTTGGCCGATAGAATGTCTTTTGTAATCCTTAATAATTTTTAATTCGCTAAATACTCTATCCACACTAGCAACTGTAACTGGTAGTGTAAGAAATAGCATAAATACAACATACACTTCCGCGAATTCACTTTCCGAACAACCATATTTTTCCTTGAAAATTGTCTAATAGACGTTAAAGGTGTCAAATCTTTTTTTAATGAAGAAAGTTATTGTATGTACTGATTCGAGAATTGCTCAGAAATAATATTACAATCTTTTTTTTTTTTAAATCTCTCTTTTCGGTGACTGAATTATGTTTTTTGGTTCCAAAAAATCTGATGTGGGCAGCATATGACTTTCCCTGCAGACTTATATCCACGTTCTATTTATTTTAATTAAATTTAATTCACTCTTAATTCAATTTTCGTTCTCATTTGGTAACTGGACTTATTTTCAAAGGTGGCGTAGAGAAAATACGAAAAAATATTAAGATGTCTCGAGAACGGCTAGTCCTAATGTAATGGGGTTGGTCTTATTCTTTTCATCTTTAAATATTACGTATAAAACAAGCATTTAATGGATATATTTAAGCATACGCAGTTTATTTTAGATTTTTGCGGGTCATTTCGCAAAAAAAGGCAGGATATTTTTTTCCGAATCGTACCAAAATCTAATCAGCTCCAGGGTGACCCACAAGCGACTTATCTACCGAAATTTGTGAAATTCGGTCTATTAGTTTTTCAGCTAGAGTGGATAAAGGCAATTTTTGCTGGCCATTTCGCAAAAAAAAGGCGCGTTCTTTTTTCCCGAATCGTACCAAAAACTAATCAGTACCAGGGCCACATACAAGTGACTTACCTACCAAATTTTATGAAATTCGGTCCATTAGTTTTTGAGTTAGAGTGGATACATGCATTGCACAGACAGACACACACACAGACGTCCGGTCGTCCAAATGGTTACTCAAGTCCTCTGGATGAGTCGGACGATCTGGGGTTTCCACACACACAGACGTCACGCTAAAAATAGTTTTTTCGTATTCTAGAGGTCTCGAAACGTGTAGATCCGTCGAAAACTCGAGTTGCGATTTTCGACATGATTCTAATACTTTCCCTATACATTACCATGTATTGCAGGGAAAGTAGAAATCAAACTAAGTTGTCATCCCTGCAAACCTCTGATTAATTTGGGCATTTATTGTATCCAAAACGTAATAAAATACATTAACCTTAAATTGCTGCTCTCCGTTTTCAAATCGATAGTCATAAACCAATTCATCAAAATGACGTTTAGATACGCAAGCATTTTGACTTACAGTATTTATTCAACACTCTTGAGCAAGCTTCTGAGCTTCCTATTTTATTCTGTTATAGGCGTTTCTAAATTATTACTTTCCTTATATACATAATGTATAAGGAAAGTATTGTGACGGGGTCGAAAATTCGAATTCGAGTTTTCGACGGGAGAGCATGTTTCAAGCATCCCTGATCACGAATCAAACATTTTTGAAGTGATGTCTGTGTGTGTATGAAAGTATGTGTCAGTGAGCCTGTGGAAACGATAACTGACGAACAAATGGACCGATTCGAACGAAATTTGGTACAAAAATCACAATCCGTAAACATTGGCAGCCTATTGTTTTTATGCGCAATCGAATGTTCAGAACCCCCTTAAATTTTCGAGTAAAATTTTGAAACAATCATCAAAACCGCTAATAAAGTTACGCAAATAGACATTTCTTATGTAGTTTTTCATTAGAAAACGATTGACAAATTTTAGAACGCTAACATGAACCGTTCTCCAGATATTGCATATTTTTCAAAAAAAAAAAAAAAAAAATATCAAAAAGTTATGTAAAATAAAAAAAATATATTTCCTATTGAGAAACATGTTCACTTTTCATATGCAATACCATGCGATAAATTGGGTGACAGCATTCTCTTGGATCTAGCTCGTTTCACTCATGAAAAGAGATACTTTAAGTAATACTTTTGTATTTGAACGCCAATAGTTTTGTATTTGAACGACGAATTTGGCGGAATGTCGCCATATGGGAAAAAAATGACGCCAAATCAATTAAAATGACGACTCATTGAAGAAAATTCAATATCTTTGAAAACATATAAGTATCTACGATAATAATAACATGTTCTTTAACTGTAAAAGTAGTAAATTCATTGTATTATATAAGGAAAGTTATGTGTTGCTCACATCAGATTTTTTTATTAGATTTAAGGCCTATATCTGTCAAAGCCTTCAAAATATCAACAAATCTTGATTTTACGGCAGTAATAGATGTCAATCTACCAGACCAGCGTGTTGGATCAAGTTTTTAACACTTTACAACAAAGTTGAAAAGTGTTTATGACTTTGTTCATTCTGTCTGTCTGTCTGTCTGTCTGTCTGTCTGTCTGTCCGTTAGCACGATAACTGCCGTAAAAATGAGTTTATCAAAATGAAATTTTAGTATGTTGTTCAGACGGTCTGTAGGACCTATGGGAATATAAATAAATAATATCACCCATTTAGTTTTTTATTGAACCCGGGTTGAAAAAATGAAATACATTGAACCCTATGGGACCTAATTTTTCAAACATTTTTTAAGTAAATTTAAAATTCACGAATTGCTTCGAAATTTTTAGGAAATATTCACATTATCCCATAGAATATATAAAAAAAAATTCAGTAAAATATGTTAAGTAGTTTTTTAATTAAAAAAATTATTTTATATAGGGAAAAAAACAAATTCAATTAAATTCTGACTTTGGGATATCTTCCAGAAAGAAAAGAGAGAGATATTATATAATAAATATCTCTCCATTTGTTTAAACGTTTTGCATATGGGAGTGGCTTCATATTTTAAGATAAATTTGGTAGATAACAATTTTTCATTTTTTTTAAATTTTATATAACTCTTCATGATAAATTTAATTGATGGCATTTTAAATGCACTTTCCTACGTCCTAGAGAGTTAAAATTTGGTACACAGCTTAAATTTGTTGAACATTTTATTCGACAAAAATTTGATGGATCTTTAAATATAGATTATACATTTTTTTTGAAATGGCCTGAAAATAATCCCCGTTCACTTCTATAAATCATTGGTGTAATATTGTTAAAAATTCTGATGTGGACAGCACATGTCTTTCTCTGCAGACTCATATTCGTTCTCTTTATTTATTCAATGATAATTTGAGTTTATCTGCACAACATAAGTATTTTAAATGACATTGAATTTACACGTTAAACTTAAATTTGGTTCTCATTTGATAGCTGGACTTATTGTCATAGGTGGCGTAGCGAAAACGCGAAAAAACTAGAATATCTCAAGAACGGCTAGTCCTAGAGTAATGGGGTTAGTCTTATTCTTTTTGTTGTCAAAAATCACATATAAAATAGGAATTTAATTGATATAATTGAGCACACGTAGTCTTTTATTTTTATATATAACGATTTTTGCTGGCCATTTCGCAAAAATAGCCCGTTCCTTTTTCCCGAATCATAGTAGAATAACCTACAAATGATTTATATACAAAATTTTGTTAAATTTGGTATACAAATCACTTGTAGGTTATTGAAATATTATACTCCAAATTTTGTGAAATTTGGTTCATTAGTTTTTAGCTAGAGTGGATAAAGGCAATTTCTGCGGCCATTTCGCAAAGAAGGCAGATTCTTTTCTTACGAATCGTACTATAATCTAATGAACATCAGGATTTCCCACAAAAAACATACCTACCAAATTGTATGAAATTCGGTCCATTAGTTTTTCAATTAGAGTGGATGTAATATCCACACAGACACACAGAAACATACACAGATACACCCTTACACACACAGACGTCTTCCTAAAAGTAGTTTTTTCGTGTTCTAGATGTCCCAAAACGTGTAGATACTTTGAAAATTCGAGTTCCGATCTTCGGCACGATTCCAATACTTTGAGTACATACACATACACATATATATTATCTGTGTATCTAAATTCCGTGCCTATGCAATTACAATAGTTGTGATTTTAAATGATCCCTAAACTTTTATTATTTCTTCAAGGAAGCCTAATTTTAACATATGCAGAATGCAAATATCTCAAGCGATTGTAAGATGAATTACATAAGAATTGCTGAATTTTTTTTCACACAAAATTATTTAGCTCTGGAGTCTGGAATACAAGTTATATGAATGAAATATTCATTGATTTTGCATAAAGAATCAGATGATTTATATTTCGATACAGTTTTAAATATTTAAGTATAATAAATTACTGTAGTACTGTGATAATGTAAAAGATATTACCACTGAATGAATCACATTTTAGAAATTTTTAAATGAAATTACATTTCAGTTGGAAAGTGTTTCATAATCAATGCTTATGCATGATTGATCTTTCTTGTTCTAAAGTTACTTTTGACCCACCAGTAAACTTAGAATGAAGATTGAGTTGCGATTTCCAAAAAAAGTGTAAATATTTTGCATAATGGTGTGAAAGGAAGACACTTCGTGGTAACTATTAACACTGTCATTTACTACCAAATTTAAATTGTGGCTGTTGCAATGTCCATACTCTGCGTACGGTTGAATTTCTTTAATTTTGTTTCAAAACCTTTATATTCACCACTCATTACGCTAGCTCCGTCATAACCTTGGTCATAACATTATGGGACACATCTATAGGGATATTTATTACTTTCCTTATATACAATAATGTATAAGGAAAGTATTGTAACGGGGTCGAAAATTCGAATTCGAGTTTTCGACGGGAAAGCACGTTTCAAGCATCCCTGATCACGGATCGAACATTTTTGAAGTGATGTCTGTGCGTGTGTGTGTGTGGAGACGATAACTGACGAACGAATGGAGCGATTCGAACGAAATTTGGTACGAAAATTACAATCAGTAAACACTGGAAGCCTATTGTCTTTATACGCAATCAAATATTCGGAACCCCCCTAAATTTTCGAGTGAAATTTTGAAAAAATCGTCGAAAGATCAAAACCTCTAATAAAGTTACGCAAATAGACATTTCTCATGTAATTTTTCATTTGAAAACGATTGACATAAATTTTAGAACGCTAACATGAACCGTTCTCGAGATATTGTACATTTAAAAAAATATATATCAAATAATCATATAAAATAAAAAAAAATTCCCATTGAGAAACATGTTCACTTTTCATATCTAATATCATGCAATAAATTTGGTGACATCATTCTCGTGGATTTAGCTCGTTCCATTGATGAAAAAAGATACTTTGAGTAATACTTTTGTATTGAACGCCAATAATCATTTATCTGCTGTAAGAATAACTTATTTCTTCGTCCATAACGCTTGGCGAGATTTTGGCGACGATTTTGGTGGAATGTCGCCTACTTGGCGACTTTTTTAAATGTTGCCAAATTCATGAAAATCTCGCCAAATGGATAAAAATGACGCTAAATCAATGAAAATGACGACTCATTGACGAAAATTCAATATCTTGGAAATAATATAAATATCTACTATAAGAATATTCTATTTTTTTTTTTTTACTGTAAAAGTAAATTCATTGCATTATATAAGGAAAGTCATGTGCTTCCCACATCAGATTTTTTTATTATTGCGTCGTCGTTAGCTAGTAATTGCACTTGGGATAAAAAAATTTCCATTGTAATCTTCCGTAAAGCCTTCACGGTGACCACGAAATGCCAATGAATTCTTAGAAAGTAATAGAGTTATTCGAAACAAGCGATCTGATACCATTTTCCAAAAATTTATCTTATTACGTGCTTCTTCTGTTACTATATCAATGGTTTTACTTGCTTTCCATAAAATTCAAGTACAGCACATGCATCAATGTGTTGTTCTTGGGAGGTGCTATGTGTTTTTATTTTTTGTGTTAAATTTCTCCAATCTCTAATGCCAGTACGCCACTGACTCGAAGCATTAGAAAACAGCCATGGATGACATTAAGCAGCATACAAAGCACTTGAATTACACAACCATAAATGTTTAACAGGGCCATATTACTTTCCCTGCAATACATGGTAATGTATAGGGAAAGTATTGGAATCATGCCGAAAATCACAACTCGAGTTTCCGACGGATCTACACGTTTCGAGACCTCTAGAATACGAAAAAACCATTTTTAGCGTGACGTCTGTGTGTCTGTCTGTCTGTGCAGATTTTGTATCCACTCTAACTAAAAAACTAATGGACCGAATTTCACAAAATTTTGTAGGTAAGTCACTTGTGGGCGGGGCTGGTGCCAACTAGTTTTGGGTTCGATTCGGAATAAAAGAACCCGCCTTTTTTTGCGAAATGGCCCGCAAAAGCTTGTATCCACTCTAGCTGAAAAACTAATGGACCGAATTTCACAAAATTCGGTAGATGAGTCACGTATAGGTCACCCTGGTGTTGATTAGATTTTGGTACGATTAAGAAAAAAATAACCTGCCTTTTTTTGTAGAATAGCCCACAAAAATTGCCAAAATCTAAACTAAAAAGCTACGTATACTCAAATATATCCATTAAATGCTTGTTTAATGCGTAATTTTTAACGAAGAAAAGAATAAGACCAACCCCATTACACTAGGACTAGCCGTTCTCGAGATATATTAGTTTTTTTCGTATTTTTCCACCCCACCTTTGAAAATAAGTCCAGTTATCAAATGAGAACGAAATTTGAATTAAAAGTGAATTACGTTTAATTGAAATAAATAGAACGTGGATATAAGTTTGCAGAGAAAGTCATGTGCTGCCCACATCAGATTTTTTTGTTATGGAAGTATAATACACTTCACTGAAATCTTTATTGTTTTAATTGGCATCTCTAGGAAAAGGTCCCTTTGGTTTATGATATTTCATTATCAATAACCGTTTTTCCTCATCTGAAATATTTTTATTTGCATAGTTTCCAAGATCGCAAGATAAAATTTCACAAACTTGTTTCATTGCATTATTATCGTCTTCATTTTGTTCATCATATGAACTTTTATTTTGAATATCTAATGCATTAATTTCACGATTGATAGTTGTTTGAATACAAGAAGTAGTCGTCTGACGATTTTCTGCATTTTTCGCTCATCTAGTAAAATTAACAAAACCGTCAAGTTTAGGATGTTTTTTTTTAATGTTTCTTTTTTTTCTTTTGCTAATTTTCTTTTCTGGGCCCCACTCATAGAAGTTTTCTTTTTTTCCATTTTTCTAAGGGTAAAATTTTCAATTTAAAAAAAAAAATTAATTTTTTTAGAAAAATTAAACAATTTACCATTCTTACAATGGCCCTTAAATTAAAAATAATATTTATAACTTACCATCAATTTATTTTAACAAAATGAGAAAAATGAATGTAGAATATTCAGGTATAATACCCGAATTTTACTGGGTAAGAATTTAATTTCATCCATTAATTGCAAATAATTGTAATTTGAATAAAGTCGATAGCCACCACTTGCTGTCATGTTTTAACTTTCCGACACATCCAAGTTGTCCACATATGCCCCATATTTGACTTTTGTCCAACACTTAATAAAATCAACAAATAATATATTTTGTTTTAGGTCTAAATTTCAAGTACCTTTGTTAATAAAAAAGCAGATAGAGCTGGAATCCTGAAAGAGATTATTGTACAGGCTCTAAGTGATCTAAAATATGAAAATGATTCATTGACGTTTTCCTATTATTTACTATCATTTATTATTTTTGTTCAAGGATGCGTCGACTGCTAAAGCCATTTACGCCACTAAGCCTTAGTGGTGTACCAAGAGTGATGAGGGCCCGGGCCCTATTCATCAGTGGAGCCCCCTATGTAATACCAGATGATTTTTGTCACCTGTCAATTTACCTTTTTTTTTAGTGAGTGATTTTTCGTTTACCTTCTTTACTTTCCTTATATACATAATGTATAAGGAAAGTATTGTGACGGGGTCGAAAATTCGAATTCGAGTTTTCGGCGGGAGAGCACGTTTCAAGCATCCCTGATCACAAATCAAAGATTTTGAGGTGATGTCTGTGTGTGTGTGAAAGTGTGTGTGTGAAAGCGTGTGTATGTGTGGAGACGATATCTCACGAATGAATGAAGCGATTCGAATGAAATTTGGTACAAAAATCACAATCTGTAAATACTGGAAGTCTATTGTTTTTAAACGCAAACGAATGTTCAAAACCCCCCTAAATTTTCGATTGAAATTTTGAAAAAATCATCAAAAAATCAAAACCTTTAATATAATTACGCAAATAGACATATCTTATGTAATATTTCCTTAGAAAACGATTGACATAAACTTCAGAAAGCTTCACGAACCGTTTTTGAGATATTGCACATTTTTCAAATAAAATATCAAAAAATCCAATAAATTAAAAAAATATATTAACTGTTGAGAAAGATGTTCACTTTTCATATGTAATATCATGCGATAAATTTGATGACATCATTTTCGTTGATCTAGCTCGTTCCATTCATGAGAAAAGATACTTTGAGTAATACTTTGGTATTTGAATGCCAATACTCATTTATCTGCTATAAGAATAACTTATTTCTCCTTCCATAACTCTTGGCGAGATTTTGAGGACGAATTTGGCGGAATGTCGCCAACTTGGCGATTTTTTAAATGTTGTCAAATTAACGAAAATCTCGCCAAATGGTTAAAAGTGACGACTGATTGACGAAAATTCAATATCTTGAAAAGCATATAAGTATCTACTATAAGAATAAGCTATTTTTTTGCTGTAAAAGTAGTAAATTCATTGCATCATATAAGGAAAGTCATGTGCTGCCCACATCAGATTTTTTTTTGTTTGTTATAGGCAATGATTTTTTGGGGGGGCCCTTCTCGAAGTGGGGCCCGGGTCTGTAAAGAAGTTTGCACTTCAAAAAGATTTCAAAATCATGAATATATTGGCATATATCGGCAGCATAAGTTGATTTTTAATTTATTGTCTTTCTATTTAGAAGTAATTTAGAAATTTATAAACGACGATTATTATATACACGTGTCCCTGGCCACTGCACGTGGCATCACTATATTTTGATAGCATTTTGAAAAATGAAAACTACTCTGTTGGTAAAGAACAGAGGTACGACATACAATTTCAATTATAATGCTTGGGCTCTAAATTTGAGTCCTGGAAGTCAAGGAAGTGATTCCAATAGGCAATAGAATATAACTATATAGAAATATAAGTCTTAATTTCAACCGTAATATGACACACATGGTTTTTTTTTAATGAGATTTTCCCCCTCATTTTTAATTTTTGAGCTTAAAATACGATTATGATGGATAACTTCTTCAGATTTGTCCCATTTCACTATTTTGTAGTGATATTTAAAGATGTACTATTTTGTAGTGGTGTTTTATACTTGCTTTGTAATTTTTTACTTGATATCTTAGTGACATGAAAATAAAAAGAATTAACTAAACTTCAAGTTAATTTTTGGAAAATGGGAAAGAATTTAATTTGCTTGAAAGTTGACTTTTTCGTGATAAAAATGTACATTTTACAAAATATACAATAAATATTGAATTTATTTGATGCAAATGTTTTAAAAATAATCCAAAATTTTAAAAGGACAGTGACATGGAGAGAACTCATTCTCTTCTCTCCTCTGTAATGTTTAGAAAATCAATCGTACCATTATTAGGGCATGTAAAGTGTTCCCTTCTGATGAATATTAAAACAAAGAATAATATTTGGTGTAATTAAAAAAAAGTTCAATGAGATGTTACCGCTTTCATGGGCATTTTATATATGTATAAAACATAAAAATACCTAAGTATCAGATATATATATATTTAATTACAAAGTTATAAACTAGTAATTTAAGTTTAGGGTTATTTTAAAAGGACAGTGACATGGAGAGAACTCATTCTCTTCTCTCCTCTGTAATGTTTAGAAAATCAATCGTACCATTATTAGGGCATGTAAAGTGTTCCCTTCTGATGAATATTAAAACAAAGAATAATATTTGGTGTAATTAAAAAAAAGTTCAATGAGATGTTACCGCTTTCATGGGCATTTTATATATGTATAAAACATAAAAATACCTAAGTATCAGATATATATATATTTAATTACAAAGTTATAAACTAGTAATTTAAGTTTAGGGTAACATGATTATTATATAAGATTCCTTGATATGATCTTATTACTTCTTGAAAACTTAAGAACATACCTACAGTATTGTGGCAATTAATTGAGAAATGTCATTTTTTTCGTTTTATCACACGTAAGCTTAGGAAGAAGCACTCCAAATTAGCTCAGAGTTCAAATTGCAGTTATTATCAAAGTAGCAGGTGTTCGTATGCACCTGGTAAGTAGCAGGTGTTCAAATTCCTCCGCCAGGTGGCAGGTGTTCCGCAGTGGTAGTGTCTCAGTTGTTGCGGGGCTCTTTAGCGTCATGGATATCAGCACGGAAACACGTGCTAAAGTGATTGCGCTTAGAGAACACACTTCTAAGACGTTCGAGGAAATAGGTAAAATATGTGGAGTGAGTACAGCAAGTGTCGGGAGGATCTGGAAGCGGTTTCAGGAAACAGGAAATGCTGGAACCAACCGCTCTGGAAGATGCGGCAGAAAAAGATCAACTTCGACTCGTGACGACAAAACTTTACATCGAATGAGTGTTAAAAATCCTCGATTAACCAGTTTTGACCTGTCTAAGTCGATGGTGGCAGCTGGTGTTGATATTGCACCTTCAACAGTGCGATACAGGCTGTTAGAACGCGGACGGAGAGCACGTCGACCGTGCAAGAAGCAGCTTCTGACGCTTCGCATGAAGAAAAAAAGGTTGGAATGGGCACGGAAATACAAAACATGGACTGAGAAGGACTGGGAGAAAGTTCTCTTTTCTGACGAAACACATTTTGTGGTTCAGGGATTTAGATCTATAGTAGTATATATATGTACGTATGAGCGCACATGTACTATATACACTAAAAAACTATATTTTATAGCTTATTTTTATCTTTTTATATATAAAAAAAAGGTATCGATCCATTATAATATTAAAAACATGATTTTATATCAAAATAAGACCTTTTTTACATTTAGACCAAATTTTAACTTTTTTTTTTAGATAAATGCGTGAAAAAAGAGATATACTATAAATTTGAATAATATTAAAAAAAAATATAATGCCATTTTAAATGGCGTCAAAAAATCCTTATATTTTTAATACTTAATTTTATCTTTTTTATATATAAAAAAAAAAGGTTAATATTAAAAAACATGATTTTATAGCAGGCCTTTTTTACATTTAGTTTAGATAAATGATCAAGGGAGCCCCATTTTGGAGCTACCTTGATATTTATGAGGGGACCATTAGTCCCCCCATAGATAAAAGGATGAAATTAAATAAAAATGCGTGAAAAAATGAATCCTTTAAATAAACTTTAAAAGGTATCCTAAAAATAGGATTACACTTAAAATATATCGAAACGTAAATTACGGACGCGTTTTATAGATTCCTTTAAAATAAACGGTCCCTCCATAAGGTGAAAAAAAAAAGGATTTATATGAAATTAGACGTGACTAAATATATTAAAGATCTTAAAAACATATTAAAATACCCTATTTTTAATAGAAAAACTAAACAAAATTAAAAAAAACATATGTCGTCTCAGATAAAGATTCCTCTAATTGAGCGTGCTATCAGTGAGGTTGCAAAAAGCTGAGGTCAATTATTATCAAAAACAACCACAGCTCGCAGGATTTTTTTTCAGCACAGCCGGAAAATAATATATTATCGACCTTGCTTCAAAGCTTTGACATCGTCTAATGAAACAAGCACTGCTTTCCGGTGATAAGGGTTTACTTTGTGATAAACTTTCTCCTTCAAATCTTTTTTTTTTAAATACTGTTGGTTCTCAAAGAGATTTAATAAATGACGTAACTATATACACTATATTTTATAGTTTATCTTTTTTATATATAAAAAAGGTCCATTTTAATATTAAGAACATGATTTTATAGCAGGCCTTTTTTACATTTAGACTAAATTTTAGATAAATGATCAAAGATAGGCCGCTCCATTTTGGAGCTACCTTGATATTTATGAGGTTAGTCCCCCATACATAGGTCGGTGAAAGGATTTATATGAAAAAAAAAAAGAATTATAAAAATCATCAAGGGTCAAATCAAAGTCGAAAGAAGAAATATTTAAGACTGTTGTCCTAGATATGGAAATCCTACATTATTTCTAAATCTTCTTAACATCATGGGTATTTTATCTTCATCATACCGTATTTCATTAATTTAAAACCTATACCTGGAGGTCCAATAGGTCCTTCTTTCATTTGATCATCATAAGGTGGATAATAAGCACTCATTTATTTAATTTTAAGATTTTAAACTCTTAACCATTGTTATAGTTTTATTTTTTAAATTTATAAAACATCTCTTTCTTTCTTTAAAAATAAAATAAAACTTATATTCCTTTTGACTATTCGTTATCCAATTAAATTCAATATCTAAATTATTTAAATCGGTATAGTTTTCATGATTTGATGAGTCAAAAGGAAAAATAGGATACAGATCACCAAAATTCTTCTTATTTATCAAAAATCCTGTATCTGTATTAATATTGTTAAATCCTACATATAAAAGAGCTTCATACACTCTACTATAATCTTTAATGGTAAAATTTGTTTTATAACGCATAAGAGGAACTTGTTTATTATTAATCATCAACCAGCATTCTGTCATATCTATATGATCAAATATCATATTATTTTTTTCATAATTACTATCTCTTTCAACATATTGAGGAATAACATAGACACCTAAAACTTCATCTGACGCTGTAGTTGCTGTCACAGATCCACTGTTGCTTCTATAAGGGCCTACCATCTTAAATCTATATCTATCCCAATTTACCTCTATATCTTTATCAGATAGATATGATTCCAGAAACAAACTTTCTGCAGAATTTTTTAATTCTATATAAGGTAAATGCAAGGTTAAACCTTCAACTACTACCTTATAATTTTCGTTTCTTATATTAGTATATATCATATTTTTATTTTCATTTCTTTGAATTTCTATTTTCACTTCAAAACCTGAAATTATCTTTTCATATTCTCTAAAGAAATCGATTATATCTTTTAAAGGTGTCCATATTTTAATGACATTGCTATCTTTCGTTAGTTCCCATCTCTTTGTGAATCCTTCGTTATAATCTTTATTCATTTTCAAATTATTAAAAAATTCAGTTATTTTAGTAGTATCTTCTAAAGTACCATCATATTTAAACTCATTACGGTCAGCTGAATCAGATGTATCTAGATAAAAAAATTCATTTTGAGCTTGTGATGTTACATAATCAGGAGTATAATGAATTAATCTTAAAACATGATTCATGATTGAAAAATTTGACTGTGTATTTGATTCAATTTCAGTATCTCCTATATGTACTTTTAAAGTTTTGATAAAACCTCCACCATTTACCAGACTCACATTTTCGTTTCCAATGGATGATTTATCATTTTTTGTAATTTTTAATTTTTGTTCAAGATATCCTCTAGAATATAAAATTTTTGCTTTAGTATCATTAATATGAAAAACATAGGTAGCATTCTCATCTGAACTATGTTCTTTTGGATGAATTTCTCTTAATTCATAACTTTTAATGTGATCATTATAATAATAACGAGTATCACTTAAATCATAAATCATTTATTTAGGAAGAATTTTTAAACCACCTCCTTTCTTTTTCATAGAAAATATTTCATTTAATTTATTCATTACATTGGGTTTTTTTAACAAAACCTTTAAAAATCCTTGTATTTTTTTACTTTTTCTATATAATCTATGTTTATTCATTTATTTAAGAAGAAATAAAATTAAATTCTACAGCTCCTTTATTTAAATCTATTAATTCACCTTTTTGATTAGTAATCCTCATTTTTATTCTTTCAACAGGATCTACTTTAACAGGAAAAAAATCCAATTATTAAATTCTTTTGAAATTATACTACCTGGAGGGTTTTTATTAGTGAAAGAATATATAACTTCTGAATTATATTGATTTATTAAAGATCCTTTTACAACATCCCAGTGAATATAAATATTATCATTTCCATTAGATATATCAGCAATATGTTCACCTTCAATCTCTGTTTCTTCATCATAACTTCCATATGTCGGTTTTAAAAAGCCTATAATTTTATGAAAGTTACTTTCTGTAAAATCAATTACCCAATTTTTTTTCAGTTTAATAGATATTCTTTGTCTTGCTTCAATAATACCAAATTTCACAAGTGGATCCTTACCAAATATTTTCATCATATACTCATTTAAACCTCTTACAGTATAATTACCATTTGAGATAATAATTGTTATATCTGTGTCTAAATCTGTGTCTAAACTGATTTTTATATCTTTGTCTAATGTATACATTCTAAATTTGTTATTTCCATAATTCTTACTTATATTAAACCAGGAAACTTCCATAGAGAATGAGTGTAAAGCTAATTTTTTTATTTTAAGAGGTGTAATAAAATTTACAGTAAATTCCTCTGATTTCTCATGACCTTCAGATTTTAATTTTATCATTTATACATAACAAAATTTTCATTATAGTCACTAGGTTTTTGTGTAGGAAATGATTTGAGAACATTTTTAGGTGATATACCTTTATTCCTTTCTCTTATATATTTCATACAAAATATACCACATTTCACAGATGAAGGTTTCTGTAAAAAACTATCATTATAACCTATTTTTTTATTGGATGTAACAAGAAATGATTTAATATTTTTAGGAATATAGTCCTTCTTCATATTGTCATATTCACCAAACGGATCAAAATATTCCACATATTTATATTTAGGATCATTATAATAACAAACCCAATGAGTTCCGGGACCTGTTGATACATCTAAATTAATGATTCCACTTTCAAATTTTCCTATAGTTTTAGGTAATAAATCGGAGGTAAACACACCTCTAAATCCTTTTTCATTTTTCATATTTTCTATAATCATTTTGTCGCTAATTCCCACTGTTGATATATTCCCTTTCCAAGTTTTTTTTTTCCCAGATCCCTTTTTTTTGCATAGCTGAACTAGCTAATCCTGATAAAGCACCTGTTGCTAATGCTGGAACTGCTAATTTAGCAGCGGTTATTAATGAGGGTATAAGTGCCGCTAGAAATGGTAAAAATCCTCCATTTTTATCTAATTGAGTTTTACTAATTGTAATTCTTTTTTTATCATTAATATGATTAATTTGAGTTTTAGTTAAATACATCTCATGATTAGGAGTTTTAGATTTATCTATTTGTAATGTTACTTCTAATTTATTTTTAAAAGCTGATTTAAGTTTATTTTTCTGACCTTCACTCAAATAAACTTTATATTTTATCATTTATTAACAGAGAAATTGTTTATGATATCGTTGTACATCATTATAAGTCATTTCTTTATTTTTTAATAACATATCTAACAATAAAGTTACTTGATTATACAATTTCTTTGATTTACTTCCGTTACATATTTTTTCTGTTAAATTTGATAATACATTCAATCCTTTACCTACCTTCATTTCTTTGCTACTTCGAATCATATTTAATCTATGCATATAATTTTGCAACATATTTTCTTTATTTTTAATTTCTTTTATATCATTCTTTTTCTGGTTTAATTCCTCCTCTGAAAAATTTTTAGCCCTAGAAATTGTACTTTTTAAGTTGCCTCTTTTCTTAGATAATCCTTCTTTTAACTGTTTAGCTCTTCCATACATCTCCTCTAATTTTTCTTGATCGTTTAAAAAAACTGACGGTCTGTATAATTTTTCCTCTTTTAAATATTTTAAATTTAAATTTTGATCGATATCATAAGTATAAGATACTATATCTTTCACAGCTTCAATAGGCTCTTCTATAGATGGAAATGTAATATTTTCTACAACATTTTGAATACTTTTCACAACTTCTTTATTTGATTTTTCATATTTTTCAATTTCTTGAGTGACTGGTTTATGAAATTCCTCTAAGGTCTTTTGAATACCTATTTTTTCTTTTAGTTGATTTTCATTATTCTTTCTTATTTCTTTTTCTATTTTTACTATTTTAATTGAATCTTTTATTTGCATTAAAAACTTGTGTTTCCGTTCTTTTTCTAAGTTCATTTATATAATATTAATTTTTTTACTGCAGCAAATTTTATTTTTACTGCTAGTAAATTATGATAAAAATTAAAGATTACACAGAACTAGAAGAATTACCTGATCCTAAACAACATCCTTTGTTACCTAAACATCCATTTAGATTGCTTATAGTAGGATCTTCAGGTTCAGGTAAAACAAATTTACTGTTAAATTTGATTTATGATTTATTATTTTTTAATACATTATATATATGTGCAAAAGATTTATACGAACCTAAATATTCTAAATTACAAGAAAAATATACATTGTTTGAAGATATAGAAAGAGAAGATATTTTGAAATGTAAGAATATAAAGAATAAGAAAAGATTATTAAAATTATATGATAAATTCAAAAAAAAAGTATTATTTTCTTCAGATCAAAATTTTATTAATGTAGATGATTTAAATCCTACATTAAAGAATTTAGTTATTTTTGATGATTGTGTGATTGAGAAAGATCAAAAAAACATCGAAGAATTATTTATCAGAGGTAGAAAGAAAAACGCATCCTTTATTTATTTAACTCAGTCATATTTTTTAACACCTATCAATATAAGAAGGAACTGTAATTACGATATATTTTTCACTCTACAACCAAAAGAAATTCAACAGATTATAAGAGAGATAGATGGTTTATTAAGTACTGAAGAATTCAAACAAATGTATAATAAAAGTGTTCAAGAAAAATATGATTTTTTTATGTTAGATTTAGTAAATCCTGATATGAGATATAGGAAAAAATTTAATCCTATATAAATGGATGTATATTTAGAAAAAAGATTATATGTTTACAGAAAGAGTAGAAATATGTATCAAAAGATAAGTATTTCATTATCAGTAAGTAAGGTTATTCTAAGTGGAACAGGTTTATCAGCAATACCCTTTCTATCGCTTGCATTTTTAAGTTTATCAGTTGGTATAGTAGAAGCCATAGATCTTGCATTAAAAATAGCGGAAAGGAAAGAAGAATATAGACATTGTTATAATTTTTATAAAGAACTCATTAATTCGTTTAAAGCTAAGGATATGACAGAAGAAGAAATTTATATGTGTGAAAAGGATTTCATAAAAAGTTTAAAATTTAATCCAGTTGAAAAATACGTAAAACAAATGCAATTGAATGGATATAAATTTCTAAATAAATAAATGGTTTGTAAAAAGAAAGGTGGTGATATTGTTGGATGGATACAAGATAAAGTAAATCTTCCAGAAATGCATTTACCAGGATATCAATATTGTGGCCCAAATACAAAATTAGAAAAAAGATTAAAAAGAGGTGATCCTGGAATAAATAGAGTTGATAAAGCATGTAAAGAACATGATATTGATTACAATAAAACAAAAGATACAAAACTGAGACATGTTGCTGATCAAAAATTAATAGATAATTTAAATGCTATACAAGATCCAACATTTCAAGAAAGATTAGCTAGAGGAATTATTAAACCTATTATTAAAGTTAAAAAAACTTTTGGATTAGGTCTTTCTATATATTGTGTCAAGTGTAAAGATAAAACCCCAACTAAAAATTATCATAAAACTACTTCTAAAAATAATAAACCAGTTGGTAAAGGTATCTGTACTATTTGTGGAAGTAAAAAGAATACTTTTTTAGGGAGTTAAAAGAGACATATTATAATCCAGAAACAGGTTATTGTGGAATTAATGAATTGAAAAGAAAAACAGGGTTACCTAATGTTGAAGAATTTTTACATGAACAAGATGTATATACTAGATATAAACCTGTCATTCGTAAATTTAAAAGAAGAAGAGTTTATGTTCCAAACAGTAATAATCAATTTGACGCTGATTTGTTATTTATAAAAAATTATAGCAAATATAATGATGGAACTAATTATTTGTTAACGGTTATAGATGCTTTTAATAAATATGCTTGGGCTTTTCCTATAAAAAGAAAAACATCTGAAGAAGTTGTACAAGGTTTTAAACAAGTTTTTAAAGAAAGAATACCAAAATTCATTTTGACAGATGAAGGTACTGAATTTACAGGAAAACAGACACAAAAATTATTTAAAGATAATAATATACATTGGTTTACAACTAAAAATAAAGAAATAAAATCTGCAATAGCTGAGAGATTTAATAGAAGTATAAGAGAAAAAATTATAAAATATATGCATGCTAACAATACTAAAAGATATATTGATGTATTACCCAAATTACTTAAAAATTATAACAATCCATATCATAGGTCAATAAAAATGACACCTGTTGAGGCTAGAGAAAATGAATCTCAAGTTTATAAAAATTTATATACTAAAAAGATCATGAAAAAACCTAAATTTAAGATAGGGGATAGTGTTAGAATATCTACAATTAAGAAAACATTCAGGAAAGTAGATGATTCTACATTCACTGAAGAGATTTTTATAGTTTCTGAAGTATTGAAAACAGATCCAATTACTTATCGATTAAAAGATTTAAACAGTAAAGAAATTGAAGGAACTTTTTATAAAAATGAAATGGTAAAATATAATAAAAAAGATGATGTATATAAAATTGAAAAAATCATAAAAAAGAAAGGAAATAAGTATTATGTAAAATGGCTAGGATATCCTGATGAATTTAATAGTTGGACATCTGAATTAGTATAAATGAAGATGAAATTAATCTATGATTCAGAAGAAGAAGAACATTTTTATGTTATCGATTACGAAAGTTTAAAACAAAGATATAATAGTAGAGTTTGTTATTTTAATCGATTAAGAAGGAGATATAATATTTCTCAAGAAGTTGAGGATATGTTTTTAAAATTTTCAGATTTTATGTATTATGAGAAATCAATTAACTATTACTATTTTATGAAAAAGATTTGTGATATTTTTAATATTGAAAATAATATAAAAGTTCAAAAAGTTAAAAAGAAATATGAAAAAATATGGAATGATTTCTTACAAAGTATTACAAAAAATGTTTCTTAATAAATGGAGCTTACAAAAAAGTGCATACACTGTTTGACTATGAAATCGGTAAATGAGTTTTACATATATCATAGAAATGAAAAAATTTATTTCCAAAGTCATTGTAAATGTTGTGATTCCATAATCAAATATAAAAAATTTAAATGTGAATGTGGTATGCAATATACCTATACACACAAAAAGAGGCATTTAAAAAGTATTTATCACAGTAAGCATCTTGGAAAAAGTATTGTAAAAAATGTTTCCTAATAAATGGAGCTCAACTTAAAGTCAAAGACTATTAATGAACTTAGAAAAGTAGTAAAATTATTGAATATTAAACAACCTAAAGGTTGTAAGAAGGTTGATTTAATTAAATTATTAACTAGATATATCAGAAAAACAGGTGAATATAAACCTGTTTTAGTAGATTTATTAAATTTAGATTTGTCAGCATACTTGGAAAAAAAGAAAAAAATATTTATTAATAAACCTAAAAAACGTAAAAAAATTAAAAAGATTTTTGATTCTTTTAATTTAAGATTTGATAAAAATGATTTTAAATCTGTCTTTCCTGAAGAAAATGTATTTACAGTAGAAGAAAATCTTGAAAAGTTATTTACAGAAGATAGAAAATGTCGTATATGTGGTAAATATTATGAAGATGAAGAAGAACATATAAAGAAAGACTTAATGATTAAAAGATCAAAACAAAAAAGAAAATGTATTATTTGCGGTATATATTATAAACATTTAGAAAATCACATATCAAGTCGAAAACATAAAAAAGCAATAGATGAAGGTAATGTAGAAATTAAGGAATATGAAACTGCTTATAAATCTAGATTAAGATCATACAGAATTAATAATTATAATAATATTAAAATCCCTCTAGAATTTTTAGAAGAGAAAAGAAAGGTTGTAATAGAAAAAATAAAGCATATTATGAAAGAATTTAATGGAATAAAGGTAAATTTTAAATTGTTTTGTTTGTATAAATTGAATGAAGAAATTCAAGAATTTACATTCAAAACTGAGAATCAAATTATATTAAAATCTAATGATTTACATACTTTTTATGATTATGTTATTGGCAACTTAATAAATGAATCTGATGATTTTATATCAAAAGGATCTGGTTGGAGTCTTGAAGAAATTAAATTTTAGAATTGAGAATAAATAAGTATCAACCCTTGAGAGGATCAAGTTATATTGATTTACCTGAAAAAATTAAATCTAAACAAGCCATAATAAATGTAAAAAATAAAGATAATAAATGTTTTATGTGGTCAATATTATCAGCAATTCATCCTGTAAAAAATGATCCTCAAAGAGTGTCAAAATATGAACAATATAAAGATGAATTAAATTTCAAAGGTATTGATTTTCCTGTTTCATTAGACAATATTAAGAAATTTGAAAAACTAAATAATATATCTGTAAATGTTTATAGTTATGATGGTTCAATTTATCCACTTAGAATAACTAACAATAAATTAGAAAAACATGTAAACTTGTTTTATATGAAAGATCATTATTGTTGGATTAAAAATATGAATAGTTTGATCAGATCACAAATTACTAATCATCGTATATTTTTATGTGATAGATGTTTAAATTATTTTTATTCTGAGGAAAGATTAAAGATACATGTGGAATACTGTAAAGATGCTGTCACAATTAATATGCCTAAAAAAGATGAAGTTATTCAATTTAAAAATCATGAAAGAAAAATGAGAGTACCATATACTATATATGCTGATTTTGAATCTCTCTTACCTAAAATTGATACATGTGAGCAAGATCAAACTAAATCATATACTGTGAAATATCAAAAACATGTAGCAGATGCATTTTGTTATTATATCAAATATGAAAAGGAATACTATAAACCTCCTGTTGTTTATAGAGGACCAGATACAATCAAAAAGTTTGTATCTATGTTAAAAGAGGATACTCTTAAAATTGAAAAAATTATAGAAGACAAAACTAAAAAATATGAAAATATCAAATCAATGATAGAGTTCGATGAAAATCATTATAAAAGAACTAATATTTGTCATATATGTGAAAATCAAATCTTAAATGATGATAAAGTAATTGATCATTGTCATATAACTGGAAAATATAGAGGTCCAGCTCATAATATTTGTAATTTAAATTATCAAATTCCAAAATTTATTCCAGTAAAAATTCATAATTTAACAGGTTATGATTCTCATTTGTTTATAAAAGAACTTGGATTTGATCAATCAAAAATAGATGTTATACCTAATACTGAAGAAAAATATATATCTTTCAGCAAAAAAATAGGAGGTATAAAATTGAGATTTATTGATTCATTTAAATTTATGTCTTGCAGTTTAGATAATTTATCAAAAAACTTGAGAAAGTTACCAGAAAATATTGAGTTGAATAAGTGTCCACCAAAAATACGAAAAATGAAATATATTAAATACTTAAAATCTAAATTTAGAGAGACATCATTACATTTTCCTGATGATAAATTAGATCTCATTACAAGAAAAGGTGTATATCCTTATGATTATATGGATTCTAGAGATAAATACAAAGAAACAGAATTACCTTCAAAAGATAAATTTTATAATAAATTGAATGAATGTAATATAACTGATGAAGAATATAAACATGCTCAACGTGTTTGGAAATAATTTAATATAAAAAATTTAGGTGAATATACAGATTTATATGTTAAAACAGATGTATTAATTTTAACAGATGTATTTGAAAATTTTAGAGATGTTTGTTTAAAAACTTATAAATTAGATCCAGATTGGTATTTTACAGCTCCTGGTTTATCTTGGGATGCAATGTTAAAAATAACAAATGTTAAATTAGATTTATTAAATGATTATGATATGATTCTCATGATAGAAAAAGGTTTAAGAGGAGGTGTTTCACAATGTTGTAATAGATATGGAAAAGCTAATAATAAATATATGAAAAATTATGATAACAGTAAAGAATCTAATTATTTAATGTATTTAGATGCTAATAATTTATATGGATGGGCTATGAGTCAATATTTACCATATGGAGAATTTAAATGGTGTAATGAAATAAATTATGTTAAACGTGAATTATATAACAATAAAATAAAAGATGATTCAGACATTGGATATATATTTGAAATTAGTTTAAGATATCCAAAAGAGTTACATGATTATCATTCAGATTTACCATTATGTCCTGAAAATAGAATTCCTGAAAATTCGAAACAAGGTAAGTTATTAACAACTTTACACGATAAAGAGAAATATGTAGTTCATTATAGAAGTTTAAAACAATATTTGAAAATGGGTTTAAAGGCTGTAAGAGTACATAGAGTATTGCAATTTAAACAATCAAATTGGTTAAAAAAATATATAGATTTAAACACTGAAATGAGAAAGATAGCTGCTAATGATTTTGAGAAAGATTTTTATAAATTAATGAATAATTCTATATTTGGAAAAACTATGGAATCTATAAGAAAACAAATCGATGTAAGATTATGTTGTAATTATGATCAAGTTAAAAAATTAATTGCTAAACCTAATTTCAAATGTAGAACTATTTTTGATGAAAATTTGGTAGCTGTTCACATGAAAAAAACAAAACTATATTTTAATAAACCGATTTATGTTGGAATGAGTATATTAGATTTATCTAAACATTTAATGTATGATTTTCATTATAATGTTATGAAACCGAGATATAAAGATAATATTAAGTTATTATATATGGATACAGATAGTTTTATATATGATATTAAAACAGATGACTTTTATGAAGATATGAAGTCTATGATTGATTATTTCGATACATCTGATTATCAAGTAAATAATCTGTATAATATGCCTAGATGTAATAAAAAAGTATTAGGTAAAATGAAAGATGAAAATAACGGTGTGATTATGGAAGAATTTGTAGGTTTAAGAAGTAAAATGTATTCAATAAGATTAGAAAAACAGAGTGTTGAAGAATATAATAATAAAAATGAAGACCATAAAAATGTTGAGATTAAGAGGTCTAAAGGTACTAAGACTAGTACCGTTAAAAACAGAATATCATTTGAGGATTATAAAGACTGTTTATTAAATAAAAAAGATCAATATAGAACACAGAATTTAATTAGAAGTAAGAAACATGAATTGTATTCAATTCAAGTGAACAAGATAGCTTTATCAGCAAAAGATGATAAAAGATTTATATTAGAAGATGGTATGAATACTAGAGCTTTAGGACACTATAAAAATGTTTCTATATAAATGGATGAGTGCTTAGGTGATATTCGAGCTTTAAATTTTACAAATTCTGAAGAAATTTACTATATGACTTATCTTTGTAATGTATTGTATGATATAAAATATGATAAAAAACTATTATCAGAAAGTTTTCAAAGATTGACTGAATTAATTGAAAAAGAAGAAAATGAAGATATTAAATTGAAAGGATTAGGAGTTTTATATGTTATTTCAAAGAATTTATTCTATTGGTCATGAATTTATAAAAAAATGTTTATTAATAAATAGATGTTTGAATTAAATGATTTATATCCTACGAGACCTAAAATGTTTGAATTAAATGATTTATATCCTAGGATATATTTTGATATAACTAAATATTGTTGTGATACAGTAACCTTAAAGTTAGTTGAATCAATAAAATATAAAGGTATATATATATTTAAGTATGAGCAAGCTTAATCAATATATGATTTTTTTTTTTAATATATTAGAGTGTTTATAATAACTATATTTATTAATATCTCTATAATTCAGGGGGGGATGACTATCCCCCCCTATATTTATAAAAAAATGTTTACTAATAAATGGAAGAGTTCAATAGACTGAGAGGTTATCCCAAGACGCTTAAATTAAATGATTTATATCCTGGGGAATATGATCTGATATCATTGAAAAAAATTAAAACCAAATATGGAGATACAGTAATCGCTAAGTTAAATGTGGAAGTTGTCGAAAAGAATTATTACCTAGCGAATAAACACGGTATACTTTCTGATAAATCTATAAATGAAATCAATAAAGGTAGATTTTTATTTAAGTATTCAGGTATGATTAATGATAAATACGAATACGAATTGCATGATAATTATTAATATCATAGCTGGTTTGAGATTATGAAGAACTTTACATACCTTTTCATATAAAATTAATCCATTGTAAGATCATTTAAATCTTCCTTCATTTTAATTACATTAGCTTGATTTATAGTTTTTTCTAATTTCGATTTTCTACAGTTATAATCATCAATAGTTTCTTCAATAGATCATTACTTATTTTTTTTAATCTCTTCGTTTTTCATATGATTTACGTAATTTATCTTTTTCATTTAATTAATCTCTTTCTGTTTGGGCTAGTGAACCGACTGTATTTTTTTCTATAGATTTAAAAAAAGAATTGAATCGTGCATTGATTTTTTCATCATCTGTTTCGGATTCCATTCTGTTTGAAAGGAAAGTTTATCACACAGTGAACCCTTTATATAAACTACTCTTATCAGTCAGAAAGATGACGGGAAGTGGTATTTGTTTTATAAAGCGAGGTCAATAAAAATTATTTTCCAGCCGTGTTGAAAAAATTCCTGCGAGCTGAGGATGTTTTAGATAATAATTGACCTCAGATAGCACACAGTCGCTAATGGATGAATGATATTTAAGAGTTTAATCACTTTTTTATTCTTTATCTAAGACGGATATTTTGTTTAGCGCGAAGGAGAGATTTTCTCCTTGATAGGACAAAGTGC
Source organism: Amaurobius ferox (assembly GCA_951213105.1). Classification (NCBI taxonomy): domain Eukaryota; kingdom Metazoa; phylum Arthropoda; class Arachnida; order Araneae; family Amaurobiidae; genus Amaurobius; species Amaurobius ferox. The sequence goes on from OX578152.1 coordinate 100,100,082, forward strand.
GAGCACATATCTGTCAACGCGCGGCGCAACAAATTATATTTGACATTTCCTTTCACGCATTTTTATTTAATTTCATCCTTTTATCTATGGGGGGACTAATGGTCCCCTCATAAATATCAAGGTAGCTCCAAAATGGGGCTCCCTTGATCATTTATCTAAACTAAATGTAAAAAAGGCCTGCTATAAAATCATGTTTTTTAATATTAACCTTTTTTTTTTATATATAAAAAAGATAAAATTAAGTATTAAAAATATGAGGATTTTTTGACGCCATTTAAAATGGCATTATATATTTTTTTAATATTATTCAAATTTATAGTATATCTCTTTTTTCACGCATTTATCTAAAAAAAAAGTTAAAATTTGGTCTAAATGTAAAAAAGGTCTTATTTTGATATAAAATCATGTTTTTAATATTATAATGGATCGATACCTTTTTTTTATATATAAAAAGATAAAAATAAGCTATAAAATATAGTTTTTTAGTGTATATAGTACATGTGCGCTCATACGTACATATATATACTACTATCTATGTTCGTGAGAAGGAGCCAAGGAGAACCTCTCAATCAGCACCACATCAATCAAGCACCCAAGCATCCGCCCAAAAAGATGTTTTGGGGTTGTTTCAGCGTTTTGGGGGCAGAATCTCTTGTTCCCGTAGAGGGAATGATGAACAGTGCCAGTTACGAAGTCATATTGACCCGAAAAGTGCTCCCAACCATGGCTAAACTGTGGCCGAACGGAGATTGCGTTTTCCAACAAGACAGCGCGCCATGTCACACTTCGAAGCGAATCAAAAATTTCTGCTCAAAAAAAATATTACCGTACTGGATTGGCCCGGGAATTCCCCAGACTTGAATCCCATAGAAAATTTGTGGGCTATTGTCAAAAAACGGCTTCACAAATTTGACTGTACGACGATGGACAAGCTAATTTCAGCCGTTATTGACATATGGTTCAGAGACGTTGAAATTAAAACTACATGTGCTAGTCTAGTACATTCCATGCCGAAACGTGTCTGTGATGTTATAAAGTCTCGGGGAGGTCATATCACTTATTAGTTTTAAATGTATCCATAGAAAACTTGAATAAAACTGAATTTTATAAAAAAAAACTGCATTTCTCAATTAATTGCCACAATACTGTACTTGCTTTTTATTTTTATACCACTGCATGTTTCCGATAACTTTCTAGGAGAAACTCCTGTGCATACCAGTTCTGCCATGATGTTTTTAAAAAAGAGGTATAATAGGTCATTTTTAGGCATGTGCATATAAAGTAACAATTGTAACGAACTCGGCTCTCAGTTCCAATTGCTGATCGCCTTGAGTCCGTTCGGTGGTTCGTTTCTATACTAAGCAAAACACTTCCATAATCACACGACACATTTATTACATCTAAATATTTACACATATCTACACATATTCGCAAATTATTCGAATCATCACAATACTCGGGACTCCGCGAGTCCGATCGTCCGTTCAGTTCAGCATCTCCGAAGCAAGTCTTTTTTTCTTCCAACCGCCTTCGCCCTCCCCTCCAATATCTGGCCCTTGACCCCCCGCAGTCCGCAGTATCAAATTGCGTGGCCAGCTGCAAAACTCTGGAAGACATAAGATGGCGGGCCGAGAAAAACCTTTCCCAGTCTTCTTGGCATGGACAGAGAGGGGTTCGTAACACCTTCCCCCCACTTTTCAGTCCATCCGTTGACCAACGATGACTGGAAAGTCCAAATCCTGCACCCCCTCCCAACAGTGGAAATTCCCACACACAGGTCATGCTCTCTGCAACCCGGAATTCCTCTATGAGCCAGCGACAGGATCGAACCATTACATAATAATTATCCAAATTTAAATTTCATGCACAAAAGTATATTTCCATAGACACTAAATTATTTTTAAAACACTAATTATCAATTTCCGATTCAAATGTTTACACTTGATACAAAATCATACATTAAACCAAAATTATTCTTAAACACTAATTATCAATTTCCACTTCTACTGTTTAGCACTTAAAACAAAATCATACTACAAACCAAAATGATGCTTAAAACACTAATTATCCATTTCCACTCCTACTGTTTACACTTAAAACAAACATATAGAAATACCTTAATATTAAACACACTACAATTCACATACATTTTTCCATAATTTCACAATTTTTAGATTACTGGCTCAAAACTTTATTCAAAGAACACACAATATATCATTATAGAGCCAGTAACCCCCTTCGTCATTTCACCTGCCCGGAAGTTCATTCCAGTAACCCCCACAGATTTAAACTCAACTTCTTTTCATCATCCAATATCCACTTTCTGATCCCACAAATCGAGACCCACTCTTCCATTCTTTCCACTGACCATGTAATTTCTCTCTCATATTTCATTTTCATCTTCGGTTTCCTTCCAAATCTCCCAAATTCCCCCACTAATAACTTCATTTCCACCCGTGAATAATTACACATTATATCTCTTGACCAATTCCCTCCATAACATTGGTCTCGCAGGAAAACAAACTTGTTTCTACTCCCAGCATATTTTATCTTCTGTTTCCTTCTAAATCTCCTAAATTTCCGCACTAAGAACTTCATTTTTACTCGTGAATACCTGCACCTTTTCTCTATTGATCCATTCCCTCCATAACATTCGTCTCGCAGGGAAGCCAACTTGCTTCTACCCCCACTAGCCCTTTACTTCTTCTCACTGACCGAACCCGTAACTACCTCCATAATTCCTGTTCCTTCACATTTCCCTTCCAACATTGTTCCCACTTTAACTAACATGGCTTTCTCATGACTTTCAGCTGAGCACACTTCATTCCCTTCCGTTCCTATTGTCTCACGTTGGGCTGTAACTGACTCTCCAGTTCCCCATCTTTCGTTCATTGTCTCCATATCCTTTCTCTCACACTCCGTAATTTGACTCTTATCCATTGCTTTCGAATTCTTCAAGACCCCCAATGTCTCTAAACTACTCGTAACATTTTCCTTTTCTGTGATAATTGGACTCACAGATATTGGAACCCCAGAATGGCCTTTCTCAGCCCCTTTCCTTTCCTTACAGTCCCTAATATATTGCGCACTATCGGACTCGGAACTTGAGGTCGCCTGCTCGATCGTCCCCTTTTCCTTCAAGGACAACTGTGATCTAGACATATCTATGATCAGGAAACTCTCAACTCCCCCCGACTTTTCTTTCTTCTGCGCAGGGTCCACTCGCGACATTGTATTACTCCTCCCCCTCACCATCTTTTCTCTTTCTCTCCAGAGCTGGTCCACAGGAAACCCCTCTCTCTGAGACTTCCCACCCCACATTTTCCATAATGGGATTCTCGCTTTCCATTCTGAGACTCAGGAGATCGGATACCCGAAAAGGCCGCTTAATTTTATTAACGCTTTTCGCCCCAACCTGAATATCTAGGCTTGGCAATTCTGGTTTTTCCCAAGTCTCCTCAAATATTCCAAACTGAACTTTTCGCGACTTTTCCGAATTAAGCCCTTTACTGTTAAGCGCACTACATATTTCTGGGCATTCATACCTATAGTGTCCTAACTTTTTACATGCGAAGCACAACACTGTGTTCTTATGCACTTTTTTCACTGCTCTGCCAATTTGGCTGCTATAGTTCCGGGTAATGGTATTCCGTGTAATTTGGGTTTCACTATTATCCTGGTTCACTCCCAGTTCCCACATTAACCATTTGATCTCGCTTTCCCTCTTTTGCTGCTCCTTTCTTTCCAACTCTCTCAACTTTCTATCGCACTCTAATTTTCTTTTCTCCCACTCTTTATTCTCTCTATCCCGTTCTTCATTCTCTTCTCTCTCTTCCCTAATAGAATACAATATATTCCTTATCGCTTCTTCCTCATACTCCTTGCTCCCACAAATTATATTTTTTAATTCCACCACTTCACACTCAGAATCCGCCGTCTCGCCTATTTCATAACAGAGCCTCACAAGATCAATTTTCTTTTCTTCCAATAAATATGCCATCCTAAACCACTGCGTGAGAACCAAAGATTACCTACACAATAATAGCTCACCCTAATTTACACCATACCACCCTCTTAATACACAATATTGCCTTTTCCCCTTCATCCCAAAATACATAATATATGCACATGTCAAATCACTTTTATCAATCACATATATCATTTTTTCCTTTACAGTGAAATAGTTTCTCTTTAATATAAAACCAAATACCCTAGACGTAATATAACTAAAATTTCTCTTAATACTAAAATATCCTATGCATAATATTATTTATATTTCCACATACAAATATCTCATTAATATTAAATGTAACACAATTTCATGCAAATATTTACCATAATTTCTTATCAAAACAGCATTTAAACACATTTGTATATTAAAGCACAATCTTTATCCATATATTACTTCTGTCACCGCTCATCTAGGAATTTCCGTTATTAACAAAACTTTAAAAATTATAATTTACTCCCGTCAATAAATTAGTCCCCACAAACCAAATGACCCACTTTAAACTCATTATTAATTTTACAATTTAATTTAAAATCCGCTCTAGCACAGAGAGCATCACCCATGAATTATGAAAATTTCCACTTACCTCTTCTTCTGTACCAGATGTCATCATCATTCTTTCTTATGGGTTGGGGTCTTTGTCACAAGCTATACCGATAATCCACTACGTACATTAACCACACACACCACTGAATCCATATGATTCCCTGATTCCCGCCTATAAATCATCCAATTTATTTCAAAGCATTTTCCACCTTTCCATTTGCTTAGCATTTATCCTACCGACTGCGCCAGTGTAACGAGCTCGGCTCTCAGTTCCAATTGCTGATCGCCTTGAGCCCGTTCGGTGGTTCGTTTCTATACTAAGCAAAACACTTCCATAATCACACGACACATTTATTACATCTAAATATTTACACATATCTACACATATTCGCAAATTATTCGAATCATCACAATACTCGGGACTCCGCGAGTCCGATCGTCCGTTCAGTTCAGCATCTCCGAAGCAAGTCTTTTTTTCTTCCAACCGCCTTCGCCCTCCCCTCCAATATCTGGCCCTTGACCCCCCCGCAGTCCGCAGTATCAAATTGCGTGGCCAGCTGCAAAACTCTGGAAGACATAAGATGGCGGGCCGAGAAAAACCTTTCCCAGTCTTCTTGGCATGGACAGAGAGGGGTTCGTAACAACAATCTTATATATTTATTTTTTTTTTACCTGCACATTGCTATATTTAATGAAAAAAGAAGTTCTATTCATAAAGCCTGCTCAAGAAATACAGGGTGGGTCGGAATTTTTTTTACAAAAGCAGAGGGGTGATAGTACCCTACCAGACGAGCAGTAATTACCATGGAACATAGGGTCGCATTGCACTCTGAGAAGCAGAAAAGAGGCACATCGAACCGCGTCGAGCATGACGCAATCAGCGCCTCGGCCGTCATTGTGTACCTGTCTACGCAGCAGGGCCGGCTTGGGGCGGCACATTTTAAGGGCGGCATTTCAGTCAACTTAAATAAAAAATCTTAATAAACAAAAAAATCTCTTAAATAAAAAAAAAGTTCTAGGTTTTAAATAAAAAAAGTTCTGGGACGCAAGCAACAGAATTTACAAGGGCAGTTGTATGCGTTAAAAAGTAAAACAAAAACACAATAAATGTCAAACATTTGTTCCCAGATAAAATAGTGAAAACGGCTATCCTTCATTCTCCCCTTGGAAAAATAGGACCAGAAGGTTAAATGGGATTGCTGCCAGTATATCGCCCCAATTTGTATCTTGCAACACGAGTAACAATTAGTTACTTTAGCGCACCGGGCGTCCGTACAGCCATCAACAGTACGCCTAGGGGCGGCATATTGCTCATTATCTGTAAACTACAAAAGCTTGTAAGTGAAACTGGTTTTTGTCAACTATTTCATGAAAAATCCGATGAGAGAGGGCACTTTGCTTGAAACGATGGGGTTCCATCCAGAATTGCCGTTCCAGGAAACCCATCCTTTGTTAATTATTCTCCTACTCTCTAAATCCGGAAATCATCTCCCCCCAATCGCCCAGACACATAAATAAAGGACTTGCTTCACATCTATGCCGAACCAGGTGTCCGCATTGAATGTAATTAGGAAACTGGACGAGGACAGGTCTCAAAAGACATCTTGAGACATCGGTGGACCATTGTAGAATTTATGGTCATACAAACCCCATCGGCTGTAAAGCATGTGTTTACCAATCATTTTGTTCAGCGCGAAATTTGTTTTTGGGGGAGTTTCTGATGGGGTCCAGTCGTACGTTTCAGTGAGAAGTGTAAAACATCATTTTTCTTGCCGCAAAGAAGAGTTTATCGTTTTTCTTTCTAAATGTTATACAGTTGAACTTGTTGAATCTATATATACTAATTGCCAAGTGTCCGTCTGTCTGTCTGTCTGTCCGTCTGTCTGTCTGTCACGCCTTTTTTAGGCACTTCCCGAATAGATAGAGACTTGCAATTTGGTACACGGCTCGATTGTTCGATAAAACCCCCTGGAAAAATCGAATTTTTCGAAAACGTTCTATAGAGGGGGTGCCCCACACCAAAACGTTCGAAAAGTGAAATGACGGGAAAGCATGCTTTGCGATGAGATAGAGACTTCAAATTCGGTATATGGGTAAATCACTCGAAAGGAAGAAAGTGTGCATTTCAGATTTCCAATATTTTCTACTTAAGGGGGGTGCAGCACACCAAAACGTTCGAAAAGTGAAATGATAGGAGAGCATGCTTTGCGATGAGGTAGAGACTTCAAATTTGGTGTATGGGTAAATCGTTCAAAAGGAAGAAAGTGTGCAATTTCAGATTTCCAATATTTTCTACTTAAGGGGGTGCCGCACACTAAAACGTTCGAAAAGTGAAATGATGGGAAAGAATACTTTGCGATGAGGTAGAGACTTCAAATTTGGTGTATGGCTAAATTGTTCGAAAGGAAGAAAGTGTGCATGTTCCGATTTCCAATATTTTCTACTTAAGGGGGTGCCGCACACTAAAACGTTCGAAAAGTGAAATGATATGAAATCATGCTTTGCGACGAGATAGAGACTTCAAATTTGGTGTATTGGTAAATCGTTCGAAAGGAAGAAAGCGTGCAATTTCAGATTTCCAATATTTTCTACTTAAGGGGGTGCCGCACACCAAAATATTCGATTTGCAGAATAAATGAGAAAACGATCCTTTAAAATTTGATAGAGGCTTGAAATTCGGTATATGGGCTAATCATTTGATGGAAACACCCAAGACAAATATAGTTTTTCAAAAATGTTCGTTTAAAGGGGTGCTCCAGAGTAAAACGTTCGAAAAGTGAATTGATAAAAAACCATAATTCGGAATGAGATAGAGATATCAAATTTGGTGTAAGGGTAGATAGTGTGGAAGGAAGAAAGTGTATAATTTCTGTTTACCAAAATTTGTCGCACACTAAAATGTTCGATTTTCGGAATAAAGGAGAAACGCCCCTTTCAAAAGGTGATAGAGGCTTAATATTTGGTATATGGGCGAATCATCTCATAGAAATCAGAAAAAGAATAGAGCTTTTCAAAAATGTATAGTTAAGGGGGTGGGTACTCCATACAAAAGCATTCGAAAGATGAAATGCTAGAAATGCATACTTCACGATGAGATAGAGACTTCAAATTTGGTGTACGGGTAAATAGTTGGAAAGAAGGAATGTGAGCAATTTAAGTTTTCAAACTTTTGCTATTGTAGGGGGTGCCGCTCACTAAAATTTTCGATTTGCCGAACAAATGAAAAACGCCTTCTTTACAATGTGATAGAAGCTTGAAATTTAGTATATGGGCTAACTATTTGACAAAAACACCAAACATGAATACAGTTTGATAAAAATGTTCATTGACGGGGTGCTACACAAAAAAACGTTCGAAAAGTGAAGTGATAGAAAAAAATGCTTCTCGATAGGATAGAGACTTCAAATTTGGTGTACGGGTAGATAGTTTGAAAGGAAGAAAGCGTGAAATTTCAGATTTCCAATATTTGCTACTTTAAGGGGTGCCGCACACTAATATGTTCGATTTTCGGAATAAATGAGACACGCTTCCTTTTAAATGTGACAGGGGCTTGATATTAGGTATATGGGCCAATCATCTGATAAAAAACCCAAGACAAAGAGAGTTTTTCAAAAATGTTAATTTATGGGTGTGCTTCACAGAAAAAAGTTCCAAAGGAGAAATAATAATATAGGGGTGTCTCGGGATGAGATAGAATTTAATGTAGTGTACGGGTAAATAATTCGAAAGGGAGAAATGCGCAAATTTAGTTTCCCAATATTTTCTACTTTAGGGGGTTCTGCACACCAAAATATTCGATTTGTCGAACAAATGTGAAAAGCGAATTATTAAAAAATTTACATTATTCAGGGGTTGTTTATTGCGATACCGTTGATTTTCAACGGGTATTCGGCTAGTTTATCTAAAATGCTCATCTAGCATTTTGCATAAAATTTAAGGTAAGCAAGATATAATTATTTTATGATTGTTAAAAATTGTTTCTATTAACATATAACATATTTTACTCCCCTCCCCCATCAACGGATTAAGATTATTCTAAATTCCAGGTGTACAATCGGTATATTCTTTAAAGATAATGATAGTTTTCGTTATAACGGCTTATATACAGCATCTGTTGAGTCACTTTTTAGCTAAAAAACACTTTAAATTTTACGCACGGATCAGTGTTTGTTTGTTCCTAGGACGTTATATTAAATTTAGCTCCTTGAAAGTTCTTAGAAATTGTTTCTCGTTTTGCTCAATTTTTAGATTTCTTTTATGTGTGCGTTTTTAACACTTTACAACAAAGTTGAAAAGTGTTTATGACTTCGTTCATTCATTCATTCATTCATTCTGTCTGTCTGTCTGTCTGTCTGTCCGTTAGCACGATAACTGCCGTAAAAATGACTTAATCAAAATGAAATTTTAGTATGTTGTTCAGACGGTCTATAGGACCTATGGGAATATAAATGAATAATATCACCCAATTAGTTTTGGATTGAACCCGGGTTGAAAAAATGGAATACATTGAGCCCTATGGGACCTAATTTTTCAAGCATTTTTTAAGCGGATTTAAAATTCACAAATTGCTTCGAAAATTTTAGGCAATATTCAAATTGTTCCATAAAATATATAAAAAAAAATTCAGCGAAATATATTCAGTAGTTTTTTAAATAAAAATTAAAATAATAATAACACCTCTTATATGAAGCGATCACGTGTCCATGATATGAAACGATCACATGACCCACTTCAAAATGATATATGGCATCCATCTTGTCTCAAAATCGTGATTTTTAAAGTTCTTTCTAATTCATATTGAGTGTTGTATCCATCCTAAAACTACTTTATTTTGCCTAAATTCTGTGCATCTACATACTTTAACAACGCAATGACAATATATTTCAGTTTAAATGCTCATACAAATTTGATTATTTCTACTATTAAGCCTATTTTTCACCTATGTAAAATGTAAACAGCAAAATATGTAGAATGAGTTGTATTAGAATCGCTGTAATTCTTTAACACAAAATCATTTAGTCCATGGAGTCTGCATGGCTGATATGAATGAAATATTCATTGATTTTAGAAAGAGAAGGACGATAATTTTCGATGAAGTTTTACGCATAGAGTTTTACTTACTTGTAGCTCCATGGTCTTAATTTTTAAATAATATAAATTATTATAGTATTGTGATGAATGACATGAATGGGGGAATTATTTATGAATGAAATGTTGCTTTTATAGAGAGAGCCAGGCGAGTTATTTTTTCTATGACGTCATTTGAATGGATTTCAGTTGTTTTCGATGAAGTTTTCAAATATAATAAATTATCGTAGTATTATGATAATTCTAAAATTATTACCGAGGAATGTATCACATTTTAGAGATGTTTAAACCAGGCAATTTATATTTTAATGCCGTCATTTGAATGAAATTAATTTTTTTCGATGAAGGTTTAAGGTTTCAAATATAATAAATTAATGTAGTATTGTGATAAGTTTTAAAATATTACCGAGGAATGTATTGCATTTTAGACATGTTTAAATAAAATTGCATTGAAGTTGGAAAGTGTTTCATAATCAATGCTTTAAGCATGATTGATCTTTCTTGTTCCTACATAATACTGTATTGATTTTTCTTAAATTATAAGCATGTAATATTACTTACGCTATTTACAGACAACTTTTACTTTTTTGAATTATTCAAATTTTTGGTTATCAGCATTTCAGCTAAAGCTTCGTTTAATTTGAAAAGTAACAACTGTAATTTGAATGAGGTAATTTTTAAAACAAAGACAATATTCAACATATTCACATCTCACCGCTTTAAAACCCCTGTTATTTTATAAACTTGAATCCTTTAAACGAATTATATCGAATCTTAAAAATGTCTATATTCTGCGTTTATATTATGAAGTAAGAATTTAATAGAATATAACATTCTTTGGCATTTGAGTATTTAAACGAAAGTTAATAGGAAATAATTTAGTTTTTTAAATTATTGGAAATCAATCAAAATTCATTTTCTAAATCAATTAACTGTCTCACATGTAGAGCTCCAAACTTTCCTATTTTTATTGTTTTATTTCAAGTCATCAGAAAAAATATGATGAACCTCAAAGAATTTTTGTTCTTTCTGGTAAATAAAAAGTAAAAAAAAAATACTGTAAATTTCTAAATTTTTCTAAATTATTTCAATTTTTGAGTATAATTGAAATTATGTTACTATTTAATTAGAACTTTAAAATGTTACATTTAAAGCATAAGTAAAGCACATGTACTTTCCTTATATTTTTTTATATTATACTTGCAGTGTGGTGCACAGAAATGACCTCTTAGAATATTTTTTCAAGTATATAACTAAAGCCATATTCGTACAAAATTTTATTTCAGTCGGTTGAGTAGTAGTATTGTAATGTTGTGAAAACGACATGTGCTCAAATTGCGAATGACTAGTGAAAAATTAATAATAATAAAGCGTGTCGTTAACAGCAGGGTACCTCAATTTAACGATATGACCGACAGACCGATCGACAAAAAAAACTAAAGAATATTTATTTTGTGTTAATCACTCCCTTCAAAAACGTATAAATCTTTAAAAAAAATATGTGCGAATACTTACTTCTATTTTGCGAGGGAAGTATAATAAATATCACAAGAGTTATAAAAATATCCTTTTTATAATCTATTTTCCTGCAACACATAGGAAAGAAAAAGTATTGTGATGGGGGTCAAAAACCGGACGCTTGGATTTTGATAAATGTACCAGTGAATATTACCATCCATGAATACTAATCAACCATATTTTCAATGATATCTGTCATTTGTGCAGTTCTTCTTTCACGACTTTTTGTCTGCAAAAGGGGGGGGGATGGAACCTCAAAGGGGGCAAATTATCTAAAATCTTAACTAAACTATATAGAAGTAATTACTATATATATACATATATATAGAAGTAATGACTATATATATATATATATAGCAAATACGTATTCAAACATTGCGAGAAAATCTTGCTCCAGCTAAACAGGAGGATGAAAAAATTTCAATATAATGTAAATTGAATTATAGCTACAAAATTTCAGTCTGAAAATAATCAATAGCGAAATAAAAGTATAATAACAATCTAAATGCTGCCACATAAGAAGTGGAAACTAAGTTAAAATTCACAAAAGTATTTTGTGAGTTTCTGAATTTATTAGCATTTGGTCCGGTAACAGAAAATGTATCCGGGGGGTGAGGGTGGAGTATGTTTCCGGAAGGGGCTTCACCCCCCTCCCCTCCCCAGATGTATTTCTGGAAGAATCATGGAGTTTTTGGCAATGTGTCTATAGCAAATCAATAAAATAGAATACAATTCGGTAATACTTCTTCAATCAATAAATATCAGAGACTCATTAATTTTCGGGTGAATGGGACAGAAGAAAGTCATCAATTTTTCGAACATTTAAAATCAAAAATAAAATGAACATGAAAAGTAAAATGTTTAAAAATGTTACAAAAATAAATATTTTAATAGCAGTTTTCACTTAAAAGCGAATATCATCATTTATATAGAACGCTAATATGCATCGTTTTCGAGATATTTTGCGAGTTCTATTTGAAACAGGAAAAATAAAAAAATAATAAAAATGCACTTAATATTATTAAGTTATTACACATTTTGCAATTACTTTTAACAGGAAATAAATGAATATCATTATTTAGAAATTCTCATTGAAAATTTTACTTTTCCACATGCAGCGGTATGTATATCAAACAAATTAAGCAAATCAAAATATATTTGGTATGCAATTAATAACTGTCAGCTTCTTAATTTTCTCGAAGGCCAGGATCTTTAAATTTTCTTATTTCGATAATTAATTTTTTTTTTTAAAATAATATTAAAATTTGTTACAAAAATATTAATTTTATATATAATATTTCATTTTTTAAATTACACCATTTACAGAACGATAAAATGTGTGTTTTAAGGTATTGCACGTTTTTGATTTAAAATAGACTCTTTTTTACATTATATATACTGTTCACTATTATTAAAGAAGTAAATGATTTGCAAGGTCCGTAGAATATCTTATATATATATTCTATTAACCTTGAATGATTTGTAGGTACTTCTAACCAGAAAGAAATGGACAACATCGTTTAGTAGTTATCACTAGTCGTTCTAGAGATATTAGAAAATTTTACTTTCCTGCAGGAAGAGATACATATCTCGAAATAATAAAGAGAATTACATAATAGAAGTATACTAAATCGGTATTAATAAAACCTATTGACTTTCAGCCATATCTAGTTATAAGAAAGTTTTAATTTACGCAATTGTTTTCTAAAATCGAATAAATATAGAAATTTTAATTTTTGGCTAAAATATTTTATTCATAACAGCTTCAATGGAGGCAAATCATAAGAAATATCTGAAAAATGAGAATTCTAAATAAAAAAAAATCATTTTAGTTCTAAGGCAAAGTACAAAAAACTTTGAGCTTAATATATAGAGTTAAACTTGGCAGTGTTATATATATATATATATATATATATAGCGATGCTGAATATTGCACTTTTTTGATGCAGGATAACGTCTTTGTCGCCACCTGATATGAGGACTATGTCGGCAAATCGGGTATGACGAAAAGAGTGAGATTTTGAAAGATTATAATATAGCTTGGAGTGTAATAGTCGGAGGGGAACGGCAGTGGTATCAAGTGTTAGGCCAAGGATGTACGCGTGTTGTGAGGGGTGACGCGTTCAAGAGGGGAATGCGATCGAATGCGAGATAAGATAAAATGTATCAAGCAATAATCAAATTGCTACGTTTTATTTCTTTAATTCTGGTACTTAATTAACATTTCGTAATAATTAACTTTGTAACTTATTAGATCACTGTTGGCAGTTGTAGAAATAAATGAATTGTTTATGTAAGCCGTTGCTTCATTTACAAACACCCATGTGATAAGACGTATTCTACGTTGCGAACGTATCTTCGGTACAGCCCCTCAAGTCTTTTTTTTAACTATCTTACAACAATGGGATTTTGTAGGCCATTTAGTAGAAAAAAATACCGGTTCTATACTTTGAGGATGTGACAAACTTTAAAAGATTAAAATGCTCTACTAGACCACTAGATGTGTCTGTGTGTACCAAATTTCAGCTCTCTAGGACGTAGGAAAGTGTGTTGAAATGTCAAAGAAGTTGGAACAGATACAGACACATCATTCATGATGAGTTAAATAGAAGCTTTTAATAATAACGTTTATTAATATATATGTAAAAGCATGTATTAGACAACAGATTTTTTTAAATCTAAAATTGAATAGCATCATTTATATGATACTAACATTTTTCATTCTTGAGATATTGCACATTTTTTTTATTTAAAATGGAAAAAATCAAAATATTTAATACTACGACAGATCCATTCACTTGAAAAACATTTCGAACAAAATCGACTAAAAAGTGGCAATTTAACAGTGTTTCTCTCTCCTATTGCATTTATAAAGGTTAAGAGAAAAATGAATTTCAGGGAGGGGCGGCCACATTGCTTTCTGCTTGGGGCGGCAAAAAACCTAGAGCCGGGCCTGTACGCAGTATTTCCCACGCCAGACACGAACGTAGTTACCGTATGCAAATGTACAGGGAGCAGAATCAGCATAACTGGCACCTAGTAGGTTCCGTCGATAGCCAATCAGAGCACACGTTGCCCTTTAAAAACCGGCGTCCGAGGAATCTTCTGGTTGGACCGTTAAAAGTCCCCTGGAAAAAAACGTCGTCATCGTTGTTTCGTCATTTATGAAGCGCCTGGCAGGTTGTGCCGTATCTTCGATCTGTGTTGAAGGCCCAGACCATCCGACTCGTCCAAAGACTTAGAGCACTTTTGTGGATGGCCGGGAAAATTTTTGAATAGCGGAGTCCGACCTCCGCAGTCATGGTCCCCGGTCGGAGCAGCCAGTAGTTTATTTAATTTCAAAAAGTTTATACAGGATTCAGCAGCATAAGCTGAAAATAATTTTTTCCACAAAACAGACGGGTGGCAGACCAAGACATCAAACACAACATCGAAAATCACACAAAATCCAAAACAAATAACAAAACGTACAAAGAAAAGCATCATATAAACAGGGAGAAGAAGAATGGAGTCAGGCAATTTTAACCTCCAAAGAGGGAAAGAAGGTTCATTAAGAGAAAAATTGCTTAATATTAATCCTTCTTTTTTCTTTAACGCTTAAGCAAGCAAAAGGAAAGTAAGAAATGTCTCCAGAGGTAACAGACAGTACGAGAATTATATTTTAAGTCAGTTATCATATTTAAAGTTTTACCTTCTTTTTTTTTTTTTTTTTTTTTATAAATTAGCAAAGTTATAAGTCAAATCCGTTAATTCAATAAAAGGAATTGAATGAGTAAGGTTAGTTTTTACTCAAAGAAATTTTATTATTAACTTTTAATTTTTTGTAAGAAAAATGTTGAATTAAAAGGTATTTATCTATCATCGAAACAACAAATTATTTTAAGGAACAAGATCCAGAAATACAGGAAACATAAATCAGAGGAGGTAAAAATACCGGAAAGTGAGAACTCCGAAAAAAAAGGGGCAAAATATAAGAGTAATCAAATATCCAAAAAACAGGTATATATAAAGCAATAACATAAATACTTAAATGAAATTTCAAGAATATATGTATATGTTGTGTTTGTATATGCATAAGTAAGTTCCGCTACCTCTTAATATATATACTCGCCACGCCGATTTCATCATATCCAAAAGTTGAGCATAAAAAATGAAGCACAGAAACAAGGATGCACAGAATCAAGGATGAGCAGGTATGGACGCAAAAGAGAGCAGGCATTTATGTGAACAGAATAATGATTTAAGGCTTAGAGGTCATCTTCGTACGAAAGCAAATTCACTTTCAATCGAGTGTTCAGGCAGTACACAACATAGTAGCAAAAGAAGCACGCCTCAACAAAACAACCTTCAAGATAATCGGAGAACAGGCAGTCAAGATTCAAGAGTTCGAAATCTACTGATGATGAGAGGCAGAGGATCACTCATTGTAGCTCGAGGATAGTAGGGCTCAGCACAGGGATGCAGAACTCTCCATCAGTCAATTGTCCAGGCTCGACTCTACACAACAGCATGACATGCACTTAACCACAAAACGTCTTGAAAAGCACCAATAGGCACCTACATAGAATTCGCCCCAGTATACGTTATGTGTGACTGGCTATTTCTTAAATTTCACCTAATACCAAGAGAGTAGGTCCACATCTTTGCAAATGATTTAATGAGATTAAAAAATTAAAAATTGTTTAAATATAAAAATATAAATTTATTATTTAAAATAATATTTATATAATAATGATATAAATATTTATATAAATTTATAATGTTTTAACGCAAAAAAAAAATATAGATTAGATTTAGACTAAAGCTCTCAAATATTAATATTTTTGGACATGAAAACAGAAGCGTAATTTCAGAAATTGGCCTATAGTCAGTACGCAAATTAAAAAGTTAATTAATGTTAAAGTTAGTTTAAGTTAAAAATGTAACACATCAACAATTAAAATAATAATAACAAAAATCTTTGCTAGCCCATACAGGTCTATGTGCCTCTATAGGCCATTAGCAGTGACGTAGATAAATTTCTTTCTGGGGGGCCTACTCACCTTCAGCCTTAAAGCATAAGCTAGGTACTAAACTTTCGGAAATGCTACGACGCTTGTGTGATAGTGTAAGCGAAGTAAGTCACGTATGCCTTGTATACTCGACCAGTGTTGCCAGATTTTCAGAGTTTCTTTTCACATTTCAGGGAAGAAAAATTCCCTTTTTAAAGTTAAAATTTTTACAATACTGTGACCCCACCCCGCCACCTGTTGGACTTACTTTGAATCATAAATTAGTTTGCAGTTGCCGTTACTTTCTTTCGTTAGGTCTGGCTCTGGCAGCATGACATCTTTTATTCCCACTATTTGTGTTATTCACTAAATTTTTTCTACACTTTATTAACTGTAAAGTGTGTTTCGAAAGTTAATTCTCTCTCTCTGAAAAATTTATAAGATAAATTTTTATTTTGGAAGAAAAGCTACACGTTTATACCGCCGAAATTTAAATCATAAAATATTATATTTATATTATATTTTTAATTTATATATAATATAAATTTCATGCCACTTGGGGCTCCCAGAGTCGGGGGCCCCGGGCCATGGCCCGGTTGGCCCCGTGGTTAATCCGGCCCTGCCACCCACAGCGGGCGGAGCAACGGGATCTGTTTTTCCTATTGGTCAAGAGAACTGGAGCACAATTCCATGAGGAAAGTTTGAAGTTTTTTGATCTGCAATTAGTGTGATTATATCAAAGGTCTTTTGCATCGGGTCTACGTCTGCTTTAATTATTTTGGTGATTTGATTTAAGAAGTTCCTGACATCATTGATATTGAAATAATCTTGTATTTCTTTAAAGAATTTAATGAATTCTAGAAAGAGGTTAGGGGTTTGATTTGAAGATTTTTGGGCATCTGAGTGCATGTGGGCCCCGTGCTCTTCAGAACTTGGTGTTCTTGTCTCGGCATTCGCCATCGCCACGTTGTCTGTAGCAATTTCGAGGTTTTGTGATTTAGGGAGCTGTGGAAAGTTTTCCATGCTCAGGCTTGAATTATTTGATCTATTGGTACGAAGGTTTTGGGGTTTGGTTTTAGGTTCCTGGAACTTGTTACGGTTCCAGAGGTTTTTGGGGCAGAGCCTAAAGTTGGCGGGCCCCACCACAATTAGCACACTTTGTCGGAAGGTCCCTAGGTTTAAGGCATTCGCGAGTTTGATGGTTTTCTCCTGGAAAAAGCCGAGGTTTGTGTCTCTCCAATCTGGTGTCACTTAGATGAATTCGATCTACATGACGGCCACGGATAGCGCCACTGCGGCGCCTGCTCTTCAGTAGATCAAAAACCCACTGGCATGGAACGATTGCTTACTAGCTAGCTTCTCCTGACGCCAGCCCGCTTGCAATCCACTCGCGTATATTATTTATATTATATTTAATTGTAAATTATAGTTTTTTCGTTGTATCTAGACTTATGCTCTCATGGTCTGTTGTAATTAAACTTTTCTGGACTCTGGTATCTCCAGGTCTGAGTTTCCCCTTCGCCCCCCCCCCCTTTACCTCTTCTAGGCAGTCGGCCAA
The DNA here is from genome assembly GCA_951213105.1 of Amaurobius ferox. Classification (NCBI taxonomy): domain Eukaryota; kingdom Metazoa; phylum Arthropoda; class Arachnida; order Araneae; family Amaurobiidae; genus Amaurobius; species Amaurobius ferox. The sequence goes on from OX578152.1 coordinate 100,117,792, forward strand.
TAGCGTCACCAGACATCATTGACGACAACATCTTCAATCATCGACGACAACATCTACAAGTCTCGTCCTGTACAGGAACGACATACAGCCAAAATAATGTTGAACATTATAAAAATCGGACATTCATCCAACAAATTCGATGTGGGGATAAGTGCCTCGGCAAAGGCGCCCCGAAATGTTTCGTCTTGGCTTGGTTAGAGCTGATAGTGCGCCGACCGCCTATACCTCCCAATGCTGGGAGATGTTGCTGAAAAGCCGCCTCCGCCAGACGGCGTTGGTCTCGAATAAGTGGTTAAAAGCGGAGGAGTTAACATTGAAACTAATGGGAATTTATTGCAAAGGAAATGACTGATGTCTTTCGAAATAACTGAAGAATTTGTGTGAAATTGGGTGTGATTATTGTAAGTTGAATACACAAAAAGTCATTTGATTTTCAGAGAGATTGAGCTAGGGATATATTCGTATTTTTAAAATTTTATTTAACTTGATCTGGTGTTCGTTCAAACCTTTGAGGTCCAAAATAATCAGGTCCATTTATCACAGTAACGTGAAATTCGTTCTGACGTTTCCTCTTGTGGTACGTTTCAGTTCCTTCGATTTTGAAGCTTATCGGACTAGCCCGTCCTGGGCCCGCCATAGGACTTTACTTGGTTTTAGAAAATAACTCGAGAAAATCAGAGAACGTTGGAAATCTAAATTTAATATATCGTTTTCTTTTGGGGTGTATTTTAATTCTTTCAATTTTGAACCGTACAGGGTTAGCCCGTCTTAGGCCCGCCTAAGAAACTCACCCGATTTTGCAGTATCACTGAAGAACAGGTTTATCTAAAAATTCGAAGTTTAGAATATCCTTGCCATTTGCTGTATATTTTAACACTTTAGATAAAAAATCTTATCGGGCTAGCCCGTCCTGAGCCCAACAAAAGGAATATATCGTTTTTTGAGAATAACTAAAAATTCGGAGCATCTAGAATGTATAAATTTAATATGTCATTGTCCTTTGAGGTATATTACATTTCATCGCATTTCGAACCGTATCGGATTAGCCTGTCTTGGGCCCGTCATAGAAATTTTCTCGCTTTTAAAAAATAACTCGATCAATCGGAGTAGCTAAAAAAATGTAAATTTAGTATATCATTTCCGTTTGGAAGGATTTTAATTTAGATTTTGAACCTTGTCGGGCTAGCCCGTCTTGGATCCGCTGAAGAATGCATTATTTTTGGAAAAATAAATCGAGAACCGAAGTAGCTAAAAATTCGAAATTTAACATGTCGTTGGCTTTTGGGGTATATCTAAGTTTCTTCGGAATTGAACTCTATCGAGGTAGTTCGTCCTGGGCCCGACATAGGTATGGACCCGTTTTTTAGAATACCTGGAAAATCGGGGAAATTAGAAAATATAAATTTAGTACATCCTTGTCTTTTGGGGATTATTTTAATTCCTCTGTTTTTTAACCGTATCGGGCCAACCCGTTTTGGGCCCGCATTAGAAATTCACTTTTTTGGTGGAATAACTCTAAAACCGGAGTATCAAAAAGTTTCAAGTTTAGAATGCCGTTGTCATTTGCGGTATGTCTAAGCTCATTGGATTTAAAACCTGATCGGGCTAGCTCGTCCCGGTCCCAACAAAAAGAATGTACCCGTTTCTTAAGAAAAACTCCAAAACTGTAGCAGCTAGAATATCTAAATTTAGTATATCATTGTTTTTTAGGGTATATTTTGCATTTTGACCGACATAGTGATAATGTACTCATTTTTCGAGAATAACTCGTAAATCGGAGCAGCTAAAAATCTAAATTTAGTATATCAATTTCTTTTGGGGTTTATCATGATTTATAATTTGAACCTCAGCGGGCTAGCCCGTCCTGATTTTTAGCATGCTATTGTCTTTTGTGATATATTTCATTTTTTCGACTTTGAACTTCATTCAGCTAGCTCGTGCTGGGCCTGCCATAGGAATATACTCATTTTTTTAGAATAACCCGAAAACTGGAGCAGATAGAAAATCCAAATTTAGTATATAAATTCCTTTTCAGATTGAATTTAATATTTTTGGCGCATATATAATTATAATTAGTGGCGTAGGCATGGGAGATAGGATGTGTGGTAAAAAAACCTCTTTTGCCGAACAATTACATTAGTTCTCAAACTTGTCCATATTTAAAAAAAAATGAATTTTGTACTATAAGCTCCATTCGATCGTCGACCCCCTTTTTTCCTAGATACATAGTTGCATCCATATGCAAATGAGCTAAGAACTGCGAAATTTGTCCACGGATGTTGGGTCGGTGCACTGGGAGTACGAGTGAAGGTTGCGGTTCTGCGTGATCTGACGAAGAAGGTTTTATGCCTTCGAAACCGGTCGATATTAGTATTTTGAGTTGTATTCTGCTTTTTACGAAGATAATTTTATTTCTTTAGCAGAAATTTGGACCACACGTATTGATTTTATTTACTTGAAATTGAAAATTTTCAATAATTTTTAAAAGCATTATATGAATAACTTGAACGAATGCTTTAAAAGCAAACTTTTGTTTTGCATTTTGATACATATTACCATGTAAACCTAAAAAAAGAATGCATGAGAATGTCTAGCAAATACTTTGTTTTATCTCATATGTTCGGCTACAAGGAAAAATGCCTGTCGGTGGCCTTGTGAATTTGGAAAAAAATCTTGAAACACCATTGCCGTTTGAACATTAGAACAAGGCCTACAACTGCTGTCTCTTTGTACGGTGAAAGATAGCGTTGATAAGAATTTCGATTGAGAGTGGACATGTAATCGACCGCTATTTTATTTCGACAGGCGCGTCTTCTTTATATACGTTTCCGCAAATCGCCACATCTCTTACACGAACAATGCTCAAAAGTTCCGCAAATCAGCGGGGGCCCTGGAAATGGGTAGAAAACCAGAAAAGGACATTTTGTACTGCCTTCAGGGTGGCCTCTAGATACAATAGGAAGTATCTCATTAGCACACTGGTCATCTGAAAACGAATCTGTTTCTACTAAGAACCGTCACATGTACAATATTCTTTTTCGTTCTAAGATTGGACAGGATGGACCCACTCAGAAGGAAATGTTTTTCGAAACTATAAGCAGCAAGCTTTCACTCATTTGATGTATGACGTTGATGTTTGACGTTGTAATTGACGTTGAAAATCTATATTTTTGTTTCTATATTTGGATTAAAAAGGGCTGTTTTTATAACCATACTATATCAGTTTTCTAAGATCTATTAACATATTTAATAGTTTTTATAGTCGATGAAGCATGTCCTCAAATTCTAAAAAGAAAGTGAATGACAGACACTGCTTCGTACCTGAATGTAAAACAGGTTACAAAAATTTCAGAGGCAAATATTCTCTATATAAAGCTCCTGACAACGATGAACTGAGAGCTAAATGGACAAAGTTAATTCCTCGTGCAGATAAAGTTCTAAACAAAACTCTGTGGTTTGTGAGTTGCATTTTGCTAATGACTGGTTTTGCATTATTTAATTCTCTTGCATATATGCGTAGTCAAGATCTAGGATAAGGGAAGTCGACGATCGAATGTGGGTTTACACAGATCGAGCTAGCCCGTTAAGGTTTGAAATCCAATGAGCTAAGATATACCGCAAATGACAACGACATTCTAAACTTTTAGATACTCCGATTATAGAGTTATTCCCTCAAAAAAGTGAATTTCTAAGGCGAGGTCAAAACGGGTTCGCCCGATACGGTTCAAAATCGAAGGAATTAAAATATTCCCCAAAAGATAAGGATGCACTAAGTTTATATTTTCTAGCTGTCCCGATTTTTCAGTTATTCTAAAAAAACGAGTCCATTCCTATGTCGGGCCCATGACGGGCTACCCCGATAAAGTTCACAATCGGAGGAATTGAAATATTCCCCAAAAGATAAGGATATACTAAATTTATATTTTCTAGTTGTCCAGATTTCTAAGTTATTCTAAAAAAAGGGGTCCATTCCTATGTCGGGCCCAGGACGGGCTACCTCCGATAAAGTTCAATTCCGAAGAAACTTAAATATACAACAAAAGCCAACGACATGTTAAACTTGGAATTTTTAGCTATTGTAGTTCTGGAGCTATTTATAAAATACGAATGCATTCTTCAGCGGACCCAAAACGGGCTAGCCCGTAGGGGTTCAAAATCTAAGTTAAAATCCATTTAAGCAAACCCAGAATTTAAGCAAAACCCAGAATTTAAGAATTTAAGCAAACCCAGCCCTTCAACAGCTGGTTTCTTTTTGTGTGACGTCATGTAAGTTTGGGCGCAGATGAATGAATGATAAGAGAATTGGTTTCTTCATGTGGAAATTTATAATTCAATTCGTGTGTTCGTTCAATTTTGATACACACATGTTGTTGTTGTTGAGACCCAGACCGTCCGACCTACCAGAAAGGTGTAAGGTAACTGTTTGGACGGCCGGGAAGTGCCACCCAATTTAGATCGGAACCCAGTGGGGGAGGCATCCACAGGGACCGTACCCTCCTTCCCATACCACCAACCACTCGGAAGGACTTACGGACCCACATGTTTAACGTGATCGTACTCCGCGTGAACACGGCGTCAGTTTTGGCAGCGGCTGGAATCGAACCCGGGTCTACCGAGTGCAACTCCAGCGCGCTAACCAATGGGCTTCCGCGCCCGTGATACACACGTGTATATATTTATAATTCAATTCATGTGTCCGTTCAATTTTGATACACACATGTGTATATATATATATATTCTATATATATATATATTAATATTTTATATTAATTATTTTCTATTTAAATCCTTTCAAGGCTATCAAACTACTAGTATTAGGAGTTGCTCCTGCTTTTATTGAAAATATTACATATGAACTTTATTATGTTATTATGTTGTTGATTTTTTTTCATGCCCAAGTCGCACGAACAGCGCAAGAAAGTCTTCCAATTTTTTTTTCCTCTTTTAATATGAATATATAATTTTCATTTTAACAATTTAGTCACGTTTAAAATGCATTACCGTTTAAATTAGAATTAAATTAATTAATGTCTATGGAATGCCAAGTGTCTTCCTTGCCCTTCACTATGGGCGCCCATGTAACATTTTCCAGGAGGGAAACTGAAGGATGAGGCGTTCAATATCGACTAGCTTGTAACCTACATTTGTAACCGTTTGTTTAAACGTCCACGGGAGGGAGAGTTTCCCCTTGCGTTCCCTTATGGGAGCCCATGGCACACACACCCAGAGAACTAATTTCAGCAGCGACAAACTCAGGATGAGGCATTCAATATCGACTAATTTGAGATACATTTGTAACTTTAAATACCCACGGGAGGGCAAATTTCCATTTGTGTTCCCTTATGGGCGCCCATGGCAAGGACACCCATAGAACTAATTCCAGAGGCGACAAACTCAAGGATGAGTTTGACTCGCTTACGATATTGACTAGCTTAAGACCTAGATTTGTGACCTTGAAAGTCCAGAGGAGGCAAGTGTCCGCTTGCTCTCCCCTATGACGCCATGCAACTTCAACTTTTCCGGGGGTTGCAAACTCAAGGATGAGACATACAATATCGACTAGCTTGATAACTACATTTGTGACCTTGAATGTCCAGGGAGAGAAACTGCACCCTTGTGCTCCCCTATGGGAGCCCATGATAGCAGGTGCTCAAAGTTTCAGTTTCCTATATCGTGGAGACTTTTGTAGGATTTGGACATACTTTTTACACCCCCATACACCTTGTCTACCCTTGGGAGAAAAATGGAAGGACCTGTTAGGTTCTGTCCCGTTGTTGATGCTATAAGCATGGGCGCCCATAGCACTTTGCCAGGGAGCGAACCCATAAATGATACGTACAATATCGACTACATTGGGCAACCTGATACCCACGTTTGAGACCTTGAATGCTCAGGGCGTGCAAGTTCCCCTTTGCCTTCCCCTATGGGTGCCCATCGCATGGACTCTTTGCTTATACAGTTGACCTCGGGACAGAACTTAATGGAGCCGAAGTTTCGATCTTCCCTGGGGTGAAAAATAGCCTTTCAAAATCCTTCAAAAGTCTCTGTAACATGAAAGGCCGAAATATTGCACACATGCCATGGGCACACATACCATAAACCTTTGGGTTGGTCTGAGCATTCCACACATGCCATGGGCGTCCATAGGGGACGTAGAACATCTGAAATATAGGTATCAATCTAATCAATACTGTACGTCACATCCTTGTGTTTGTCTTAGCTGAAAAGAGTTCCAGTATGGCCCTCGCCATGGGTGCCCATAGGGGAGCATAAGGGAGCACTTGCCTTCCCGTGAACATCAAGGTCCCAAATGTAGGTGTCAAGCTAGTAGATAATGTGCATCTCATCCTTGCATATGCTCTTGGAAGAAACTCTATGGACGTTCTTGCCATGGGAGCCCATAGAAATTTTGTAAGCCACAAACGTAGGCATCAAGGTAATCGATATTGTACATTTCGTCCTTGAGTTCACCCCGTTTTAATAAGTTCTATGGCCTCCTTGCTATGGGCGCCCATAGCAAGAGCACCCATATAACTTTTACAGGCAGAAAACTGAAGGGTGAGACATACATCGACTAGCTTGATATCTACATCTGTGAACTCCTTCTTCTTCGACCCAGACCGTCCGACCTACCAGAAAGGTGTAAGGTATCTGTTTGGATGGCCGGGAAGTGCCACCCAATTTAGACCGGAACCCAGTGGGGGAGGCATCCACAGGGACCGTACCCTCCTTCCCCTACCACCAACCTCTCGGAAGGACTTACGGACCCACATGTTTAACGTGATCGTACTCTGCGTGAACACGGCGGCAGTTTGGGCAGCGGCGGGAATCGAACCCGGGACTACCGAGTGCAACCTCCGCGCGCTAACCACAGGGCTACCGCGCCCCATCTGTGAACTTGAACGTCGACGGGATAGTAAGTTCCCCCTCAAGACCCCTTATGGGCGCCCATGCCAAGAGCGTTTATAGAACTTATTCCAGCGGGGCCACATTCAAGGGCGACAATATCGACTAGCCTGACACCCTGTGGGCAACACCTTATTATCAGCATCTCGTATGGGCGCCTATGGCAAAGGCGTCAATAGAAATTTTTCAAGGAGGGTATACTGAAAGATAAGTAGTACAATGTCTACTAATTTGGTACCTACATTTGTGACCTTGAACGTTCACAGTAGGGCAAGTGACCCCTTGCGCTACCCTACAGGCGCCCATGGTGAGGGCGCCAATAGAACTTTTACCAGCGGTATAAACACAAGGATGTGAAGTACAGTATTGATTATATTGACATACAGTATTGATATTTATATTCGAGTATTGTTAATATTATTGTATAAATATTGATAAATGTTATTGTCCCCTATGGGCGCCCATAGGAGAGCGTGAGGGGGAACTTGCCATCTCGTGGATGTTCAAAGGTAGGTATCAAGCTAATCGATATTGTACGTCTCATCCTTCAGTTTACCACCTGAAAAAGTTCTATAGGTGCTCTTGCCATGGGCGCCCATAGGGGAGCGCGAGGGGCACTTGTCCTCCCGTGGACGTTCAGGGTCTCAAATGTAGGTATCAAGATACTAGATATATTTACCTCTCATCCTTGAATTTGGACATTCCAGGAAAAGTTTTATGAACGCCCTTGAATCCCACTCCTTTTGAACAAGGTGGACCCCCTCCTGCAATTACAACACTATATTTTGACATTATTTCTCTCATCCGAGTTCTAATCACGTTAATTACAAAATGCTCTACCTAATTCCATTTTTTTACAGAATGCATATGCACATAGAATTTCATGGCTGTACGTACTCTCTCTCTTAAAATATCTAATTTCAAATTATTCGTGTTTTAATTAACTGTTTCTAATTTCCTACAGAATGGTAGAATATTTTGAAATCAATGTGATTAAAACACAAATTATTCAAAATTAGAGATCTTACAAAAGAGAGAGAGAGAGAGTACGTATAGCCATGAAATTCTGTATGTAGATGCATTCTGAAAAAAAAAAAAAAATCAGAATTAGGAATAACATTTTATAATTAACGTGATTAGAGCACCAATAAGAGAGAGGGTGTGTGTGTGTGTGTCAAAAATATAGTGCCCTCAAAATATAGTGTTGTAACTGCAGAAAGGGGTCAACCTTGTTTCGAAAGAGTAGGATTCAAGGGCGAATATAAAACTTTTTCCCGGGATGGCCAAACTCAAGAATGAAACATAATTATGTACTAGCTTGATATCTACACTTGCGACCTTGACCGTCCACGGGAGAGCAAGTGCCGCTCCCGCTCCTCTATGGGCGCCCATGGCAAGGGCACACATAGAATTTTTTTAAAGGGGAAAACTTAAACTCAAGGATGAGACTATAATTATTACTCAAGGATGAGACTTATATCGACTAGCTTGATACTTACTTTGGGACCTTGAACGTCCAAGGGAGGGCAAGCGCCCATGGCAAATGTGACCATAGAACTTATTAAAGCTGGGGCAAACTCAAGGACAAGACGTACGATATCGATTAGCTTGATACCGACATTTGTGGCTTTCAAATTTTTATGGGCTCCCATGGCGAGGGTGTCCATAGCGCTTTTTCTAAGAAGAGCGTACTCAAAGATGAGACGTACAATATCTACTAGTTTGACACCTACATTTGTGACCTTGAATGTTTACAGGAAGACAAGTGCTCCCTTACATCTATGGATGCTTCCTTACGTCTATGGACGCCCATGGCTAGGACGTCAAAAGAACTTTTTCCAGCGGGGACAATCTCAAGGACGAGACTTACAGTATTCATTAGTTTGATATTCGTGACTTTCAATATCCCATATGGGCGCCCATGGCAAGTGTGCAATGTTTCAATATGTCACTGAGACATTTGGAGGGTCTGGAAAGACTGTTTACCGTCCCTGAGGAAATCGAAATTTGGCTCCGTTAGGTTCTGTCCTGAGGGCAATAGTATAAGCAGGGAGCCCATAGAGCACGGCAAGGGAGCACTTAATCCCAACAGGATATTCAAGGTTACAAATGTAGGTTACCAGCTAGTCGATATTGAATGCGTCGTCCTTGAGTTCCCTCCTGGAAAATGTTACATGGGCGCCCATAGTGAAAGGAAAGGATGACACTTGCCGTCCCATAGACGTTCAAGGTTAGACATGCAAGTCTCAATTTAGTCGAAGTGGAACGCTTTATCCTTGAGTTTGTTGCCGATAGAATTAGTTGTATGGGTGTCCTTGCCATGGGCGCCTATAAGGGAAAGCAATGTGAAACTTGCCCTACTGTGTACGTTTAAGGTTACAAATGTAGATTACAAGCAAGTCGATATGAAACGCATCATCCTTGAAATTGCCACCGATGGAATTAATTCTACGAGTGTCCTTGGCATGGGCGCCCATAAGGGAATGCAAGGGAAAACTTGCCCTACTGTAGATGTTTAATGTTGCAAATGTAGTCTTCAAGCTAGTAGATATTGAACTCCTCATCCTTGATTTTGCCCTATTGGAAAATGTTACATGGGCGCCCATAGTGGAAGGAAAGGATGACACTTGCCGTCCCATAGACGTTCAGGGTTAGACATGCAAGTCTCAATTTAGTCGATGTGGAACACCTCATCCTTGATTTTGTCGCCGATGGAATTAGTTCTATGGGTGTCCTTCCCATGGGCGCCCATAAGGGAATGCAAGAGAAAACTTGCCCTACTGTGGACGTTTAAGGTTGCAAATGTAGTCTTCAAGCTAGTAGATATTAAACTCCTCATCCTTGATTTTGCCCTATTGCAAAATGTTACATGGGCGCCCATAGTGGAGGGCAAGTAGGACACTTGCCCTCTCATAGATGACTCATTAGACTTGCTAGCTAATCGATGTTGAACGCCTCAACCTTCAGTTTGTCACCATGAAAAAAACTCTATGGGTGCTCATAGGAGAGGGCAAGGGGTGCACTTGTTCTTCCCTAGGACATTTAAGATCACAAATGTAGATTTCAAGTTAGTCGATATTGTAGGTATAATCAGTAATAATAGTTTGCACCCCTAGAAAAATTCTATTTTCGCTTTGCCATGGGCGTCCACAGGGAAGCGCAAGGGGGCATTTACCCTCCCTTGGAAGTTTAAAGGTCACAAATGTAAACATCAAGCTAGTCAATTTTTTACGTTTCATACTTTAGTTTGACCACCGCAGGAAAAAGTATTTTTATGATTCTTTAATCCTCTTCTTTCAATCAAGGTCGACTCCGTCCTGCAATTACCACACTGTTTTTGATCGTACAATATTTTTGACATATATATTTTATGATATATATATTTTTGACATTATATATATATATATTATAAATATTTTTTACATTAATATTTGACGTTATAAATATTTCTGACATATATATATATATATATATATATACATATATATATGTAAAAATAGAAAGATTTCTAAAAAAATTATTGAAATAAGTTTTAGTGTACTTGCGCACAGCAGCATAACCTTACCGCCTTTGTGTAAGCACTTTACGTTATCTTCCTTCTTCTTTTATATCTCCAATTATGTCTTTACATATATATATATATATATATGGCTATATATATGTGTGTGTGTATTTTCAATATCAAAATCACGTACAAACTAATTGAACTGTACATTTCCTCATAAAGAAAACAAAGAACTCTATTCATTTACCGCGGCCACATATCTACGCACGTCACACAAAGAGAAAAAAGAACAATCGGAAGAGCTGAGTCTGCTGAAATTCGCGCCTGACGTATGTATCACGTGATATTCTGGCGGGAGTGTCTTTGCAGTGAATAAGCGCTCGTCCAATTTCAGCGCAAGCGCAAAGCGGCCTCTTATAGTTATAGCCAGCCAGAATTGTGTGGAGACGCTAGTCTGTTTTTACATTACATTACATTACGCTCCAAGGAGCTAAAACTCAGAGGATATGGCACTTTGACTTGCCTCTCACTCTTTTGGAGAGAACTATTAGAGAAAAGTACTTCTTTCAGGCGTTTCTCAAACATTTGTATAGTGCAAACAAGTCGAATAAGATTAAATACTTTAAAAAGTCATTGGACATATTATTCCAGCTCACATGTAATAATGAAAATAATTTCAATAAAATCAAAGCCCCCAATTTCCTCCTTTTATATGTATATAGGAGGAAAAAATTCCATTTTTCAAGATCTATTTTAATGTTACATATGCATTAGTGAGATCTAAAAATAGTATATTTTTAAGTATTTTCTTTCTTGATAAAGAAAAGTTATAAAATAATTATGTTTTATCTATAACAGGATTTTTTTTAATGATAAATTTAAAACATTACACAAAAGGAATAGCAGGGAAAAAAAATTTAAAATTCTTAAAACGCAAATTATTAAATATAATAAATAAGAGTAATGTATTAAATTATAAGAACAAATTTAAAAATGCTTTTGAAAAATATATTATTAAATATTATATTAGAATTCGTTTTAAATACTTGCAGATGGGGAACCTTTTTGCCACTATGAAAAAAAATAAAATTAATAGCAAAAAGAAAAAAATAATTTACTCAGTTTATTGTATACATAAAAAATGCATTATTAAATAATTAAAAAAATGAAAAACCGGTTTATAATTAAATATTTTTTAATATATTACAGTATATAATATTAAAAATTATTTAAAAAAAATAGCTGCTTGTAATTGAATGGTTGAATATTATGAAATGGAAGCGACATTTTGCTGAAAGATAAGTTAAGCATAAATTTAGTGCTATTAAATCATATTCCTTCACTAGAAGTACTTGCGTAAATATTTTATATTTTTCTAATAAAGCACACACATGCAGGTCCGTGGAAAGCGGGGGGGGGGGGGGGAGTAAGGGGCCTCTCCGGGCCCCCGTCCCCTCATATGTGTACCTATAAATTTTCCTGTCTGGGCTGGGTTCCCCAGCATACCGGAAAAGGGGGGGGGGGGGGCTCCAGCTCGGGTCTATTAATTAGAACATTTTTATGATCAAATACTTCTTATCAAGTTCTTTAAAAAGTTTAGTAAGATTATTATATTTTATTTTTAGAAAAATAGAAGTGGAAAAAAGGAATCTCTTCATTCTTCAAGCTCTATTTTAATGCTATATATACATTTGTAGGAGCTAGAAACCGTAAAATTTGACTCTTTTATCGGTAATTTATTTTTAAATATATTTGAAGAATTCAAATAACACTGTCGTCTAACGTTAGTGAACGAAATATAATTTCGCCGTCAGACAACTATCCCACTGGCAGGTAGCTCAATGCGCGTCCGCACTTACGGCAGCCAAATTATATCGTTTCCGCAACCGCACTTGCAGGTTGCCTAACCACTTCGCCAATTCTTCCAGCTGTTTAGCACGTGTTGTTGTTGTTGTTATTGTTGAGACCCAGATCGTCCGACCTACCAGAAAGGTGTAAGGTTTAGCACGTGTGAAATCACGAAGTGCCGTGACTTTCGTATGCTGATCTCTACTTTAATTATTGATTTCGAAGTGCTCACAGAATATGATGACTGAGAAAAGATTTAGTCGAAAGAAGCAGTTGGCTGCTCATGTCCATACTCGTACTGGACTGAGTGATAAATCATTTATTTGTGAAACATGTCATGAAAGCTTTGTAAAAAGAAGTAATTTAAATAATCACATATGCATTTACAGTAGTGGAGAAACAGGATTAGAACAAAGATTTGTCAAAAAGACTTATTCTCTGGATAATACTTTTGATATTCAAGACAGTACTTGCAATAATGAAAAATTATTCAGTTGTGAAGCTTTCCAACAAACATTTAATGAAAAAAGTCAGTTAGATCTCCATGTCCATACTCATATTGGTGAAAAAGGTCAGAATCATAAAGTTAGCTCTCACACTGCAGGAAAAAAATTTAGTTGTGAAATCTGTCAAAAAATATTTAGTCGAAAGTATCATTTCGATCGTCATGTTCTTACTCATACTGGTGAAAAGGAAAATACAGTTAGTTGCGAAATCTGCCAAAAAACATTTAGGCAAAAGAATCATTTAAATCGTCATGTTCTTACTCACACCGGGGAAAAGCCATTTAGTTGTGAGGTATGTCAAAAAGGGTTTAATCGAAAGGATCATTTGATGCGTCATGTTCTTAGTCACATTCCTGAAAAACCATTTCAATGTCATGATTGCAATATAAAATTCAGTCGAAAGGATCATTTCATTCGGCATATTCAAGCTCACACGGGTGAACAGCTATTTTTTTGTGAGGTGTGTAAGAAAGGATTTTGTCGAAAGGATAAGCTCAATTTTCATGTCATTACACACTCTGCAGAAAAGCCTTATAATTGTGAAGTTTGCCAGAAAGGTTTTTATCAAAAGTGTAAATTGGATTATCATGAACTGACTCATGCTGGTATGAAGTCCAAGTAGTTGTACAGTCTGTCAAAGCTGTTTAATGGAAAGGATCATCACATTCATATTCCGTGACAAACAAGTTTGGTGTGAGATGTCTCAGAAAAGATTTAGTAAAAATAGTGAATTAGATCATCTCTATACTCGCTAGTAGAAAACTATTCATTAGTATGTCAGAAGATATTTTACAAAACTAGTTAATTGAATTGCCATGGTTTTCTTCATTTGTGAGATACGAAGTCTTCAGAAGAAAGGGTTATTTGAATTTTCATATGATTTTTTTTGGTTTAAAATAAACATCAAGTTATGAAGTGTTCTAGAAAGGATTTTTGTCATAAGTGCATTATACCTACTGCATAAAGTTGTATTATATGCTGTGGTTTTAGGCAAGATTTTCTTGTAAACATAAGCAAAATTACATTAAATGGCTGGAAGAAACCTATTTCTTCCAGCCGGTTATTTCCACGGTTTTCTCCACTTTAGAAGAAACTTGCCAACCCTGCATTTAACCATCAGGTATAATCCTTTTTTTAATTTCTTCAAGTATCATGCTTATTAAAATTTTCTTCTAAGTATCATGTTTTTGTTTTAAATATAATTTTTTCTAAAAGTACTCTGCCAGATGGTGCTTGCTCACATGTGATATCAATAAGTGAGTAGTGTAATTTATTGTATATAATAGTGTGTATGTCACTTAGTATCTCGCCATAAAATACATTGTTATGGATTCCAATATTTAACTTTTTAAAAATAAAAATAGCACATTGTGATTTAAAATTGGTTAATCTCTTATGTTATATGATTATTGTGCAAATCAAAATGTAATGTTATTTATCATTAAAAGATGTTATTATAGATTTTAACGTTTAAATGTTTTATTTAACCTATTACTGTTTAATAAAATATAGGGCAGAATGCTCATGGGTTTCACTATTATTGTAAATAGGGTAAAAGAATGAGAACATTGTTATGCATAAGATTTTGTCGAAGTCTTGTATGCATAATCATGTCCACTTATGCAATATTAATTTAATGTTAATGAATGACATAGCTGTAGGCAGGTTGTATAAAAATAAGTTATTTTCTAAATTCGAAGTAAATTGATTATACAGTGTAAGAACAGTCCAGTCAGAAAAGTTTTTTGAATTGTTCTTTATTTAATATAATTCATATACACTTTTTAAAGTTGTTCTATATTTATGGATCAGTAATTTATTTCTATTATCTAAAAATAAAATCTTGAATATAGTTGGAAAGTGTGTTTTTAATTTCTTTATCTGATTTCTATAAAAGCTTAATTGTTTGTATCCTACAGTTTTCAGTATTGATGGTTTCAATTTATGAAATGCTAAGACATATGAATCTTTTGATCATGTGACACCTTTTAATGAAAAAGCGCAAAATGTAACTTTTTATACCAGCTTTCTAGAAAAAAATTTCAAGATTAAAAATATTTTCCATAGCCCAATTTGTCAAACAACAGGAAAATTTGTGCTTTGTTTAAAACCCGATAAAATAATTAGTATTTTAAATATTTTTGTAAAATGAATGCATTTTTGATACATATTAAAAGTACTTCCATTTATTTTATTTATATTTAAAAAAATCACAAACCTTCTTCTTTACAGCAACCATGCTTGGCAAGAAACAGTGGGAAAGCATTTACTTTAAACAGATGTGGAACAAAACTCTAGTATTTTGCAACTGACTTAAAATAACTGCTTTTGCCATCTAATAGATGGATGATATATTGGACAACATTGTAAAGTCACTAATCCTCAATAAACTTGTATGGCAATTTTGCATAAGAGTATAAGTAGAAGTTAAAAAAATATTCTCACAAATTAAAACTGTAATTTCTTACACTGCACCAATTTATATCCATTATTTATGTTTCTTACTGATGTAATTAAGACAGAGATGAAAACTCATCTCATTACTGGGGGATGGTGACAGAAATAATAAATTTTCATTTTTATAAAGGCAAAACTACATTTAATGGGATTGAAAAATACTTTTTGTTGAAAAATAGGTGGTAGAACAAATATATATTTTAAACAAATGTTGCAAAAAATATCTATTTTATTATTATTATTTTAAAGCTCAAGGAGTACAAAATTGAAAATCATCAGATACTAGAATGAGTTACTTAGTGTTCCAGCTAGGCCAGTTTAGAAGGGTGCGGCACCATGGCCTTTTCTTTTCAGAGCAAAATGCATCATGCCTCTTTTTAAACCACCCTGTCCCTTTCCTCAAGTCTGGCTTTTCAGATGTTAAAGATTTTAAAGTTTGGTACTATTTTCTTATTAAGCATGCACTTTTTTTAAAAGTGCACCTTTTTGAGATGGATTCAGCCTTTTTAAGATTTTACAACATAGTTGAAAAGTGTTTATGACTTTGTTCATTCTGTTTGTCTGTCTGTCCGTTAGCCCGATAACTGCCGTAAAAATGATTTTATCAAAATGAAATTTTAGTATGTTGTTTAAACGGTCTGTGGGAGCTCTGGGGATATAAATGAATAATATCACGTCATGGGATCCGTCACCAGATACCCATGACCTGAAAGTACAGCTTCATTTGGGAACTTTGCGTAAATCATTTTGAGATTTCGTAATTTTGCTCGAAAGAGGTATATGGTTTTTGAACTTGGCGGGGAGTTGTACCTCCCACCATAACATATTATGTAAGATGCACTAAACCGAGTGAGGGAGTGGGCGGTGTATTAAAATAATCGAGCACTTTCACTATAGCTAAAATCCTAGTTTTGGTGTCATTCGATTCATCTCAGCTACGAGACCAAGAGAAAATTTCAGTTTTCAAAAATTCGAGTTATGGGTGACGGTGCAAGGGGATAAATTAAAAAATTCAAAACAATCTTGTTTAATTACTGAGCACCTCCTCTCTAGTTATAGAATTTTGGTTTTGGTCTCATTCGATCCATCTCAGCTTTCACGTCAACGGAAAAAAGAAATAATATATTTTACACTCAAAATATGGGTGCTGATACAAAAGGATTTTCAGAATATTTACACCACTTTTCCTCTCAAAAACAATAAGTACACAATTTAATAACATTTGGTTGCCAATAATAAAGCTGGCCATTAACAATTTTAATTACCGTAAAATTCTGTCGACCTGCCCTTTCCAGGAACTCGTTCTTCCACCTCACCCTCTTCCAATTTCTGTCTCAATTCGAAGTTCTGAAAATTTCCCTAACAATCATTTCCCTTCCCCTCCTCCTTTAAACGTCGAAAAAATAATATATTTCGTCGTTGAATGAAATAAAGTTATTAAAAATATATTTTTGTTCAATTCAGCTGAAAATTCCGAACAAGCTTCTTTCTTCCCTTTACATACTTTTCGTCTTCCCGTCGCATTTGAGGGAGGAAAACAACTGAATTCTACTTGTTTCTTTATAGCAGAAAATTCCCATTAAGTACACTTTTTAACACTTTACAACATAGTTGAAAAGTGTTTATGACTTTGTTCATTCTGTTTGTCTGTCCGTTAGCACGATAACTGCCGTAAAAATGACTTTATCAAAATGAAATTTTAGTATGTTTTTCAGACGGTCTGTGGGACCTATGGGAATATAAATAAATAATATCACCCAATTAGTTTTTTATTGAACCCGGGTTGAAAAAATGAAATACACTGAACCCTATGGGACCTAATTTTTCAAACATTTTTTAGCAAATTTAAAATTCACAGATTGTTTCGAAATTTTTAGAAAATATTCACATTATCCCATAAAAAATATAAAAAAAATCTCAGTAAAATATATTAAGTAGTTTTTTAATTAAAAACCATTATTATAGGGAAAAAAACAAATTCAATTAAATTCTGACTTTTGGGATATCCTCCAGAAAGAAAAAAGAGATATATTATATAATAAATATCTTTCCAAGAGTTTGAACATTTTGTATATGAGAGAGGCTTCACATTTTAAAATAAATTTGGTAGATAACAATTTTTCAAATTTTTTTTAAATTTTATATAACTCTTCGTGATATACTTATTTGATGGCATTTTTGATGCACTTTCCTATGTTCTAGAGAGTTAAAATTTGGTACACAGCTTAAATTTGTTGAACATTTTATTCTACAAAAATTTGGTGGATCTTTAAATATAGATCATACATCTTTTTCGAAATGGCCTGCAAATAATCCCCGTTCACCTCTATAAATCATTGTTGTAATATTGTTAAAAATTCTGATGTGGGCAGCACATGTCTTTGCCTGCAGACTCATATTCACGTTCTCTTTATTTCTTCAATAATAATTTGAGTTTATCTGTACAAAATAACAGCCATAAGTATTTTAAGGGGACGGTGGGCGTTGAAATTTGTTTTATTTATTTATTGACTTAGAAACATGAAAATTTGTATAAACATTCTTTTTAACATTACTATATAAAATACCATTCAATTTTTTTCAATTTTGTTATTTTGTATTTTTTTTTTAAATTTAATTTTTTAACGAAAAATTGAAAATGCTCCTTGCGTGCCATTTGTTCACATTTTTGATTAATTTTGCATTACAATCACTCAAAAACACATTATGAACAAATTTGGGTATTCATTTTTAAATCCCTTAGAAAGTTAATTTTTTAAAAATATTTTTCTGCATTGAAACTTAATTTTCATCATTTAATTGGGTTATTATTCACTTTCAATTACCTTAATCAAGTTCAATTATAAAATGCATACCCAGTTTCATTAAAAAGTATGAAAGGTGTCTTCTTACCAAATTTCATGCATCTCAAGCAAAAATTAAGATGCATGGAGCATTTTAAAAATGTAAAACCTTTGAAAATTCCGTTTCAAAAAAAAAAACGAAAATTCCGTTTCGAAGCATTGCACCTGCTTCAGCAGGTACAATGCTTCTCGATTTTCATGGACGCCAATGTCTGCAAAGGGGGGGGTCGAACTGTTTGGGATAGGGTGTGTCAAATACCTGTCTTTTTAGGAGGTTCTTCATTTGAGATGGACGCTGCCCCACCCGTAAGCAAAAAGTTAAATGTTGAAGGCCCAGACCACACGACCAACCCTGAGGCTAATGGTAGCTTAGTGTATGGCCGGAAAAGGTTAAATGTGTAAAACAATATTATACATTAAAAAAAAAATTTTTTTTTTAGTCGATTTTTGCTCATTTCAACATCCACCGTCCTCTTAAATGACATTGAATTTGCACATTAAACTTAAATTTGGTTCTCATTTGATAGCTGGACTTATTGTCAAAGGTGGCATAGCGAAAACGCGAAAAAACTGGAATATCTGAAGAACGGCTGGTCCTAGAGTAATGGGGTTAGTCTTATTCTTTTTGTTGTCAAAAATCACGTATAAAATAGGAATTTAATTGATATAATTGAGCACACGTAGTCTTTTATTTTTGTATTTAACGATTTTTGCGGACCATTTCGCAAAAATAGCCCGTTCTTTTTTCCCGAATCGTACAAGAATAACCTACAAATGATTCATATACCAAATTTTGTTAAATTTGGTATATAAATCACTTGTAAGTTATTGAAATATTATACACCAAATTTTGTTAAATTTGTTCCATTAGTTTTTAGCTAGAGTGGATAAAGGCAATTTCTGCCGGCCATTTCGCAAAGAAGGCAGATTCTTTTATTACGAATCGTACTATAATCTAATGAACATCAGGATTTCCCACAAAAAACATACCTACTAAATTTTATGAAATTCGGTCCATTAGTTTTTCAATTAGAGTGGATATAATATCCTCACAGACACACAGAAACATAAACAGATACAGCCTTACACACACAGACGTCTTCCTAAAAATAGCTTTTCGTGTTCTAGCAGTCCCAAAACGTGTAGATCCTTCGAAAATTCGAGTTCCGATCTTCGGCACGATTCCAATACTTTGAATACATACACATACACATATTATCTATGTATCTAAGTTCCGTGCCTATGCAATTACAATAGTTGTGATTTTAAATGATCCCTAAACTTTTATTATTTCTTCAACGAAGCCTAATTTTAACTTGTGCAGAATGCAAATATCTCAAGCGATTGTAAGGTGAGTTACATAAGAATTGCTGAATTTTTTTCACACAAAATTATTTAGCTCTGGAGTCTGTAATACAAGTTATATGAATGAAATATTCATTGATTTTGCATAGAGAATCAGATGATTTATATTTCGATACAGTTTTAAATATTTAAGTATAATAAATTACTGTAGTACTGTGATAATGTAAAAGATATCACCACTGAATGTATCACATTTTAGAAATTTTTTAATGAAATTGCATTTCAGTTGGAAAGTGTTTCATAATCAATGCTTATGCATGATTGATCTTTCTTATTTTGGTTTAGAGTGAACACTAAGTTATACTGGTATTGCTCAGATCTTAACTAAGCACCCGCTATGTAAACAATACAGATAGCACTACTCAATTTCAAAATTATCTGTTTTGAACCCAAATCATTACTGCCAAAAATAAGTAACTCCAAAAAATCTAATGAATCAACTTTTTGTAATAAAAGATTTACTTTATGGATAGTAATTTAAAGCACACTACTCCCTCCAAAAAAACATTTTTTCTTTTCAAATAGTTTGTTCTCCATTCATACTTTTTATTTGATAATCTTAAAGACCATAGTTTGTTTTGGGGCTCTCGACAGTTCAAAATTTATGTATAAAATATCATATCTAAAGGTAGAAGTATCGCTGGGTTTTTATTTATTTTTTTTTTTGAAGGGGGGAGCGGGAGGTAGAGCTATTCTTACAAGAATCTGAATTTATGTAACTAAATATTTTGCTTCTCATTCCTGCAAACTTCAATGGGTTCCTGGGGCACGGAAGGGAGATTATAACTCTCCAAACTCCTCTCTTGAGGACATACTGCCTAAAGTCTTGCAAAATCTCTCCCCTCCAAAGTCTTCTAAACACATAGGATTTGGAGGGGTTCCATTGTTGCAGGATGATAAGGACATCTTTAATTCACTGCATTTGGAAAATTTAGAAATGCAAATTATTAGTTTTTAATTTAATCTAATCTTATTTGAGCATAAAAATGTGAATGTATGTAAAAACATATTGGAGAATTGGAATGTCATCGATTGTCATAATATGAAGAATCAGAATATCATATTGAAATTACAATTTTAGAAATGAAGAATAGCATGCCAATTAACTTTATTTCCATTGAAAAATTAGCAATCTTATTTTTAGTAATTTTCCTACCACGAAAGTCATTTTTCTGTATTGAATCACACACAATCAGACTTAAAATAAGTTGACAGAGGAAGATTTACATACTAGCCTGATATAAAAATTTTAATATTATAAAGCAAAAGACTTTGAATAAAAAATATCAATATATTTTTGTGTATCTATATGTGCACCATTATCTACTAATTGATAATTGTACTAATTTTCTATTATACCATTTCCCTATAGTCAAAAACTATTCTTATTACATGTACTTACATAAATATTAGCCAGAGTTGGACAAAATACATTAAATATGTATTTTTAATACAAAATAAGTAGGCTTTAGGGAATAATACATAATACTTTTCAAATTAAACATATTTCAAATACAAAATACATTTTAAAGAATTAAACATTCCTTGGTAGACTGGAATGCATTTTCAATGCAATATTTGTTTATACATTTTATTAGAGATATACTTTACATTTGTTAAATATTTGCATTGAAATTTTAAAAGGATTAGAATGTATTGAAAAAGTATGATTTAAAAAACTAAACACTTTGAAATTTTAGATCTCTAAGGTAATAAAGGGAACATAAATGAATCTATGGAAGAAAACATTTTATATAATATACAGATATAATAAAAAACAAGAAATTTATTAATAAACCTTCATATGGTGGTAAATGGTTTGCATGCTTCATTTTTAATAGAATCATTAAGCATTTTAATTCTCTTTTGCATACATACAAATACATAGTCATACAAATTTTCAGAAAAATTGCAAGTGATATCTCTAAAACCAGACCAAAGTCCATTGGAAACTCCTAACTCCCCTACAATGTGATGCTGAATCCATATTAGTAAGCTATATGTATAGCCAATTCTTAGAAATAGATGTTTCATGGAAATTTTATCAACTATAAGTGAAAAAACAAAAACAGAAGTGGAGATCTTTATTGAACCCAAAAATTCCTCCTGAAATTAATGTGGAATTCATATCAGTCATCATCTCAGCTCTATCCATAACCAATCTTGAGAAATAAAGTTTCAAAATAATTTTTTTTAACTGGAAGTGGAAATCCTTAGTGAACCCCATTTTGCTCCTGAATTTGATGCTGAATCCATGTCAATCTAAACCATGTTTATAGGACATTTCAATAAAATGTAAATTTTTGAATCTGAAGTGACATCTGCAGAACCGGAAGTGGAAATCTTCTGAGAGTCTCTTAACCCCCATCCACAATTTAATGCTGATTCCAGCCGCCCAGGCGGTGAAGTGGATAGCGTCTTCGGCTGCTGTTTGGTGGGCTAGGGTTTGAATCCCGAGTAAGGCATGGATGTTTATTGAGACAAGTCAGTCTTCCGCCTTCTGGGTCCTCGTCTAAATGTGAAGCTGCACCCCCTCCGACCTTCGCCAGTGATGTTTGTTTGTAATAAACTTTGTTCCCTTGACTTGTGTGTCTTTCTTCGTTCTTTCCTGCGTCACTGGTCCTGTATCGGCTGTACCGAAACAGGAGGTCATTAGAAACAACAACAATGCTGAATCCATATCAGTCAGACTATAGGCAATTTTGAGAAATAGATTGAGTCAAACTTTGAAACTAGAGGTGGAAAAGAAACTGGAAATGAAAATTCTTAGTGAACCATCTTGCCTCTTCCAGAATTTGATGCACAATATTCATATCAGTTATCATCTAAGCTTTACCTGTAGTCAATTTTGAGATATGTACATTTCAATCAAAATGAACATTTTGAAACCGGAAATCCTTAGTGAACCCCTTTTTTCTCTGGAATATGATGTTAACTCCAAAGCAACCATCATCTGAGCTCTATTCATAGCAGATCCCGAGAAATAGATGTTTCAAGGAAACATTGTTCCAAAACGCAATAGTGTGGCATTGTTTTTTACCACTAATAAAACATATTACATAACATAGTTAGCACAATCTCAAATGAACAAATGTCAAGGGACTAGCAAAAATACTTGTTAAATCAAGGTACTACTGCATAAAACTAAAATCTTACCTTTAGAAGCATTTTCATCACCATGCATTATGTACGGACGGAGAAATGGATTATTTTTATGGTTGTTTACTATGTTCTTTCCAAGATATTGAATTTGCATAAATTAGTCATCATTTCCATTGATCTATTGTCATTTTTATCAATTTGGCGACATTTAGAAAACCAAGTTGGTGATATGCTGCCAGAGTTTTGCCAAGCATTACGACCAGAGAAATAGGTTATTCTTATAGTAGATTCTTACATTATTTCCAAAATATTGAATTTTCCTCAATTTGTCATCAATTTTATTGTTTTAGCATCATTTCTATCAATTTAACAACATTTTTATTAATTCGGCGACCATTTTTGTCTAGTCAGACCCGCAGACATTCTGCCCTAAAAGTAATAAACAAAACACGTAAGAATAATATTTCCTACTTTTGTTGGAAGAAGCTTGAACTATTTTGAATGTTAAATCAAGGCTTACTGTATCCTGCGTTCCATTGATAAGCGAGCATGGGATACAGGATACAGTTAAGCCTTGGTTAAACATGTTAATAAAATAAGCGTGACGTGACACTCTGAGTTGCGTGGTATCTCAAATAAAATTGTATAAAATGATAAGAAGTAAAATAACATCAGGAACACAGTATTTGAAGTCACACATTATGTAAAACTTCATAGTTACATCATAATTTCACTGTGAAAGAAGTATAGTCATTGCATTATGTAGAGAACTGGCTGCCAATATCATGGCTCATATTCAGTACCTGATGTCATACGCTATGCAAAGCTCCATGGTTACATCATAATTTCGCCGTGAAAGAAATTACTGCATTACGTAAGAAACAGATTGCCCACATCATGGCCTTACTTTCAGCATATGATGTCTTACATTACGTAAAGCTCCATGGGTATATCATAAAAATTGAAATGTTTGTCTGTGATTGAAATACGTCTGGCAACATTTTGTAGTAGTGTTACTCAGGATAGACATATAAATCAAGGTGTTTATATTATTAATGTTAAAAATTTAAAAAATACTGAGCTTTTCTGGGTGATAAATCTTTCAGAGTATCACTGTAGATTTAATGACACAACATATCCAAGAAGTTATTTATAGCAATGGCCATCTTTATTAGGATTATGTATTATATTTATTTAAACTAAAGAATGAAACAAATGTTAATTTTCAATTAAAATTCTAAAGATGTAAATGTAGATATATCAAATATTCTAATTTACGCTTTTAAAATGATTGCATTTCTGTACAGAAATCATACCATTATTAACCCTTTCGCGACAGTTGTCACGCCCGCGTGCCGGCTGCGAACTTGCATTCAAGGATGTACGGCACGCACTCATGCCGGAGAGAACTTTCCCTAAACGGCGAGTGGCACGTATCGGCGTTTCTACATGAAACGTTTTCATTTGAATTTATTTGTCTACTAGATGGCGTTAAATGCCCGTGGAAGCAGTTTAAATGTATTTTGTAGATGTTTAACTTTGACACAAGGAGAATCCAATGAATTATTTCTCCATTTGGAGCGATGAAACATGGTTCTGTAGAGTAAACAGACTTCTCGCAGCATCAACAATTTTATAATTGAGTTCCGTGTCTCCTTTTGATTTTAGCTTTTAATGATTTCGTAGGTGAATCACAGGAATATAAGAAAGTATTTTTTTTTTGGGGGGGGGGGGGTAAAGGAATGTGCGACAGTGAAATGATTAGGCTATTTTGGATAAAAGTATGGCTGGTTTGAGACTTTTTCTTTCTGTGGAAGAATATACGCGTATGGTAGACGAACCAGACAGTAATGAAAGCAAAGCAGATAGTGAAGATTCGTGGAACAGTGTTATTTCTGATGATGAATCTGAAAATGCAATTGATTTTTCAGATTCTGAGCGTACTATTATTACAACGCCGCCAGCTTCAGTTACTGTTTTTTCGAATGATGTTTAGACATGTGATTTGAAAGATCTGAATTCTTTGGAGTTTTTGAACATACCTGGAATGAATCACAATATCATGCTGCCTAATTTAGATAAGGAACTTGATTTTTTTAGCATATTTTTTGATGATGAACTAATAGAATTTATCGTAAAAGCAATTAATGAGTTTGCAAAGAAAAATGGGAGAAAAATCTCCTCTCTCCTTCCACATCAAAGACTCCACCTGTTTCAAATGTATTTACACCTGTGACAGGAAACAAATTTCGTGTGTTTTTCGCACTAGTAATTTTGACGAGCATTGTCAGAAAACCAAATCTTAAAATGTATTTTTCTAAGAATCCAATTATCAGTACTCCTTTTTTTAATTCAGTTATGAGTCGCGATCGATTTATAGGAATATTACGTTACCTTCATTTTACTCTTGATAGTAATGCCCCAAAACTAGATAAATTGAAACCCGTGTTAGATGCATTAGTTTCAAAATTTAAATCTATATACACTCCTAGAAGAAATGTGTTCATTGATGAAAATTGGTTCTCATGGAAAGGAAGGCTGGGATTTCGTCAATATATCCCCTCGAAAAGGTCCAGATATGGAATAAAAATATATAAATTGTCACAATCGGAATCAGGCTATAAATGGAATTTCCTTGTAAGGACTGGAAAGGACACGGAATTATCAAGCTTTGATTGTGGAGAACGCGTTGTGA
The DNA here is from genome assembly GCA_951213105.1 of Amaurobius ferox. NCBI lineage: Eukaryota > Metazoa > Arthropoda > Arachnida > Araneae > Amaurobiidae > Amaurobius > Amaurobius ferox. The sequence continues at coordinate 100,143,019 of OX578152.1, forward strand.
AAACATTTCTAAGTGAACTTTTAGGAAAAGGATATACTTTGTATTTGGATAAATTTTTTACCTCTCCTGTACTTGCAAAGTATTTGTTGTCTAAGAATACGCATATATGTGGTACAGTTTTAAAAAATCGGAAGGACATGCTAAAGAATTATCCATCTGTACCTAAAACATATATACACTAAAATTTTTAATATTTTGATAAAAGAAAATTTGTATAAAAAATATACATCAAATAGAAAATAAGTATTTCCATTCTTCCTGAAAAAAGTAGAATGATGTGTTGAACGGGTGATTTTTAGTGAATTTTTTTCGAGAGTTAGGCTTAGCGCAAAAAATTAGCCGTTTTTTAGGAAAAGTTCGGAAACGAAGTGCTCCGTCCTTTGGGTCACGGCAGTTTCGGAATGCCGCCGTCCCGAAAGGGTTAAGAAAACAGTCCTTCATTTCATTTTTACATTTGAAAAATAGTTTTTTGTATAAAATGTGAAATAATTACAAAAATGCTATTCAATACAAACAGATTGCAAAAGTGGAAAATATTTTTACAATACAGAGGACCACATACAATATACCATTTTTAAAGATACTGTTGCAGACAGGGTTCGAAAAATCTATTGCCCGACATGCCTGGGGCATATAAAAATTCCAACCGGGCATGTATTAATTTTTATTACATGCCCAACCCGGTATGTAATAAAAATTTATTCAACATTAACCTGATTAGGTCAATCGGTAGCCGAAATCGAGTAGCCAGCACTCCACTGCAAATATTTTTGTTCCAACATTTAAAGCTGTATAAGAGAAGAGGATGAAAAAGAAAAGTCTTAATTATTCAGCGATGGACTATGAATGGCTTTTGCAGTGCAATATTTGATAACTGTGGGGAAAAAACAAAGTTTTACAGTTTACCGGCGACAGTGACGTCACTAAAAGAAACAAGCAGAGTCTCTGGCACAGTGCCAAAGCAGCTCCTCGTTCTCTTCTCTCTTTCTTCCTCTCATTCATTTGCGCTTGATTCGTCGTGTAGCTTTGGTAAATTTGCGGATGTGCACAAAGATGCCGATTACTATGGAATATCCGTAGTTTCTATGGCAAACATCCTCATACTATGTACGAAATTTGCATAGTGTCCTACAAAAAATTCCCTTCTGTCTAGGCCAATGTAAATTTACAGCCGCAGGCACGGTAATGTCAATTGTGACGACGGGGATATACGTCTGCATGTAATGTAAATTAAGATCGTGATCGCTTTCTTATGGAAGTAATAAATACAGAGTTTCCCCCCAGGATTAAAAAAGGGCAGGGTGCTGTTACCAGAAAAAGGTTACTTCTTAGAAAAAAAGGGCACATATTTTTTATGTTTGAATAACATTTATGCTTGGGATTTTTATGACGAAAATCAGAGCATTGCAAAAAATGTAAACACTTTTGTCGCGTATACTTCCAAGTCTAATAGACAAAAATGTAAATATATTTTCTTGTTTTGTAGAAAATGGGTTAATATTGTGAATATATAAAATTAATTTCAATTTTTTAATATTTTGAACTTGTTTTTTGGAAAACAAAGTATCTGTCCGAGCAAGTGGTTTTTTTTTCATTTTGCTTATTTTCACTCGAAATATCTTCGAAACCACAAAAGACAGATATAAATAGTAAAGGATAAAAATATGTATTAGGAAACTTAGTTGCTAAATCTATATTAATATTTTTAAAAAGTGCTTATAGTTTTCGAGTAATCGTTTTGTCGAGTTGAAGAAGAGTGAAAATTTCCCTTTTTCAAGTTTGTAATGCTATCTTAAAAATTAAACCTGTAAACAATTATGCAAGAATATATTTCTTTGCAATCCCTACAAGTGTATATAATTGGACTTTGGATGAGCTCTTTGTTTGCGAAGTATAGTGGTTATAATTTCGATATTTTAGTATTTTAACATGGGTTTTCCAATGTGTGGGAAAGCTTTAATTTACTTAAAATGTTACTATTGTTTCAGCTGAATCTGTCACTTACTCCTTGGTGAAATATTTGTGCATAAAGTATGAGATAATCTTACTTTGTTTAAAAAATTAGGGCATTAAATGAACTTGGAGATTCTAAAAGTGTGTAATGATTGGTTAGGTTTGAACAAAAAAAAATGAAAATATACATATTCAAGTACATATTTATGTGCCGCCAGGCGAGTCTATAGATTATAGGTCAGGTTGATTTCAGGTCAGATAAATTTAATTTATATACTGAAAAACAAGTTCGTAAAATAATTTTATATTTTAACCTGAAGTCTATGGTCTATAACATCCAGATAAAATCGTGATGAAAACTAAAGTACTAACTAGCTATAAACAGTTAGCGAGTCATTTGTAGCACTTTGGAATCCTGTCAACAATATAAATAAATCTGAAAAAATCGAATAGCTTCATTGAACTTTACTGAAGTTTTATTTTACAAAATGTTATTCATTCAAACCTATTTCGGACTGGAGCCAGCACCACTAAGGTATGAAAATGTTTCTTTTGTTGAGAACAAATTTATCATTGAATAAATGCTATTTTTACATCAAATGCAATTATAGTCTTGAGCAGTTGGGTTTATTAGCAATTACAATTATTGAATTTATATAAATTTACCAAAAGGGTCGATTGGGAGATTAGCCCACACCCCAGATTTCAAAGTACAAAAGAGTGCCAATTTGGCGCGATGCACTGGGTTACAATTTCCGAGTTCGGCTTTCTTCGCCAATCTGGTAGCCGCTTTCCGGACATCTAATCAGCACGCGGAATATTATTAGTATAGTAATCTGTGTATTTCATCACATCTTTTTGCACAGATCATTTTGCGAACGTGTTTTGTGGATCTTTTTGGAAACTTTGTGGAAAGTTCGTTTTGTGGATCTTGTTCAATCAGTCTCGCTGATTTGTTTTGCAGCATTTATTTATTTCCACGTAATTGACGTGCATAAAGAGTTAATTAATTTTTCATTATTTTGGATTTTGATTGCAGATAAAGTTTCTAAATGACATCTGGTAAGCGGCAAATGGAATCGAGTGAATGTTCTAGAAAACGTGGTCGAATGAATGAAAATGAGTCAGGCATAAAATTTTATTTTATGCTTGAAGCGAAAGGTCAGAGAGCAGTAATTGATTGGTGTGTAATGAAGGGATTAATGAGTGATAGATATGAATGTCCAAAGTGTGGAGATGAGATGAAATTGTGTGAAAGAGTAAAATCGATTGATGGTTTTGAATGGAGGTGTAGAAAGAAAGGTGATGATAAGCATGATGTATGTAGGAGTGTGAGAAAGGGTACGTGGTTTAATAAAAGTATATTAACTATAATTGAGATTCTAATTTTAACTTTAATGTGGTTTGGGGGTATTGAATGCAAGGTTGTGATGGAGTATTTGAATGTCACGGGAAAAACTGCTACCGATTGGAAACAGTTTTGCCGTGACATTTGTATCTTTTTTTAAAAATAAAAGTAAGATTGGGGGGAATAGTGTGATTGTGGAGATAGATGAGAGTAAGTTCGGGAAAAAAAAGTATGGAAGAGGAAAGCCTGTGGAGGGACAGTGGTTGTTTGAGGGGGTTGAAAGGGGAACGAATAGATGTTTTTTTGCGAAGGTTTCTAACATGTCGAGAAAATGTTTGCTGAATGTGATTGAGAAATATGTTGAGAAGGGGACATTGATAATATCGGACTGTTGGAAGGCTTATGATTGTCTTCAAGATGAAGGCTTCAGACACCTTAAGGTAAATCACAGCTACCATTTCAAAGACCCCGAGACAGGAGCGCATACCAATTCCATTGAAGGAACTTGGTCTGCAATCAAAAGAAAAGTGAAAGGCAGGAAAGTAAAAAATTATTTTAATTCCTACTTGTACGAATATTCTTGGAAGCGGAAGCACGGTCATTCTATTGGGGAGGAAGCTTGGAATAAATATTTGCAAGCTGTCGCTTCCATCTTCCCTCCCCATAGACGCGATGAAGATGATGAAAAAGAAAATGGTTTCATACATCACTCGGATACGGAAGAAGAGGATGACGAGGAATAAGGTTAGTTTCTTATTTGTTAATCCCGTACTTTGAAATTGTCTTTTGTATTTTCCTGTGTTTTTAAAATGGGTTTCTTAATTTTAAAGTATCGTTTTCTCTTGAATTTAGTTAAAGTACAAACTTTTTTCTAAGTATCGTTTTCTCTTGAATTTAGTTAAAGTACAAACTTTTTTCTAAGTATTGTTTTTTCTTGAATTTAGTTAAAGTACAAACTTTTTTCTAAGTTCTGTTTTTCCATAAATTTGGTTAAAGTACAAACATTTTATTAAAATTTCGTATTTTTTCTTCTAAGTATTGTTAAATTAAATTTTTGATGTTTCCAGTTATAACTTTTTGATATTGATTTAAAATCAAAAATCATTTTAAGTTTTTCAAAATTCCAGTTCATAAAACTGTAGAAGATCTCAGATTGGTAGGAGGAGCCTATTTCAAAACACGGGAAACTGCGTCACCTGAGTTGGGAGGAGTCAATTTTAAAACACAGGGAAACGCGCCATCTTGGTGCAAATTTTATATTTTAGTCAATGAGGTTTGATGATATTAAGGGATAAGATATATTTAAATGTTGAAAATATTTATTAATTGTTTGTTGTTATGTATTGATTACAAAAAAAACCAAAAAAAAAACCCCTGATTTAAATAACTAAATAAAATTCTAGAAAGCTCCATAAAATCACCGTATAAAGAAAGTATTGAACAATGGATTAGAAAATGTTTAGCTGCTAAGTTAATCATTATTCCATGGAGCAGAGTTATTAATCGTGCAAGCAACGTACGTTCGTGTGTCTGCACAGCATCCGTATCTTTAGCTGTAAACTTGCGTAGTGGGCGAGTACGCGAGCGACAATTACTGCATACCTCCCTAAAGATGGGCGCATCGTTATTAAATGAGCTTGATTATTATTATTATTGCATGCGTCCGCGGAGCGGGTCAAAGACGAGTCTGCTAATATGAGGGGGGTTATTTCGTGTTTCAAATCTGCTATGCAGATGTCGTGCAACGGGCTAATATGTTAATCCATAAGCCCGCATATTGCACGTGTTCATACCACAATGTCATACGATTTGCACGCATCTGCACAAGGTATATATCGTTATTGTATGCGGATTACATACACTCATTAAAAGAAAGCGCTTAATTTTATAAATCCGCTGCGCAAATTAAATATGTCGAATCGTTATTGCATTTAGTGGAGTTATCGTTATGTGATATATAACACGTACTACATCCGTCTGCGTAGTAGTCGGGTCAGGGCTGCTCATACAAATTTCTGGGTTACCCTTCATATTTTGTTTTCCTCTTTTGTGCATTCTTCATGTCTTCTCCTCCCTCAAAAAATTATTGAGGGCCCGACCACTTGAGTGGTGTCCGACCCTCCTTATGGGCGGCCATGATCAGATACACAGCCAATAGCTATTGCATGACCTGCATTGGGAGTAAATCCGCTACGTGAATTATATATGTCTGCGTATCATTATTGAGCAGAGTTTTCATTATATTGTATATAACGTGAAGTGGTCAGATCAGTTCCGCCCATACAAATTCCTGGGTTCCTTTTCATATTTCATTTTTCTCATTTGTGCATTTTTTATGTCTTCTCCTCCCTCAAAAATTGGTAGGGAATCCGGGTCCCACCACAAACGGTGTCCGATCCTCTCTAAGGACGGCGGTGGACAAATATACAGTCGATAGCTATTACACGAACAAAAAATAGGAGTACTTTTAGCCGTGACTTTCGTGCGTAGCGGAGATACGCAGTCTGCAGCAAGAAAGCATATTAAGAGAATTTTCAAAAAGCCACTAGGCTGGTAGCTAAAGGCAATTAGTAAACAATATAAGGAAAATAAGCTCTCCCATATATCATTCAAGCCGGCTAAAATCACCACGCTAATTTAACAACTTTTCACCCCACCCTTTCTATCATCCTCGGGTTTTGACTGAATCGGCGGAATCAACGTAAACATCTTCCCGCAAATGGCGCAAAGAACCCTAGTCCGGAAATCTATATTTTTAAATATTTGTTTTAGCGCAAATATGCGTACGGGGTTTACATTTGCAGAATTTTATAATTCAAATGCATATCAAACATGAAATAATTTAACAAAAAATTAAGTTAAAAAAGAAAACTGTTTTGAAAGTTTTCATCAGATGGAAGAAGGAATGTACGTGCTTAATATTCCCCTTTCCGTTTTGTTTCTTTCAGTGAAGAAAAGAAGTGATATGGGGCTGTAAATCTTTTTATTGGCACTAGATCACCCTTTTTCTTTCTTTGAAGGAGGAGGGAGCAGAGGGGGGGGGGGGGGGGAGATAGACAGGATCAAAATTTATGGTAATGAACACAGAGAAAGGGTTCCGGGACTTATCTGAACTGGTTGAATTTCATTTGAGGACAGACGTTGCTCTCTTAACAAAAGGCTAAGCAGGGGATCTGATCTGCTAACAAAAGGGCAGGGAGGGCGCTTTTCTCGTACAAGGGGCAAGGAGGGCGCTTTTCTCATAAAAAAAGGGCAGGCAGGGCACTGCGCCCTTCCAAAAGTGCCTGGGGGAAACTCTGATAAATATATATGCTTCTTCAAAAATTGTCTAGTCTAATTCGGCATAAATCATTAAACGGTTATTTTAAAAATTATTTTAGCATAAATAGCATTCAATTCCCATTTTTGATATATTTACTTCATTAAAAGTATCTAATTTTGATATTTAATTATAGGCTACGCATATAGTGATATTTAATGTATTTATTTTCATGGGCACCAGAGCTATTAGCAATGAAAAATGTCATCAGAAAAATGTTGGGCATGTAAAATTTTATCTTGGGTATCTATTTATTTGGATAACATGCCCAAAGGGCATGTAGAAATTTTTTGATTTTTCTAACCCTGGTTGCAGTCCTTCATTTCATTAATAATACATCTGAAAAATAGTTTTTGTATATATATTGTACGAAATAATTATAAAAATTTTAGTTAATGCAAATAAATTGTAAAAGTAGAAGAAAACTCATCAGTGGTTATCTCCCTTTTGACACAGTGATAATTGCTACTTGCGAGGACGAATTTTTAACTCTCAGGATGGGAAAACGCAGATTTTAAAATTTGTGACTTTATTTCCTATTAATGACATTTTCATGACTGATTTCATTACTTTTTAGACTTGTAGATACCATAAATAATTAGTACTCTAAATATATGCCAGCAGAAAATAGGTTTTAATGTTAAAGGGTTGTTGTTGAAACCCAGACCGTCAGACCTACCAGAAAGGTGTAAGTAATGTTAAAGGGTGAAAAAGTAGGCACATACATCTCAATAATAAGAAAACAATGAAATTAAAGGTAAAAATATTAACCAATGAAAATACGTGCTTGGTTGGTAACTTTTTAGAACTTGCCTCATTAGCCAGTAACCTACATTCTTAATCTACAACTTTAGTACATTTTATGGCTTTCCAACTATAACACCGAAAGTTCAATTGACTAGTTTTTACTAATTTTTTTTTTTGTGTATAGGATAAATACTGTGAATAGAATAAATACTGTGTACAGAATAAATATTGCGACTGGTATTATGAAGATTCAAATCACTCCTTCAACTAAATATTTTTTTTCATATTTTGAATACAAAATTGCTTTTCAATTCAGCATGAAAATGGAAATTCAATTAACCCCTTTTACAAAATGCTTTATGGTTAACTAATAAATGGTTTTTTACCACTGTGAGTATGAAGGTGAAGATTCAATTGACTTTTCTTTGTAAATCCTTTCTGGCACACCTCACACCTAAATGGTTTTTCACTAGTGTGAGTATAGATATGACGATTCAAATAATCCTTTCTACTAAATACTTTCTGACACACTTTACAACTATATGGTTTTTCACCAGTGTGAGTTTGGTTATGACGATACAAATGCTCTTTTCGATTAAATCCTATCTGGCACACCTCACATGTAAATGCTTTTTTATTAGTGTGAATGAGGACATGATGTTCCAAATTTATCTTTCGATTAAATTCTTTTTTGCACACTTCACAAATATATAGTTTTTCTCCAGTATGAATACGTAGATGAAGTTTCATATGACTCTTTTGATTAAATTCTTTCTGGCACAACTCACAACTAAATGGTTTTTCACCTGTGTGAGTACGAATGTGAATATTCAATAGATCCTTTCGAGTAAATCCTTTTTGACATAATTCACAAATAAATCGCTTTACTTCTGTATGAGTACGAATATGTGAAATAAATTCATTAATGTGAAAAAACATTTTGTGGCACATTTCACAAAAAAATTGTTTTTCATCTATATGAATAAAGGTAGTATGTCTAATTAATGAACTTTTTACTTTAAATGCTTTATGGCATACATTACATATATAAGGTTTTGCAAAGGTGTCCTTATGACTAGCAGTATTCAAAGCATTAATATCACACCTTTCTTCATTTACTTCAAAGCAAAATGGTTTTAGACCACCAATTGTCACTTCCTCCATATTGTAAATTACTTTCAGAAAACTCTACAAATCAATTATTTATAAGATCTTATATAGGGGCAATATGCTTGAGAGAATTTTCTCAAAACTGTTAAATGGAATAAAATTAACGAACAGATCAAAGAATGTTCATAAAAGTAGACAAAAAATAACATACAAGGCAATTTATTTTTCAAGACACACACACAAAGAATATTTTATATAATATGTATCAGATAGAGAATAAGCGAGAAATTTACAATTTCGTACTTTTTTTAAATTAAAGCTGAAACGGGTTTTTAAATAAAGATCATTAATGCTTGTTCATTGTAACAAACATTACAGCCACATGGATCATCGCGGATTATATGTAGACTATTTGAATATTTAAATAAAACTAAACATTTTTACATATAATTGCAGTCTTATAAAACAGAATATTTCAATTCCACTGCAGATATAGCATAGATTCTTTCATATTACTGCGATGGATTTCAGATAAAAGTAAAAATGGTCAGAAACGCGAGGTTTGTGCAAAGTTGAAGAACGATTCAATATGAACGATTTTGAAGTGATTGAATACTTCTCCAATATTGGTGTATTTCTAAATAACACACTTTCCTGTAATTAGAGCAACTGCGCATGCCTGAGAATTTCATTTAAACTTTCGATTTCCCAGAATCAACATGGACCAAATCTTTGCACGTTACATCCTGTGGCTAAGGAAATCTGTTAATACCTCTTTTATTATATAGCATTCGAATTTTGAATTTGTCTTCGCCAAACGCCGGTATCAGGCAAAAATCTTGTTTACAAAAGATTGGTACAAAAGATTAGTAGAAATTATAAAATTTTACATTAGTATTGATAGATAACTGAAGATTCGAATACATAAATGTTGAAGATGACAATGGGCAATTCCGATCTTTTTCAAAAGCTCTTAAAACCAATTGATATGTATAGAGAATTTTTTTCTGATTTCAAATATCCAAGTGAAAATCTCTTAAAATAATTATTTATTTAAATATCAAGAAATGAAAAAGCACAAAATCTACTCAAACATAAAACAGCCCGTGAATGGCTGTGACGTCACACGGCCCGTTCGACCGGTGATGTAACACTCTACTATGTGCTGTTTCTATTGAGATATTTGTAAGTAGTTGGCGTTCAATTTTGTTTACAATTTGTTTATAATTATTTTACCAATTTGGTCTGCTTGAGTTTAAATTATTTGCTCCTTATTTTATTTTATTGTAAACATGGTTCCTGGTTTTGAACATAGTTTTTGAATGGGAATCAGACAATTTGCCAAAGATCAATTTTACTGCGATAGGCGCTTTATTCAGAAACAATAAATATTTTGTGACTCGAGATGTGAACTTGATACCCTTTTCATGAAGGTTTATTATTATTATTATTACGTGAATTACATCTAAGTTTAGGGTATCTGTGGTTGAAATCGGTGTATTACGAAAAATGCAAACACTTTGGAAGCCAATTTCCCCTAACCTGATAGATAAAAATGTACATATTTTTTTCTTATTTTGATGGTCCACATTACAAGTATATAAAATAATTTTAATACTTTGGAACTATTTTAGAAAACATTTAAAGCATCTGTCCGACAGAGTGATTTTTTAATTTTTCTTACTTTCACTCAAACTTCAAAAGAAAGATATAAATAGTAAACGACCAAATATGTATTTGCAAATTTAGTTTCTGAATCTTATTTTTGAAAAAAACCCAAAAAACTAATGTATTGAACCATACTGACTTAGTTCTCGAGTAATCGTCTTTGTCAGGTTGAAGAAGATTGACAATTTTTCGTTTTACAAGTTTGTAATGCTTATATCTCAAAAACTAAAAGCGTTAGCTATGAACAATAAGCAGGAATTTGCAGTTCTTTTAGTCTTGCAAGTGTATATAATTGGGTTTTGGATCGAGTGGTTATAATTTCGATAGCTTAGTTTTTAACCTGGATTTTCCAATAGCTGGGAAAGCTGCAATATTTAAAATATCACGATTGTTGCAGCTCAGTGTCTTTACTTACTCCTCGGTGAAATATGGGTGCATAAGCACGAGATATTTTATTTTGTTTAAAAAAATTTGAAGGATAAATGAACTTGGGGATTCTAAAGATGTTTAATGATTGGTGAGGTTTGAACATAATACATGGAAATATACATAATCAAGTACGTAATTATGTGCCGCCAGACAGGTTTATAAATTAACTTGAATGTAAAATCTCGTCAGATATAGTGTTAAGTTCAATATATATACCACAAAGAAAGTGAATAAAAAAATTGCATATTTTGAGAAAATTGCATATCTAGAGACGGAGTATCCAGATGAAATCGGGACGAAAATTAAAGTGCTAGCTAGTTATAAACAGTTAGCAAGTAATTTGTAGTACTTTGAAAGCATGTAAACGAAGCAAATGAGTCTTAAAGCAAATTGAATCTTTCTGAAGTTTTATTTTACAAAATATTATTTACGCAAAACCATTTCGACTACATCGAACCGGACGACCCACCGCTGATATATACATATTTTTCTCTCTAATGTAATGTGCTCCATCATTTTTTGAGTGCAAATAGTCTTTTATAGTTAAGTTTGTTATACAGTAATTTATTTAAACCCAAAGTTTAGATTGAGCGGTGTTTCTTTTCTGGGAATTAAAAATAATATTTATGTATTTATGTTTCTATTCATATATATTTTTATGCATATATTTTTTATTATATTTATATGATTTATGAGGATTCTAAATATAATATTTAATAATTTATTTTTAAATTAAAAGCAGTTTTAAATTGTTTCTTATTATATTTTAAAACTTATAATAAACAATAAATTATTTATGATTCTGAATAAGTGAAGCAATTTTAAATTATTTCATATTTAATTTCTGTTCCTTTTGTGCAATGCTTCAAATTTGTGATCTATTTTTTTTAGATAAAATCTATTTTACAACTTTTCAAAAGCACATGGACTGATAATACTAAATTGCAACTGCTCACTGCAGTGTACTGGTATAAAATTTTTCATGCACGGAATTTTTTATATTCTCTAAATTAACTGTAAACATCACACACTAAATCGGGTTCAAAGTCAATAATTCACTTTGGATCTCGCTTTAAATTCATCCTTAATAGCAAAACTTAAAAAAAGTGCCTAACCAGTAGTGGACACCCTTAAGGATTTTCAAAGTTTATTAAGTCATAAAGAAATAACTTTTCATAAAAATGCTTTGAAAATTGGATTAGAAAGTCACTGATTTATTATTATAACATACGTAACTAACACTCTTTAATGACAGTGGTGAATTTTGTTTACAATCTGACTTCTTGCACTTCATACTATTTTTTACGAAAAACATCATTTTTTGGGACAGATATAAATATTTTATCTGATGATGTAAAACTAATAGTCGGGCATATTAGAGCGATACAATACTTATAACTATTCGGCAGTTTGGGACGGAAGAAACGACTGTATTTATCGAAACTTTCCGAATGTAACCAAACTTATTCACAAATTTTTGAAGACTCGAGCAGCGGATGAGCTTAGTGACATCCCATTCTGTTCAAGCCAAAATGGGTCGTTTTTCCATGACAGTCAGAAAGGCAAACTTTGACTGCTAATAAATCATGAAATATAGCTCGGAGAATAAAGATTTTTATATTTTTGTCCGTTTTGAAACATTTCAAATCGAATAAAGAAATAAAAAAAGGGGTCGCAATTGTCCATTGAATGCTGAAGTTGTGGGAAATCAATCGTTTAACAAAGGTTTACGAAAGTTGGTAGGTAAAAATAAGTTTTTTTTATTCAAGCAATCGTAACGTCAAACTCTTGGAATCACATTACACAATAGTAGGAGAATTCATTGTAGTTCTCGATAATATGAAATCAATCTTTCGGGAAGATAATAGATAATAATAAAGGGAGAAAGAAAACAGGTAAAAATCAGTGGCGTATTTTGAAAATCAATTTGTGGAGGAGGATAAAGTTTAAAATATCAATCTCAAAGGTTCTAAGTTAGAGATCTGCAAGGGTTCAGGCCTAGGCCGTGGGCTTGGATCCTACATGGCCCACGAGCTCGGGCCTGGACAGTAGGCTTAGGCCCGATATGGCATACGAGCCACGCCATGTTTTATTAAATTCGGGTCGGGTTAGACCTGGCGAAAATAAAAAAAAATGCCAAAAATAAATCAAAATTGAAACAGAAAATTTGAAATTACATATTAAACAAAATTTTCAATTAGCGGATAAAAGTTTCCTTATTAAGCCTCCTTATTCCATGTTAAGTAATAAAAGTTTGCTTTGTACTGAAAACGCAGATGGGTAAATTAGACACGCATACAGAAAAATTATGATTTCAGATAAGAAATTGAAAACTCATTTATTCATTGCTTTTCGCAAAATTCAAGTTGTTTGAAACTACAGTAACAGAAAATATGTTTTGGACTGGTAATTTTTCATTTAATCGTATAGTTCTATTATTTTATTATATAATAATGTACTAATATATTTTTTATTTTGCACGGCGTGAATTGAAAAATCGAGCAAGACAGCTTAAGTGGTTCCAGTAAGATTTCTAGTGTTTCAACGTTATCCGACAGCTGACTTGCACAAGAACAGATTTTCCAGATTTAATTTTAACTTTCCTTTCCAGCTGCGAGTAAATTTGCTTACTAGTCACATTGGTTGGATTTTGGGATTCATTACTTGCAATATTTTCATTTTCTCTTACTTGATCATTATCATTAATATTACTGCTCTTAATATTTTGAATATTATTGTCCTCATCATTTTTATTGTTTTAGAACTCGTATCAATTATTTCCATTTTTGTCTCTTTTACGTCATTGTTGCTCGTAGTAGTTTGTACAGATTTATTTCACTCGGACGTTACTTTGCACATATTATTTATATTCAATTCAGCATTATACACGTCATTATTTTTCTGAATTCATTATTGATAAAATAATATATTGTCAGCAATTGTGCAAAAAATAAATGTGTTCTTCTAAGCTGCAAAAAATTTAGGGTTTCATAAAAAAAGTAGTTGATAACAGATTTTTCGTAATATTCCTTTCTAATGTAACCCTTTTGGAGAGCTCATTAAAATATTTTTTTATAGATTGCTCGTATTTAGACCACCATTTAAAAAAATATTCTTTCGTAGTGTTTCAAATAAAATTTAACTCCTAAAAATGATGGTGATTTTTGAAAGACTTTGCATATATATTAGAATATAAACATAACTTACGCTCTAATCCAGTAATTACTTTTCTTAATCTCAACTGAAATCCTGATGTATTAGGAAAAGGAGCAAATATGGTCTACCACTTTTGTTTTTCTAATAGAAAAACAAAAGTGGTAGACCATATTTGCTCCTTTTTCTCTAATACCCCTATAGTTTGATTTCAAATATAGAAGAATGTTTACATCACAATATTGCATTCAAATATAAAAATATTGCAAAATATTACATCGCAATATTGCATGCAACTATAAAAATATTGCAAAATATTACATCACAATATTGCAGCATATCAAACTAAAAATTTGAAAATGAGGCTTCTACGCAAAATATTCCTAGAACTACTCAATCGATTTCGATGAAACTTTTACAAAAAGTGATTCTTTCCAAAGAACATCCTGATATGAAATTTAATTCTTAGACCAGTGGTTAACAATTGATCAACGAACACCGGGGATCTACGCTATGCGAACATCCAGAGAGCTCATGGCACTACTCATAGTTCACTTGAAATCATTTAGTTATTTAAAGATATTAACACTTTCACTAAAAAGTTGCTTTTAGACCACAGGTTACTAACATATGGATATCTAAATTTTGAAAAAACAAGGGGTCCTTGGCTTGGTTTTTGAAAATTAAGGGGTCCGCAGTCCTCAGCGAATTGGGAACCATTGCTTTAGACAACAAATGTAATACAAATTAGAGTGGCACTATCACACCAAGTATTTTTAGAAGATGTCAGATTGGTTATAATGAAAGTTATGTGACATTATGCGTGCGCCCTCTGATAGATGAAATATTTTGAACTTTTGTAGATTATGTGCAAGATAGTACGACTGAGTATTTACAGCAAATCAAAGAGAGCAACAGATTAAAATAAATCGATTTATTCCTCCTGCTTCACATACTGGGAAATTAATTTCATACTAGGAAAGATAGGCGGGAAAGAAACTGGGAAGATAAGTTATGCACTTTACAGTATGAGATGTAATACGAGATGCAATATGAAATGTAATACGAGACGCAATGGCGCTTAAATAGCACCTTCCCTTTTTCCTATGGAAAAGTGGATCTCCTGAGTCTCCCTATAGCACAAATGTGAAAACCTTATATGATAAAATATAAGTATAAACAAAAGTACAAATAACAGCGAACAAATAAATAACAGTGATCAAATACAAAAAGAAAATTATGAAGGAGCCTTTATATAGTTGCAAATGGTGTGTACATTTTTTTTTGATTGAACTATTAAGCATTTTTATTCTTTTTTGCATATTTATTTCGTACAGTCTTACAAATCTTCGGGAAAACCAGAAATGACATCTTCAGAGCTGGAAATGATATTCTTTAGTGAATCGCCTAAGCCTCCATAGAATTCTATTTATAACCAATTCTAAAAATTAAATTTTCAGGGAAATTTTCTGAACTGGAAATTAGAAAAATGAAAGTGGTAGATTTTAATGAAACCCCTGCTTTCTCCGTAATTTAATCCTGAATAGCTGTAATCACCTAAGCTCTATCTATAGCCAATCTTATGAAATAGATGTTTAAAGAAAAGCTTTTGAACCGAATGTTGAAAAGAACCAGAATCGGAAACCTTGCTTACTCCCCACCCTCCTATATTCTATGAAATTTTATGCAGAATCCATATCCGTCATTTAAGTAAGCTACAGCATATACAAAGAAATAGATGTTTCAAAAGAAAATGCACTTTTTGAATCGAAAGTGACATCTCCAGAATCGCCAGCGGAATTCCCTCTAGTGATTCATTTTAAATTCGACTGTTTGCAACTTTCTTACTAAATACGTTAAAATGACCCCAAATTGTATTTTCTTTGAATGAAAAGAATTGTACTGTTCTTCTGTATTATGTAAGGAACGCGTGTGTGTGTGTGGGAGGGGAGGGGAGGGGGGGTAGAACCCAAGCACTCGTGTGTGGCTCGATACTATGCTGTTAGTCCAAAAGATATTTTCCCACCTGAACTTATAATTAGGAATGTTCTATATAGTAGGGTCGCCCATTCGTTGTTGAAATACGCAAAACCCTATCGTCATAACTTTTTCTCTCCTGGAAAGAGCTCTGACGAACCTGTGAAAATGGCGAAGGTGAACCCAAGAACCTTCCAATTTTCAATCGTGAATCTTAGGTGCGCTCGGCAAGAAGTCATATGCCAAAAGGAAGAGGGTGTAGTAAGTAGATCATCGTCGAGAAGGTTGCGTGTTCGTTTTGTTGTCCAGTTGATCACTCTGGGACCGATGGCTTCTGCGTGGGTTGATATTAGGCATTCGTGTGTGGAATCCCGATATTATAGGGTTAGATCAAAAGGTATCTTAGGAATTCGAATAATTCTAGTAATAAAGTTCCAGTAATTCGATAAATTCCAGTAAGGGCAAAAAGATGAATTGCATAATGGCCTGGGACATTTCAGACCCCAGGTGGTATAAACAGTTTATATAGAACTATCATAACTTCGAAAATAAAAGGTAGTAATAGAAACCGCGCATTTGTTGCGCAGGAACGTTAAAATTATGTCGGTCGCACTGGTGTATACCTAAAATCGGTGAAAAGCATGCCTAGGAGAGTTGAAATAGTCATTGAGGGAAAGGGTGGTTCAACAATGTATTTATTTCATGAAATAAACACAAGTTTTCCTTTTCATCCCAGGTATCAAATACTTTTATGGCAATGTAGTGCATTTCGTCATATTAACAAATATCAATAGTTTTGAGTAGAGTAGATCAACAATTAAATTATTATCTAGTCATTTAACTCTACAATAGATCCCTGTTCATTACAGCATAGAGGGTCACGAAAATGAACACGGACTTGGTGGTTAAGACGGAAGTTATGTTCTACGGAAGTCTTTGAGATCAATATCCCTCCATTCATCCAAATTTCTGTTGAAAAGAAATTAATGGATAAATACGAATTTCAAATATCTTCCTGTTCTAAATGCAATAATTGGAGATTTCAAATATTTCTAATTCTCCCAGGAATGTAGTTGTGTCCTTTTTAAATAAACTTTTGAATGGGCACGATTGTCTTTGGATTCACCTTTTTACTTTCCTTATATACATAATGTATAAGGAAAGTATTGTGACGGGGTCGAAAATTCGAATTCGAGTTTTCGACGGGAGAGCACATTTCAAGCATTTCTGATCACGAATCAAGCATTTTTGAGGTGATGTCTGTCTGTGTGTGTGTGTGTGTGTGTGTGTGTGTGTGTGTCTGTGTGTGTGTGTGTGTGTGTGTCAGTGAGTTTATGCAGACGATAACTGACGAACAAATGGACCGATTCGAACGAAATTTGGTGAAAAAATCACAATCCGTGAGTACTGGAAGCCTATTGTTTTTAAACTTAATCGAATGTTCAGAATCCCCCCTAAATTGTCGAGTGAAATTTTGAAAATATCATCAAAAAATCAAAACCTTTAATAAAGGTACGCAAATAGACTTTTCAATGTAATTTTTCCCTAGAAAACGATTGACGTAAATTTTAGAACGCTAGCATGAACCGTTCTCGAGATATTGCACATTTTATAAATAAATTTATCAAAAAATCCCCTAAATTAAAAAAATATATTAACTATTGTGATAAAAATCATATATAGTGTTGTGATAAAAATCACAATCCATAAACACTGGAAGCCTATTGTTTTTATACGGAATCGAATATTCAGAGCCCCCCTAAATTTTCGAATGAAATTCTGAAAAAAATCGTCAAAAAATCAAAACCACTTATAAAGTTACGCAAATAGACATTTCTTATGTAAATTTTCTTTAGAAAACGATTGACATAAACTTTAGAACGCTAGCATGAACCGTTCTCGAGATATTGCACATTTTTCAAATAAATTTATCAAAAAATCCCCTAAATTAAAAAAATATATTAACTGTTGAGAAATATGTTCACTTTTTATATGTAATAGCATGCGATAAATTTGATGACATCATTCTCGTGGATCTAGTTCGTTCCTTTCATGAGAAAATATATTTTGAGTAATACTTTTGTATTTGAACGCCAATAGTCATTTATCTACTATAACAATAACTTATTTCTCCGTCCATAACGCTTGGCGAGATTTTGGCGACGAATTTGGCGGAATATCGCCAACTTGGCAACCTTTTTAAATGTTGCTAAATTAACGAAAATCTCGCCAACTAGATAAAAATGACGCTATATCAATGAAAATGACGACTATTTGATGAAAATTTAATATCAGGAAGAAATGTACTATAAGAATAACCTATTTTGTTTGCTGTAAAAGTAGTAAATTCATTGTATTATATAAGGAAAGTCATGTGCTGCCCACATCAGATTTTTTGAAAAAAAAAATAACACTTTTGTAGACTGCAGTGCACTGACAAACATTTTAGTTATCGTACGGAAATGCTGGAGAGCCCGTGGAATAATAGCATCATAGCTAAATGATCGGATATTGTAAACAGATCAAAAATCCGACATGAAATAGGGCAAAAGAATGAATTGGATATAAAACCGGTTCTTCTGAAGACTAACAGTTTTACGTTTTGTCGTCTATTCCTAATGCAATAGAAAAAAAATTGAAGAATTTATATTTCAATATAGACAATATTCAATATTTCAATATAGATAAACGATACTAACGGAAAATTCCCAACTATACTTTAAATAAATAGATTTATTAGTTTTGATATATTGATTCGATAAACCACCCAAATCGAAAATCAAAGCGGGGGGGGGGGGGGAGTAAGCATAGCGATCAAGAGGCAGAGCTAATAGTTTCATTAAAATTTGAAAGACCTTTGTAATAATTTTGAATTTTAATTGCAGGAATTGGTTGATTTAACCTCAAATCATGAGTTCAATAGTTTGACTTTAAATCAACATTTTTGAATTTTTAAATCAACATTTTTGAATTTTATGTAACATTTTTTATGCAGGTATATAGGAAATCTCAATGGCGCTTCACGATAAAACACATATCGAGAGGGTGACCACCCTTCCTTAACGGGACATGGGGGCTATATTGCCTACTGTTAGAGAAAGGGGAACAAAGTCAATTACAAAATTGTAGAGCTTTGCAAAACCAGTTCATAGCAGATTTTCCCTCCTACAGAAAATGGAAATTAGTCCAGAAAAGAAATGTATACAATCTATCTTTCTCATAATCGAACATCTAGACAATGCCGCAGAATAAAATTGACTTTATTGTATACAAAATTTGAAATTTTCATCTTGAACAATGATGCATACTTGCACAAGTGTAATAACATGCCTCCACGTGTTTTCCAATGTCTCTACGTTTACACTGTTATATGCAGATTAATGAAATTGTCTCTTTTTAAATTGTCATTTTTCATCTTTCGCGGGTGGTAGTGGTATATATATATATATATATATGGATCAAATCTTACGATGTGGTAGTACTTTATAAAATTAAGGTTTTATAAAAAGTGAAGATGGTTACACCACAATGTTGCATGCAAATTGAGGCAAAGTTTGATTCCACGATATTTCGATTGAAATGGGGTATTCCAGTTGATTGAAATAGGGTACACAGTTCGATAATTTCAAACACAGTAGGAGGATGTTTACATCACAATATTGCATGCAAATTGAAATAAAATTTAAATCTAAAATATTTCGAGTGATATCGGTTATTCCAGCTAGTTTAACATATGAAGCTGAAAATTTGAAATTGACGCATTTACGCAAAATATTCCCAGAACAACGAGATCGATTTCAATGAAACTTTTATAAACAATGATTGTTCCTGAGAATATCCTGATATTAAATTTATTTCTTAGATCAGTGTTTCCCAATCGGCTCACGAGCATCTGGAGTTTACGCAACTTGTCTAGAGAGTCCATGGCACCATTCATAGTTCAGCTGAAATCATTTACGTACGTGATCAGACGTTAATGGGGCTTGGGGGAAATTTTCCTCATCGCGGCTTGGGGGAGGTTCTGAATTAGGATTTTGGGATCCAGTATTTAGATACTTAAACATTTTACGATTAAGAGTTTATTTAGGGCGGTGCCGAACATTGGCATGATTTCGTCTCACTGTATTTCGCACACGTGGCCGGGGTATCTAACGATTTTTTTGTACAAGTCCTAGTTTCATGACCCTCGCCGCACTCTGGATGGGGGAGGCTGCAATTTTCTGAAGAGTGGTTGAATAACTGACAGTTCAAACACATTTTAAATCCTTTACTTTTAAAAGCTTGAATTCGAATTTTCATGTTTAAAATATTCCTAACATCGTAAATCCTCGCTCAATTCTCCGCCAGCGCAAGGCAGACCCAGGAAATGGGGAGGGAAGGTCTATCTCGTCTACTTTTTACTCTATCTCATCTCTGATTGGCTGAAATTCTTCTGACGCAATAGCATCCTTGAAGACTAACGTCAGAGTTCACAGGCAGTCCCTTGAAAACTACATTTTCAGGGCGGTCATTCTTTAGGTTAAATGAGTTGAAAGGGATTTTAGTTGCGGTAAGTTGATTATGAATACGCCTGTAGTTCTCAATGGACACAGGGGCAATCCGAATCATCCATCTCATCAGAAATCCATGTACTGTAGTATCAAAGATATTATTTAATCCTTCTATGAGAGCTCCCTAATTGCTTGCGGAGTCCACATAAAAGGAGAATGCTTCAACTGGTTTAGTTGAAGAGATACCTAGGGTGGTTTCCATTTTATCCCGCTTTTCCAGGGGTTTAAAATTGTTACTAACAGGCAGAATCTGTGGCGCCTGGACTGAGCTAATCCTTTCTGAATGTTTCCTATGTTTATTTCTCAGGGTTTTGAATTCTAATCCAAAAGTTTTGATGAACCTATTCTTGTACTCCTCGTCGTTAATTTCTTTGCGATTACGATAGACGTATTCGGTGGACAGTCAAGATTTACTGTTTAAGTAGGTGTTGGGGCTGGGGGAATATGCTAGCAGAAGAGCACCAGAATTGATAATTACCGAGAGTTCTTTGAGTGATTCCACCTTGCCGGTATCCTCCTCGATCTCGATTTCCACTTCCAGGTTGTTGATTTCCCAATCGTAGATTTTGCGATGTGCAAATATCACGTATGTTTAATCCGAAACGTGTTGAGAGGTATGGCCCAAGCTGGGCGCATATCTGTCCGTGATGGAAAGGTAATGGTGGGTAGGCTCACTTGCCTCCCATTCTTTCTTCTGCGTTTCTGCCTTTCTAAGTATATCGTCGGCCTCCGTGGCCTCAGCCCAGTCAGTTTCTATAGAAATAGCAATGTCCTTTTTATTAGAAGATACCTTATCCTTTTTATGTGTATCGAACATATTCTTATCACGAAGAGCAGTCATATTTGCACTATCATTCACAAGCACCGCCTTCACTGCATCGGACATGTTGCCGCTGGCACCAAGTACACGTGCAAGTACGAATGAACAAGTTCCACCCACGTGGGAAAATCAAAACCTCGGAAAACACATATCTTCCACCTCACCACTGACAGTGTCCGAGTGTTGAAATAATTTATTTATTCAAAGTTATCAACATTTTCACCAAAAAGTTGTTTCTAGGCCATAGGTTACTACCTTATGGATTTCTAAATTTAGAAAAGCAAAGCGTCCTTGGGATGGTTTTTGACTATTAAGGGATCCGCTGTCCTCAGCTAATTAGGAACCACTGCCTTAGACAACAAATGTAATAGAAACTAGAGTGACGCTATCACACACCAAGTATTTTTAGAAGATGTCCGATTAGTTAATAGTAAACTTATGTGAAATTATGCTTGTGCCTTCTGATAGATGAAATATCTTGAACTTTTGTAGTTTCTGTGCAAGACAGTGCGACAGCGTATTTTCAGCAAAACAAAAAGAGCTACAAGTTAAAATAAATCCATTTATTCCTTCTGCTGGACATACTGGGAAATCCATTTCATGTTGGGTAAGATAGGTGTGAAGAAGCCTGGAAAGTTAGTTTCGCACCTTCCGATACCACTAGACAAAATGGCGCTCAAATAGTACCGTCCCTTTTTCCTACGGAAAAGTGGACTTCCAGAGTCTCCCTGTAACACAGATGAGAACACTTTATAAAATATAAAATAAGGTACAAATAACAAGAAATAAATAAATAACAGTGATTAAATGCAAAAAGAAAATAATGAAGGAGATTTCATATCGTTGCAAATGGTGTGTATATTTTTATTAGACTGAACTATTTAGCATTTTTATTATCATTTACATATTTATATTTCGTACAGTTTTGCAAATCTTCGGAAAAACCGGAAGTGAAAGGAAATGAATATATTTAGTGAATCACCTAAGCCCATCTAGAATTCTATCTATAGACAATTCTGAAATAAAGATTTTTCAAAGAATTTTTTTGAATCGGAAGTAAAAAAACTGGAAGTGGACGTGTTTAATGATTCCTCCGAATCCTCCGTAGTTCAATCCTAGGTCATCATCTAAGCTCCATCTATAGTCAATTTTGCGAACTAGATGTTTCAAGAAAATTTTTTGAACATAATTTTTGAATAAACCAGAAGTGGAAAACTTAGTGACACCCTGTCTTCCTCCGGAATTTGATGCATATCAGTAGTCATTTAAGCTACATACATATAGCAGATTACAAGAAATAAATGTTTCAAGAAAAATGTAATGTTTTAATTGAAAGAGGCATTTTCAGAACCGTCAGTGGAAATCCTTAGTGAGCCACTTTAGCCCCTCCGGAATTTAATGTTGAATCCGCATTAGTCATTATTTAAGCTCTCTATGGCCAATCCTGAGAAATGGATGTTTTAAGGAAAAGTTTTGAACCCGAATTGAAAATGCTTAATGAATCCATCCTACCTTCGTCAAAATTTGATGTTTGATTTCATATTAGTTATGATCTATAAAGCTATATTTATAGAAAACCTTAGAAAGCAGGTGATTCAAGAAACATTTTAAACCAAAAGAGGAAAAGAACCGGAAGTGATAATTCTTAGAGAAGCACTCTGCCTCTTTTGAGATTTGATTCTGAATTCATATCGTGAAATGAAAATTTTTGAACCTGAAATAGGTGTAGTAAGCGTAACGATCAGGAGGCAGAGCTAATAGTTTCATTAAAATATAGAAAATCATTGTAATAAACCATTGAAAGTGGGAAAACCATTGTAGTTTGAATTTCAATTGCAGGAATCGGTTGTATTTGAACTCAAATTATTGGTTCAATAGGTTCAATTAGGCAGCATTTTTCATTATTAATGGCGTTTAATAAAAAGTTATAAGGATATGAAGGAAAGTGATGGACCGCCGGACAAATAAATCCACAGTATGAAAATTCTCTTAATTTTTGATGCAGGTGTATAGGATATCTCAATGGCGCTACACGGTGAAATTGCGGATTACATCGCTTTCTGCTACAGATAAGGGAACAAAATCAATTATGAAGTTGTATAGCTTTGAAAATTAGTATAAAGCATCTTTGTCGCCCTACCAAAAATGAAAATTAACCTGAAAAGAAATGAGTACAATCTAACTCCCCTATAATCGAACATTTAGACAATGCAGCAGAATAAAGTTGACTTTATTGTATACAAAATTAAAAATTTTCACCTTCAACAACGATACGTATACTTGCACACGTTTAATATTAGGTTTGCACGCGTTTTTCAATGTCTTTACGTTTACACTGTTACATGCAGGTTAATGAAATTGCCTTTTTAAAAATCGTTATTTAGAGAATCATTTTCCTATCTCTACGGGCGGGGGGGGGGGCAAAAATGGTTAGGGTTAATTTTGCAAAACTCTACATACCTCTCTGTAACTGCTTTTCCCCTCCAATCTCTAACATGAATCGATATAGCTCTCCGTACGCCTTTAAAAAAGATAGTCACCCCGAAAGTTGTCTCATCCTGTATTTTATAGCTTTACCTCTCTAGAGTAAGTTTGTTGGCGGAACTTCTACTTGAATCACATTATTACGGAGCACGTGCATCGAGAGGACATATCAGAACAAATTCTTTAAAATAGATCATCGGCTTTATGTCCACATTGCATCTACAACTGCGAAGTTTGGAAAAGTATCAGGAAGGATCATTTTCTTGCGAACTATCTACAGGTTGGAATTATCAACTTTATTAAAAGTGAAAAATCAAGAAAGGGAGTTTGCGAAATTTTTGCAAGGCTCTTAGAGATGGAAATGCATATATAAATTATATGACATATATTTTGTTTGTTTAACCACTTCGGTGAGAGATGTTACATTGTATCTGTTTTATTCATTGTACCCCTTCACCTTACAGTGTTTTTCATTATACTGTTGTAAACACGGTTAGGATTGGCTTTGTCCGAGACTCTGCCCCTCTTTATACACTTGCTATTTTAATCTGTTGCTTCAGCGAGCTGCTGGTTTCAGCGGTGTTTCATTCAGGACATTTTGGCAGGGGGAGGAACAAGTATTCTATTTGTCCTATATAAATATATCTGAATGTTGTGTCACATAAATAGAAACTAGGTTAACATAAAATGTCTCCAGGGGGGGGGGGAGGGGCGAATACTTGGTATGTTGGAGGCACAGACTACTATACAGACCTGTCACTCTGGATAGTTTCGTTTTCGCGGCGGCCATTAGAGATAGACCAAACATTGGGTTGGCGCGCTCTTGGCGATGGTCTGGTTTGATCCGAGCGCTTGGCGATGATCTGGTTTGGGTCCAAGCCGATTTTCAATGTTATAACCCTATTTCGCTCTGCGAAAACTTAGAACAACAGACTAGCGTGGTTTGAGTAACGTGAAAATGGATTATTTGTTAAGTGTTTAGATCATTTTATAGAAATGGATTGATAAAAGAAAACTGGTTGCGTTACAGGGTATGTAATTTATGTTTATTAAAATTGAAATAATTTTAGTTATCACCATCCTACATACGTGTTCATTATAAGTATACACGTGTTCATAAGTATACACGTGTTCATATAAGTATACATGTGTTCATCATACGAAATTAGTGCTGTGTTGTTATTACTGCCGGATTAGACTAAATTTTAAGAGGTAGTGGTATAATTAGTTAAATATTTTCCGTATTTTTATAAAATGTGAAATAATTGATATTTGGATAGCTTTTTCTTAGTTGAATGTGATATAGTATGTGTATATATTTATGTAAAATTTTTATTAAGTGCCTTATGGTGAAAAATTCCCCCCCCCCTCGGGTAATTAATGATTGAGTTCCACAACTTCGATAGTGCATTTATGTAAATTTGATAGTTACTATATGAATATTTTTATATTAAAAAAAAAAGTCTATTATCAGTATCCCAGAATAAATTAAGAACGATCAACACGCTAGTATACTTTTTAGACTGAAAGTATTATATAATATTTCAGTCTTTTGAGTATGTTAGCTTGTAATTTTTTGTGCATTATGTTTTATAGTGAGACAATGCAATGTGTGTATTTTTTAATCTATTTTATGATTATTTGAATTAAATATATAACTATGTTTATTTAAATATTCTTAAACTAATGAATATATTTATGTTGCAGATTAATGTATTTTTAAATCCTGATCCTTTCTATAGTTTCAAAAATTATAAAAGTACAGTCCTCAACATTTTGTTCCCCTCCCGTTTAAAAAAAAATCGCCAAGCGAGCGATAACGCGCCAAATCTGGCAGACGCATCGCACTTCAGTTGGTCCATCTGACTAGCGCTAGTGTCTATGGGACATCCCATGTTAGAAATGTTGCCATAGGATCCTATGGGAGTGAGCCTTCTGAATATAGTATTCTGTGGTTGGAGGTATGCCTGAAAGAGACACTGGGTTCCAGTCAGAGGGCGAGTTTTGAATTGCAGGATGATGAAGAGCAGTGTTTCCTTTGTCTCAGCTTTTGTCCGGTCCTTCTTCTTGCGACTTGAGGGGTTCTCCGGGGACTGGGGGGATTCTGGGTTGGGGACGTCCGGCCGTCCTGTGATGGTGGTTATCCCACTTCACTTGTGTCTCGGCGGTCTGCTAGGTGTACGACCTTGCTGTAGCGACGATGGATCATCTCGCAGTATGCCTTCTTGTTAGGTCGGTTCATAAATGCTTACCTCTCTAGAGTCAAGTTACCATGCTAAAAGTATAGATACATAGAAGCATGCATAGAAATACTGACATATTTTAGTCGTAAGAAATATAAACTTACGGTACACGTTATTTGATTCCCGATACTAATTGCACAAATCGATTTGCCAGGATTGTTTTTCGACTCTTTTTCACACTTCTCATTGGTAATGAATACCAACATCGTTGCCAACAGCTTTGGACTAGTATCTGGAAACAGAAAATGGATATTAAGCCTATAAACAAATCAAAACATTGTCAATATAAAAAGTCTGATCTAGGCAGCACATGAATTTCCCTTCAGGCTCATATTATTTATTTACTTTTCCTAAATATACTGCCTTCCAGGAGTAAAGCTCGCAGCAGTATATCCGACATGATTAAAAAATTTCTGCTTTTTATTGACTGCAAATTTTACAAGAAGGTAGTCAAATGTGTAGTATGTTCATGAGTATAATATCCAAATTAAAGAAAATATATTTAGGTATATTTTTTCTCTTTAAGTTATTTCATTATTACATTCGAAAAATGATTTATATTATACAAATAAGACTAATGTAGGATATCATCTCCTCCTGATTTTGAAATAAGATTAGCATTGAAGCTTCATCCCGTTAATCAGATGATCCATCGCAGCAGAGGACAATAATTGCCATAAAGGCAGTTTTTAGTTCTTGGAAGTAGTTAGGGGATAAGTGGACCTGGAAGGGACAGCTCTTCCAAGGTAGAGTTGCAAAAAAAACCCGGAAAATTTTGGAAGCGGGAATAAACCCGGGAATTTTGGAAGTATTGGAAACCTTGATAGGAAGAAATTAATTTTTACTTTCCTTATATACATAATGTATAAGGAAAGTATTGTGACGGGGTCGAAAATTCGAATTCGAGTTTTCGATGGGAGAGCACGTTTCAAGCATCCCTGATCAGGAATCAAACATTTTTGAAGTGATGTCTGTGCGTGTGTGTGTGTGTGTGTGTGTGTGTGTGTGAAAGTATGTGTGTGTGTGTGTGTCAGTGGGTCTGTGGAGACGATAACTGACGAACGAATGGACCGATTTGAACCAAATTTGGTACAAAAATCACAATTCGTAAACACTGGAAGCCTATTGTTTTTATACGCAATCGAATGTTCAGAACCCCCCCCCCCCCCTAAATTGACTGTAATTACTTCTCAGTTGATAATGTATAACGTGATAATGTAGTACTCTATATGACTAATTACTCATCTGTATAACTGCTCATGAGTTGGCAATGTATAACGGTGAATCTCGCAACAATACAAAAGTACCCCAAATACTCTATTCTTAATATAATTTAAAAAATTTTATTGATTATTTTTAAATTAAATATCTAAATTAATTGATGATCATCAATATAACTACAAATTTAGCAACGAAAAAAACCTTAATTATGTGCTATACAAAACGAAGTTAATAAAAAACTCTGAAAAAGCAGTTTTTGCAAAATTTGGATGACATGTTGTATGAAATTTCCTACCCCTACAAAAGATTAAATATTTTTATCAGACCTCTTGGGGAGGGGGCAGCCCCCTCTGTCGTCTGCCTGCCTACGGCCTTGAAGTGGTAGGATCCGTCACCAGATACCCATGACCTGAAAGTACAGCTTCATTTGGGAACTTTGCGTAAATCATTTTGAGATTTCGTAATTTTGCTCGAAAGAGGTATATGGTTTTTGAACTTGGCGGGGAGTTGTACCTCCCACCATAACATATTATGTAAGATGCACTAAACTGAGTGAGGGAGTGGGCAGTGTATTAAAATAATCGAGCACTTTCACTATAGCTAAAATCCTAGTTTTGGTGTCATTCGATTCATCTCAGCTACGAGACCAAGAGAAAATTTCAGTTTTCAAAAATTCGAGTTATGGGTGACGGTGCAAGGGGATAAATTAAAAAATTCAAAACAATCTTGTTTATATACTGAGCACCTCCTCTCTAGTTATAGAATCTTGGTTTTGGTCTCATTCGATCCATCTCAGCTTTCACGTCAACGGAAAAAAGAAATAATATATTTTACACTCAAAATATGGGTGCTGATACAAAAGGATTTTCAGAATATTTACACCACTTTTCCTCTCAAAAACAATAAGTACACAATTTAATAACATTTGGTTGCCAATAATAAAGCTGGCCATTAACAATTTTAATTACCGTAAAATTCTGTCGACCTGCCCTTTCCAGGAACTCGTTCTTCCACCTCACCCTCTTCCAATTTCTGTCTCAATTCGAAGTTCTGAAAATTTCCCTAACAATCATTTCCCTTCCCCTCCTCCTTTAAACGTCGAAAAAATAATATATTTCGTCGTTGAATGAAATAAAGTTATTAAAAATATATTTTTGTTCAATTCAGCTGAAAATTCCGAACAAGCTTCTTTCTTCCCTTTACATACTTTTCGTCTTCCCGTCGCATTTGAGGGAGGAAAACAACTGAATTCTACTTGTTTCTTTATAGCAGAAAATTCCCATTAAGTACACTTTTTAACACTTTACAACATAGTTGAAAAGTGTTTATGACTTTGTTCATTCTGTTTGTCTGTCCGTTAGCACGATAACTGCCGTAAAAATGACTTTATCAAAATGAAATTTTAGTATGTTGCTCAGACGGTCTGTGGGACCTATGGGAATATAAATGAATAATATCACCCAATTTGTTTTGGATTGAACCCGGCTTGAAAAAATGAAATACATCCGAACCCTATGGGACCTAATTTTTCAAACATTTTTTAAGCGAATTTCAAATTCACAAATTGCTTCGAAAGTTTCAGAAAATATTCAAATTATTCCATAAAATATTAAAAAAAATTTCACCAAAATATATTCAGTAGTTTTTTAAATAAACATTAAAATAATAATTACACCCTTTATATGAAGAGATCGCGTGACCACTATATGAAGAGATCATGTCACCCACTTCAAAATAAAATATGGCATCCATCTTGTGTCAAAATCGTGATTTTTAAACTTCTTTTTAATTCATATTTAGAGTTGTATCCGTCCTAAAACCGCTTTATTTTTGCTTTAATTCTGTGCATCTACATACTGAAACAACGCAATTACAATATATTTGAGTTTAAATGATCATTAAATTTTGATTATTTTTACAACGAAGCCTAATTTTCACTTATGAAGAATGTAAACACTAAAAGATGTAGAATGAGTTGTATAAGAATTGCTACATTTCTTTAACGTAAAATTATTTAGCTCATGGAGTCTGCAATGTAGCTGATATAAATGAAACATTCATTGATTTTACACAGAGAAGAAGACGATTTTTTCGATGAAGTTTTAAGTATAGAGTTAAATTACTTGTACCTCCATGGTTTTAAGTTTTTAAATAAAATAAATTATTATAGTATTGTGATGAAAGAAAGGAATGGCAAAATGTTAATGAATGAAATGCTGCTTTTATATAGAGGTGATTTATATTTCGATGACGTCGTTTGAATAAAGTTCATTTGTTTTCGTTGAAGTTTTCAAATTCAATAAATTATTAGAGCATTATGATAATTTAAAAAAATATTACCGAGGAATGTATCGCATTTTAGAAATGTTTAAACCAGGCAATTTATATTTCAATGCCGTCATTTGAATGAAGTTCATTTTTTTCGATGAAGTTTTACGTTTTCAAATATAATAAATTAATGTAGTGTTGTGATAATTTTAAAATTATTACCGAGGAATGTATCGCATTTTAGAGATGCTTAAATAAAATTGCATTTCAGTTGGAAAGTGTTTCTTAATCAATGCTTTATGTATGATTGATCATTCTTGTTCTAGATTTTCTTGGTTTTCAGTCTCATTTGAGGGAGAGTATCGACACAATTTTACCGTAAGTGTGTAACTGGCGCGTTGAGCGACTACTAGCCATAGAGAACGAGTGAAGCGCGGAAAAAATGGATGAAATGGCTAGTAAATAATTTATATATACATATATATATATATATATATTTATATATATATATATATATATATAAATTTAAAGTCATACCACAATCTGAAATCACAAGAAATCGCCATAAAGGGGCTTTTCCAGAAATAAGAAAAACACTTCTATTACAGATAAAAGTAAGTATCCATGGACCGGTTTTGCCCTTATTATTCACTCTTTAGTTCAAATAGACGTTCGCGAAATTGCTACAAATAGCAAGATTTTCTGGCTGCCATTGTTGTTAACGGTTATTCCATGCTTATGAGCTCATCATAAACGCGATACCGGTCTATGGATACTGTTATCTGCAATGAGAATGTTTTCCTCATACCACCGTGTTCAATTTAAGGCAGTGAATAACATCACGTAAATTGAAATTTCTTGTGTTTGGGTATTTTATTGGTGCAAACAAACTCACTTCTTCATACTTTCTCACTTTTTCTTACTTCTTCAAAATTATTTAGCTCATGGAGTCTGCAATGTAGCTGATATAAATGAAACATTCATTGATTTTACACAGAGAAGAAGACGATTTTTTCGATGAAGTTTTAAGCATAGAGTTAAATTACTTGTACCTCCATGGTTTTAAGTTTTAAATAAAATAAATTATGTCGTCATACTCATTTAAAAAAAACATCATACTCATTTAAAAAAGATCTGATGTGGGCAGCACATAACTTTCCTTATATAATGCAAAGAATTTACTACTTTTACAGTAAAAAAATAGGTTATTCTTGTAGTAGATACTCATATTCTTTCCAAGATATTGAATTTTCGTCAATGAGTCGTCATTTTCCATGTCGACATCATCAATGAGTCGTCATTGATTTACCGTCATTTTTATCAATTTTGCGAGTTTTTCGCTAATTTAGCAACATTTAAAAAAATCGCCAAGATGGTGACATTCCACCAAATTCGTCGCCAAAATCTCGCCAAGCGTTATGGATGGAGAAATAAGTTATTCTTACAGCTGATAAATGACTATTGGCGTTCAAATACAAAAGTATTACTCAATGTATCTTTTTTCATGAATGGAATGAGCTAGATCCACGAGAATGATGTCACAAATTTATCATATGATATTACATATGAAAAGTGAACATGTTTCTCAATAAGAAATATATTTTTTTTATTTTATATGACTTTTTGATAATTTTTTTGAAAAATGCACAATATCTCGAGAACGATTCATGTTAGCGTTCTAAAATTTATGTCAATCATTTTCCAATGAAAAATTGCATAAGAAATGTCTATTTGCGTAACTTTATTAGCGGTTTTGATTTTTTGACGATTTTTTCAAAATTTTACTCGAAAATTTAAGGGGGGGGGGTTCTAAACATTCGATTGCGTATAAAAACAATAGGCTTCCAGTGTTTACGGCTTGTAATTTTTGTACCAAATTTCGTTCGAATAGGTCCATTCTTCGTCAGTTATCGACTCCACAGACTCACTGATACACATACACACACACACACACACACACACACACTTTCACACACACACACACACACACACACACACACACACACACACACTTTCACACACACACACACACAAACACACACAGACATCACTTCAAAAATGTTGGATTCGTGATCAGGCATGCTTGAAACATGTTCTCCCGTCGAAAACTCGAATTCGAATTTTCGACCCCGTCATAATACTTTCCTTATACATTATGTATATAAGGAAAGTAAAAATATCCATTGACTGCCCATTAATACCCTTATAAATAAATTTTTATTCAAGAATGGTTTGGCCTCTATCGTAAATGAAATGCGCTGGATCCAATTTTTGTGTAAAATTATATTTAAAAGATGATGTGGGTAGCACAGTTATCGACTCCACAGACTCACTGATACACATACACACACACACACACACACACACACACTTTCACACACACACACACACACACACACACACACACACACACACTTTCACACACACACACACACAAACACACACAGACATCACTTCAAAAATGTTGGATTCGTGATCAGGCATGCTTGAAACATGTTCTCCCGTCGAAAACTCGAATTCGAATTTTCGACCTTCAGAATAAAATTCATCTGAGACACAATTGATGTATCTCAGCATGAGTATTTATTTTTACTTTCCTTATATACATAATGTATAAGGAAAGTATTGTGACGGGGTCGAAAATTCGAAATCGAGTTGTTGACGGGAGAGCACGTTTCAAGTATCCCTGATCATTTTTGAAGTGATGTCTGTGTGTGTGTCAGTGAGTCTGTGGAGACGATATCCCACGAACAAATGGAGCGATTCGAATGAAATTTGGTACAAAAATCACAATCCGTGAATACTGGAGGCTTATTGTTTTTAAACGCAATCGAATGTTCAGAAACCCTCTGAATTTTCGAGTGAAATTTTGAAAAAATCATCAAAAAATCAAAACCTTTAATAAAGTTACGCAAATAGACATTTCTTATGTAATTTTTCTTTAGAAAACGATTGACATAAACTTTAGAACGCTAGAATAAACCGTTCGCGAGATACTGTACATTTTTCAAATAAATTTATCAAAAAATCCCATAAATAAAAAAAATATATTAACTCTTGAGAAACAATATTTCCTATTAAGAAACATATTTCCTGTTAAAAATATTTCCTATTAAGAAACATGTTCTCTTTTCATATGTAATATCATGCGATAAATTGGGTGACATCATTCGCGTGGATCT
The DNA here is from genome assembly GCA_951213105.1 of Amaurobius ferox. NCBI lineage: Eukaryota > Metazoa > Arthropoda > Arachnida > Araneae > Amaurobiidae > Amaurobius > Amaurobius ferox. The sequence goes on from OX578152.1 coordinate 100,175,491, forward strand.
AGCTCATTCCATTTATGAGAAAAGATTCTTTGAGTAATACTTTTGTATTTGAAAGCCAATAATCATTTATCTGCTATAAGAATAACTTATTTCTCCTTCCATAACAATTGGCGATATTTTGGCGACGAATTTAGCGGAATCTCGCCAATTTGGCGACTTTTTTAAGTGTTGCCAAATTAACGAAAATGTTGCCAGATTGATAAAAATGACGACTCATTGATGAAAATTTAATACCTTGGAAAGAATATAAATATCTACTAAGAATAACCTATTTTTTTTGCTGTAAAAGAAGTAAATTCATTGCATTATATAAGGAAAGTCATGTGCTGCCCCCATCAGATTTTTTACTTTAATTTTGACGATTTTTGCGGGATTTCTTAAACTAAGGCAGGTTCTTTATTTTTGAATAAAACCAAAATCTAACGAGCACCAGGGCAATCCATAAGTGACATTTTTACCATATTTTGTGACATTTGGTCAATTAGTTCTTCAGCTAGAGTGGATACATATATTGCACAGCCAGACACACCGACAAAGAGGCACACACACGCAAGCGTTACGCTAAAAACAATTTTTTCGGGTTTTAGACTGCTCGAAACATGTAGATCTGTCGAAATCTCGAGTTCTCACTTTCGACGCAGTTCCAATGCCTTTTCTATGCATTACCATGTATTGTAGGGAAAGGAATAAAAATCATTTTAGAATTCTGAATGATAGTTTTTTCCTAACTTTTCTGCCTGACTTATTACATGAATTGAAAATAAATGCATGCTCAATGTCGATGAGTATCACATTTAACAAGCTATAAGAGATGTTCGAATAGAGCTTTTACAAGAATAATAAAGTCCCTTTAATTATAGAACTAATCTTTTGATAATAGCGTAAAACAGCCATTGCATCAATACCTTTTTACTTTCCTTATATACATAATGTATAAGGAAAGTATATTGTGACGGGGTCGAAAATTCGAATTCGAGTTTTCGACGGGAGACACGTTTCAAGCATCCCTGATCAAGAATCAAACATTTTTGAGGTGATGTCTGTGTGTGTGTGTGTGAAAGCATGTGTGTGTGTGTGTGTGTGTATGTGTGTGTGTGTGTGTGTGTGTGTGTGTCAGTGAGTCTGTGGAGACAATATCTCACGAACAAATAGAGATGAATGAAATTTGGTACAAAAATCACAATCCGTGAATAATGGAAGCCAATTTTTTTCAAACGTAATCGAATGTACAGAACCCTACTAAATTTTCGAGTGAAATATTGAAAAAGTCATTAAAAATCAAAACCTTTAATAAAGTTACGCAAATAGACATTTCTTATGTAATTTTTCCTTTGAAAACGATTGACATAAGCTTTTGAACGCTAGCATGAACCGTTCTCGAGATATTGCACATTTTTTAAATAAATTTATCAAAAAATCCCATAAATTAAAAAAATATATTATCTGTTGAGAAATATGTTCACTTTTCATATGTAATAACATGCGATAAATTGGGTGACATAATTTTCGGGGATCTAGCTGGTTCCATTCATGAGAAAAAGTAATTTGAGTAATACTTTTGTATTTGAACGCCAATAATTTATCTGCTATAAGAATAACTTATTTCTACGTCCATAACGCTTGGAGAGACTTTAGCACCGAATTTGGCGGAATGTCGCCAACTTGGCGACTTTTTTAAATGTTGCCAAATTAACAGAAATATCGCCAAACGGATTAAAATGACACTAAGTAAATGAAAATGACAACTAATTGACGAAATTTCAATATCTTGGAAGAATATAAAAATCTATTATAAGAAAAACCTATTTCTTTATTGTAAAAGTAGTAAATTCATTGCATGATATAAGGAAAGTCATGTGTTGCCCACATCAGATATTTTGTTTAAAAGTCGTTCAATCAAACTTCCCACGTGTTTTGGAAAATTGTGTGAATTATAGTGTAAACGTACAGTAAAGTTAACATTAGTTTGTCCACCAACCACATGCTCTCTGATCTTTAATTTACATCGATGACGTCCTCCATTACATCATATGGCCTGAAATAAGTTTCATGCTATATCTTCCATTCTAGTCCACTGGCGCAAAGCCCTTCTCCATGCATACTCTGTGCAATAGTTTGAAAACTAAAAATATTATACTTACTTTTTGCTTTTAAAATGTGATTACCCCATCCAGCTGCGACCACTTTTGTTCCAGGCTTTAAAAGATTAGGATCCTTTGACAAGCAAATAGGTCTCCTGAACTTTTTGCACTTTATCGGTTTCTCCAGCTGTAGAAGAGCCATATCATAATCCGAGTTTATTACAGTGTACTTGGGATGGACAATCACATTCTTAACTTTTTGGTTCTTAGACAGCTTGTGTGTTTTCGTAACGAAAAATACTTTGAACTCTTTGGGCTCGTAGAAACATTTCCTCACTCTGCTTTTTCTGTCATAGCAATGCGTTTTGTTGACTCGAATAACTTCTAAAATCCTGCGGATATTCAAATTCAAATTTATTCAAATTTTTAATACAACGAACAAGGCAAAACAGACGAACACAACAGCAGACAAAATATACAACATAAACACAGAACACCAAATTTTGTTACAATACAGCCTAGAGACTAACTAGAAGGTTCAGTCGGGTCGTTCACTATAACAAGGAGATATTGGCAACAGTTACAATATAATAATTAATAAAAATTATACTTGAAACAATTACTTAGAAAAATGAAAAAATAAACACTTCTGTATCCGTATGAATATAGATAAATTTTCAGCTTATACATAAAACATTTTGTTGACTTTACAGACTTCATTAGGTAAAGCATTAAAATTTGTAGGTGCTAACCACAAGAAGTTCTCAAGGGTGAGCGTCAGTGAATCTTCTGCCCTATCCGCGCTTTGTTAACTTTCGCGGCACACATTTTTTGCCGAAATTCCGCTCAAACAGTTGCGAAATATTTTCTGAAAGATAAAATGCAATGCTTAGATTACATTAAAACTAAATTTAATACCCAATAAAACTTAGAATATATTTTTTATTTTAATCCAAAATATTTTTGGTGCTGCCATCTGTTGTCGTAATTTAATTCATACCGATTATTTTTATTTTTCAGTGAACATTTTAAAATGTATATTCCTTCTAATATGCTATTAAATGCAACAGATCTTATATAATAATGCCACAATCACGGAAACGTATTGAACTTGAAGACAAAACTGCAGTCCTCAGTGATGCCCATTCAGATCCCCTTATCAAATTTATAAAATGAGAAATTACCTTTCCGTGATTGTGGCATTATTATATATGATCTGTTGTTGTATTTAATACTGTATTAGAAGGAATAAATATTTAAAAATGTTCATTAAAAAATAAAAATAATCGGTATGAATTAAACTACGACAACACATGGCAGCACCAAAAATATTTTGGATTAAAATAAAAATTATATTCTAAGTTTTATTGGGTATCAAATTTAGTTTTAATATAATCTAAGCATTGCATTTTATCTTTTAGAAAATATTTCGCAACTGTTTGAGCAGAATTTCGGCGAAAAATGTGTGCCGCGAAAATTAACAAAGCGCGGATAGGGCAGAAGATTTACTGACGCTCACCCTTAAGGGTCAGTAAATTTTCTGCCCTATCCGCGCTTTGTTAACTTTCGCGGCACACATATTTCGCCGAAATTCTGCCCAAACTGTTGCGAAGTATTTTCTTATAGATAAAATGCTATGCTTAGATTATATTAAAACTAAATTTAATACCCAATAAAACATAGAATATATGTTTTATTTTAATTTAAAATATTTTTGGTGCTGCCATCTGTTGTCGTAATTTAATTCATACCTACTGTTTTTATTTTTTAATGAACATTTTTAAATGTCTATTCCTTCTAATACGCTATTAAATACAACAGCAGATCATATATAATGCCATAATCACGGAAACGTAATTGAACTTGGACTTGAAGACAAAGGAACTTGAAGATAAAACTGCAGTCCTCAGTGATGTACATTCAGATCCTTTATCAAATTTATAGAATGATAAATCACCTTTCCGTGATTGTGGCATTATTATATATGATCTGTTGTATTTAACACTGTATTAGAAGGAGTAGATATTTAAAAATGTTCATTAAAAATAAAAATAATCTGTATGAATTAAATTTCGACAACAGATGGCAGCACCAAAAATAATTTGGATTAAAATAAAAAATATATTCTATGTTTTTTGGGGCATTAAATTTAGATTTAATATAATCTAAGCATTGCATTTTATCTCTCAGAAAATATTTCGCAACTGTGCGAGCCGAATTTCGGCGAAATATGTGTGCCGCGAAAGTTAACAAAGCGTGGATAGGGCAGAAAATTTACTGACGCTCACCCTTAAGCAAAATTTCATGATTAGCGTTAGGAATAACATATAGTTGCAAGAACGAGTGGAATTGAAGCAATGCATGATTTCTAAGTAGTTGCGGTTCTTAAATAAAAGGAAAATTCATTTCGAAAATATAAAGTGAACGAATTGTTAACATGTCAAAGCGTTTCCATTACTCATTAAGAATATCTACTACTATTACGCAAAATCAACTGATAGAGCTTCTACTAAACTTTAATCAAAGAAATCCTTGCAGATTCAAATTCATTTTTTCTTTATTTCTTTAAGAACTCAATTGAGTTTAATTGCACAAAATGATACTAAAACCTGCATTTTTAATCCAATTTTTGCTTTTATTTGTTAATTGGACATTTTTCCAAAGGCGGCATAAAAGAAATGCGAAAAATCTCAAATATCTCGAGAACGGTTAGTCCTAGAGTAATAGAGTTGTTCTTATTCTTTTTCTCGTCAAAAATTACGTATAAAACAAACATTCAATTGGTGCATTTGAACATACATAGTCTTTTTTTAGATATTGGCGATTTTTGTGGGTCATTTCGTTAAAAAAGGCAGGTTGTTCTTTTCCGAATCGTCCCAAAGTCTAATCAGCACCAGAATATCCCACATGTGTTTAATCCATCAAATTTTGCTCGATTTGTTCAATTTGTATTTCAGCTAGAGTGAATACATGAAATTTTTGCGGGCCATTTCGCGAAAAAAGGCGGAGTTCTTTTTTTCCGAATTGTACCAAAAACTAAGCAGCACCAGAGTCACACCCACGGGTCTTTACCTGCCAAATTTTATGAAATTCAGTTTATTAGTTTTTCAGTTAGAGTGGATACATACATTGCACAGACACACAGACAGACAGACAGACATACAGGTACACACACTGACGTCACGCTAAAAATAGTTTTTTCGTATTCTAGAGGTCTCGAAACGTGTAGATCCGTCGAAAACTCGAGTTGTGATTTTCGACATGATTCCAGTATTTTCCCTATGCATTACCATGTATTTATTGCAGGGAAAATAAAAATTTGATGTGGGCAGCACATGACTTTCCTTGCAGACTTATATCCACGTTCTCCTTATTTTAATTAAATTTCATTCATTTTTATTTAAATTTTCGTTCTCATTTGGTAACTGAACTTATTTTTAAAGGTGGAGTAATGAAAATACGAAAAAACTAAAATGTCTCGAGAACAGCTAGTGCTAGTGTAATGGGGTTGGCCTTATTCTTTTCTTCGTTAAAAATTACGTATAAAATAAGCATTTAATGGATATATTTGAGCATACGTAGTTCTTTATTTTAGATTTTAACTATTTTTGCGGATAATTTTGCAAAAAAAGGCAGGTTACTTTTTCCGAATCGTACCAAAATCTAATCAGCACCAGGGTAACTAACGCACAAAGGACTTACCTACCGAATTTTGTGCAATTCGGTCCATTAGTTTTTTAGCTAGAGTGGATACAGGCCTTTGCGGGCCATTTCGCAAAAAAAGGCGGGTTCTTTTATTCCGAATCGTACCCAAAACTAATCAGCACCAGATTCACCCACAAGTGACTTACCTACCAAATTTTATGAAATTCGGCTAATTAGTTTCTTAGTTAGAGTGGATACAAAATCTGCACAGACAGACAGACACACACACAGACGTCACTCTAAAAATAGTTTATTCGTTTTCTAGAGGTCTCGAAACGTGTAGATCCGTCGAAAACTCGAGTTTTCGACACGATTTTCGACACGATTCCATAACTTTCCCTATACATTACCATGTTTTACAGGGAAAGTAAAAATCTGATGTGGACAGCACATGACTTTCCCTGCAGACTCAAATTCAGACTCAAACTCAGACTCAAATTTTCATTTTTATTTCAATTATTGCTTTTATTTGTTGATTGAACATTTTTCCAAAGGCGGCATAAAAAAATGCAAAAAATCTCAAATATCTCGAGAACGGTTAGTCCTATAGTAATAGAGTTGTTCTTATTCTTATCCTCGTCAAAAATTACGTATAAAACAAGCATTTAATTGATACATTTGAACATACCTAGTCTTTTTTTAGATATTGGCGATTTTTGCGGGCCATTTCGTAAAAAAAGGGTGGTTGTTCTTTTTCGAATCGTACCAAAATTTAATCAGCACCAGAATACCTCACATGTGATTTATCTACCAAATTGTGTGAAATTTGGTCAGCTTGTATTTCAGCTAGAGTCAATACATGAGATTTTTGCTGCATGCTAGAGTAAATACAGCATATATTATACAGCAATATATTTGCATACAGCAATATATTTGCAGCTAGAGTAAATACATGAGATTTTTCTTTTTAACATGCTGTCAAATTAATGAAAATGCTGCCGAATTGATAAAATGATACTAAATTAATGAAATTGACACGTAATTGCTGAAAATTCAATATTTTGCAAAATTAAGTTCAATTTCTTTAATAATCCTTGTCACTTTGTGGAAATGAAATAATAGTTTTTGTACCTTTGTTTACAAACGGGAACTGGATTTTTTTCCTTCCAGATCTGCCTGTGAAGATAATTTTGTATAGCGAGAGCAGATATTCTTTTGCATCTTTTAAAGATAATTAAATTAAATATTTTAATAAAATGTTTAGAATAACAATGTCATGTAAAATATTATAGGAATTTGCACATAATTGAAGTTTTAATTTCTATATATTATGTATTCCATGCGAAGAACAGGTATAGTGCTAGTAAGTGATATGAATGAAATACTTATTGATTTTACATTGAGAGGCAGACGATTTATATTTCGATGACGTAATTTGAATACAGTTCATTTTGTTTAACTAGAATTGTCTCCTTCAATGAAGTTTTAAGTTTTCATGTGTAATGAATTACTGTAGCACTCTAATAGTTTAAAAAATATTAATACTAATTTTAATGGTTGCTTGTAAGATGAGTTGTGTAAGAATTTATGAATTTTTTTCATGTAAAATTATTTTACTCTGGAGTCTGGAATAAAAGCGTATGAATGCTATATTCACTGCTTTTACATACAGAGCCAGACGATTAATATTTCCATGACGTCATTTGAATAAAGTTCATTTTCTTTTCGATGAAGTTTTAAGTTTTCAAATATAATTATTGTAGTACTGTGATGATTTAAAATATATCAGCGCTGAATGTATCGCAATTTAGAGATCTTTAAATAAAATTGCATTTCAGTTGGAATGTGTTTCATAATCAATGTTTTATGCATGTTTCATCTTAAAATTGTTTTATGCATGTTTCTTGTTAAAATTTTGAACTAGATATAAGTTTTATTATGATTTACCTTCATTTAAGATTAATAGAAAGATACGTAAAAATTGTTTTACATATGCTAAACTACCTTTATTTAAATGAGAAATAAAATGGTTTTCTGACGTCTTAAATAATTGATAGTTTGCTATAACAACAAAACAGGAAATTTTCTCTTCAACATTGCATCATAAATATAAATAGTGACAAGTATTGGATGGAACGCAAGGCACAGTATTCTAAACCATCATGTAAAAATAAAAATCATTTAGTACTATAGGACCGATTTTAGACTTGGCAGTAAATTTAAACGGTTTTTGTTATCAGTTTCAGCTGCTGTAGTTAATTTATTTTAAAAACAAGGAAGATCAATCATGCATAAAGCATTGATTATGAAACACTTTCAACTGAAATGCAATTTTATTTAAACATCTCTAAAATGCGATACATTCAGCGGTGATATTTTTAAAATTATCACAATACTACAATAATTTATTGTATTTGAAAGTTTAATCCCAAATAAATGAACTTTATTCAAATAACGTCATCGAAATATAAATCGCCTGGCTCTCCATATAAAAGCAGTGAATATTTCATTCATATTTTTTTCCCATTCCTTTCATTCAGTGGCGATATTTTTAAAATTATCACAATATAGTTCATCTTACAGATTGATGTGTTGACATTCTCCATACGTGAAAATTAGGTTTCGTTGGGGAAATAATCAAAGTTTGATGGTCATTTAAACTCAGAAATATGGTAATTGCGTTGGCGTATTATATAGATGCACAGAAAAAAATAAATCAAACGGTTTTAGGACGGGTGCAACACTATATATAAATTACAAAGAATAAAAATTACGATTTTGACACAAGATGGATGCCATATTTTATGTTGAAGTGAGTCACGTGATCTCTTCATATTATATGGGTGCAATTATAATTTAAATTTTTATTTAAAAACTACCGAACATATTTTGCTGAAATTTTTTTTATGTATTTTATGGGACAATTTGAATATTTCCTAAAATTTTCGAAGGAATTTGTGAATTTTAAATTCGTTTAAAATTTTTTGAAAAATTAGGTCTCAGGGTTCAATATATTTCATTTTTACAATCCGGGTTCAATCCAAAACTAATTGGGTGATATTATTCATTTACATTCCCATATGTCCCGCAGACCGCCTCAACAACATACTGAAATTTCATTTTGATAAAGTCATTTTTACGGCAGTTATCGTGCGAACGGAGAGACAGACAGACAAACAGAATGAACAAAATCATAAACACTTTTCAACTATGTTGTAAAGTATTAAAAAAAGTGAAATTTTTACTAATCTCTTTTTGTACATATATCAGAGTAAAAAGACTGAAATTGGAAACCAATTGCTTAGTTGGTTTATCTTATATGTTGAGTACAGGTTTTGTATCTAAGATAAGCGAATATATTACCTTAAAACACAGTGGCCTGCTGTTATGATGTAATCCTTCGAAATAAGTGATCCTCCACAAACGTATTTATCTTTTTTTAAAATCTTGACCTAAAACGAAACAAGGATGGCTAAAGCATGGAATTGGAGAAAAAAAGATGAAATTCCTATGAATGAAAAGCCTGAAAATATCATAATGCTTTGAGAATAATATCTAGGTATCACTAGTGCTATGTAAAGTGCCGCCTGTTTCTTACTACTCCAATAATCATTTTACATATGTGAAAAATTTAATCTTTAGTACATCTATTTTTATTATTTTGAAATAAAGACCCCTAATCAAAAGTAGTAGTAAATAATATTTTTACTTTCCTTATATACATAATGTATAAGGAAAGTATTGTGACGGGGTCGAAAATTCGAATTCGAGTTTTAGACGAGAGAGCACGTTTCAAGCATCCCTGATCACGAATCAAACATTTTTGAGGTGATGTCTGTGTGTGTGTGTGAAAGTATGTGTGTGGGTGTGTGGGTGTGTCAGTGAGTCTGTGGAGACGATAGCTCACGAACGAATGGAGCAATTCGAATTAAATTTGGTACAAAAACCACAATTCGTGAATACTGGAAGCATATTGTTTTTAAACGTAATCGAATGCTCAGAACCCCCTAAATTTTCGAGTGAAATTTTGAAAAATCATCAAAAAATCAAAACCTTAAATAAAGTTACGCAAGTAGACATTTCTTATGTAATTTTCCCTTAGAAAACGGTTGACATAAACTTTAGAATGCTAGCATGAACCATTCTCGAAATATTGCACATTTTTCAATCAAATTTATCAAAAAATCCCATAAATTAAAAAAAATATTAACTTGTGAGAAACATGTTAGTTTTTCATATGTAATATCATGCGATAAATTGGGTGACATCATTCTCGTGGATCTAGCTCGTTCCATTCATGAGAAAAGATACTTTGAGTAATACTACTGTATTTGAACGCCAATAATCAGTTATCTGCTATAAGAATAACTTATTTCTCCGTCCGTAACGCTTGGCGAGATTTTGGCGACGAATTTTTCGGAATGTCGCTAACTTGGTAACTTTTTTAAATGTTGCCAAATTAACGAAAATCTTACCAAATGGATAAAAATGACGCTAAATCAATGAAAATGAATGACGACTAATCGTCGAAAATTCAATATCTTGGAAAACATATAAGTATCTACTATAAGAAAAACCTATTTTTTAACTGTAAAAGTAGTAAATTCATTGCATTATATAAGAAAAGTCATGTGTTACCCACATCAGATTTTTTCCTAGTTATAGTACGGTGTACAGAATATATAGAGACAAATGTGAAACTGAAAGGAAAATAAATATGCTTTGTTGTTTGAGTTCTAATTTGAATTACAATAATAATTATATTTGGCAAGATTAACAAGTTCAAATAAATATTATTTAATTCAATAGGAGGCTTCACCCTAGAGATACATATAAGGCCGTGAATCTTATCTTACCCCAGTGAGCTCTATTTGAATTATTGCCTCAACCTCTTCGGAAGTTTAGACTAATTTCCTCTAAGTTTTAACTTCTTTCCTTTACTTTTATGACCCTGGTGCTGTCAAGTTAGCTCTTCCGAAATTATTGACAGCTTGGAATAATACCAAAATGGAGATTTCCTGAACCAAAGACATTAACTGTAATAATTAACAAAATGTTTGTCTATCTTTCTGTCTATGTCGTCTGTAGCAGAAAATTTAAACGTCGTACAGACAAGAAATTTGGTACACATATACTTTAGGACATATATTTAGGAAGATATTCGCACAAATCGATCACTTAGCGACTTAAAATATTAACAAAAATCCCATCTATGGCACGGTCGGAAAGATCGAAAAATTCTATCTGAAAGAAACTGTGAATGGAATCCATACGATTATTAAACGACTTTGAGAGTGAATTTTTAAAAGATATATATATTTCGTGCGTTTTAAATCTCTCCGAGTTTTATATTACGACATGCAGAAATTGACTCGCCGTCCATCGTTCATGTCCATTTCAGCCATCTGCGTACAATTTTACAGATTTCCGTAGAATAAATAATATGTGCATAAATCCATCAATTAATTAAATATAATTTTTACTTTCCCTGCAATACATGGCAATGTATAGGGAAAGTATTGGAATCATGTCGAAAATCGAGTTTTCGACGGATCTACTCGTTTCAAGACCTCTAGAATACGAAAAAACCATTTTTAGCGTGACGTCTGTGTGTGTGTCTGTTTGTCTGTGCAGATTTTGTATCCACTGTAACTAAAAAACTAATAGACCGAATTTCACAAAATTTAGTAGGTTAGTCACTTGTGGGCAAGTCTGGTGCTGATTAGTTTTGGGTACGATTCGGGATAAGAGAATCCGCCTATTTTTGCGAAATGGCCCGCAAAAGTTTGTATCCACTCTAACTAAAAAACTAATGCACCGAATTTCACAAAATTCGGCAGATGAGTCATTTATGGGTCACCCTGGTGCTGATTAGATTTTGGTATGATTCGAAAATAAAATAACCTGCCTTTTTTTGCAAAATGACCCTCAAAAATTGTCAAAATCTAAATTGAAGAACTACGTATGCTCAAATATATCCGTCAAATGATTGTTTAATACGTAATTTATAGCGAAGAAAAGAATAAGACCAACCCCATTACATTAGGACTAGCCGTTCTCGAGATATTTTAGATTTTCGTATATTCTCTACACCACTTTTGAAAATAAGTCCGGTTACCGAATGAGCACGAAAATTGAATTAAAAGTGAAATAAATTTAATTAAAATAAAGAGAACGTGAATATAAGTCTGCAGGGAAAGTCATGTGCTGCCCACATCAGATTTTTTCTATCCAAGACATGTCTTTGATGTTTTGAACAAATCACGCTGGCACTGAAACAGCTCGAAATCCTGTAACGGAGGATTTTATCATAATTTTGTCGTAAGGTAGTGGATGGGATGGGCTGAGAGAAGTGTGCAAGAAAATCGCCGTATCTATGACTATGGTCTATACAGAGATGGTAGGACTGTCGCGCTTACATGAGCAAGCTGTGTTGGATTATGAGTAGTTGTACGATCAATTGTGATTCTCATATTTTTAATTTCCTTATACACATAATGTATAAGGAAAGTATTGTGACGGGGTCGAAAATTCGAATTCGAGTTTTCGACGGGAGAGCACGTTTCAAGCATCCCTGATCACGAATCAAACATTTTTGAAGTGATGTCTGTGTGTGTGTATGTGAAAGTATGTGTGTGGGTGTGTATGTTAGTGAGTCTTTAGAGGCGATATCTCACGAACGAATGGAGCGATTCGAATGAAATTTGGTGCAAAAATCACAATCCGTGAATTCTGGAATCCTATTGTTTTAAATGCAATCGAATGACCAGAACCCTCCTAAATTTTCGAGTGAAATTTTGAAAAAATCATCAAATTCAAAACCTTTAATAAAGTTACACAAATAGAAATTTATTATGTAATTTTTCTTTAGAAAACCTTTAACATAAACTTTAAAATGCTAGCATGATCCGTTTTCGAGACATTGCACATTTTTCAAATAAATTTAGCAAAAAATCCCATAAATTTAAAAAATATATTAATTGTTGAGAAACATGTTCACTTTTCATATGTGATGTCCTGTGATACATTTGGTGACATAATTCTCGTGGATCTAGCTCGTTCCATTTATGAGAAAAGATACTTTGAGTAATTCTTTTGTATTTGAACGCCAATAGTCATTTATCTGGTATAAGAATATCTTATTTCTCCGTCCATAACCCTTGGCGAGATTTTGGCGACAAATTTGGCGGAATGTCGCCAACTTGGCGACTTTTAAATGTTGCTAAATTAACGAAAATCTCGCCAAATAGATAAAAATGACGCTAAATCAATGAAAATGACGACTAATTGAAGAAAATTCAATATCTTGGGAAGAATATAAGTATCTACTATAAGAAAAACATTTTTTTAACTATAAAAGTAGTAAATTCATTGCATTATATAAGAAAAGTCATATGTTGCCCACATCAGATTTTTTTATTTATTGCTTACAAAAATATTGTTGGTAGCAAGAATTCACCAAATATTTTCCTTGAAAAATTTTTGAGATTGTAGGGGGTTCTTTCAGAATTTCCAATGTCAATCCTTTTTTTCCTTCGGATTAAAGAAATTGGCATTGAAACATATATTTCTTAAGATTGGTCATATATAGAGCTTAAATGATAATTGATCTGGTTTCAGTATCGAATTCCAGAGGGAGTAAAGTGCTCCACTAACAGTTAAAAATATTTCTTTGATGGTAGCAAGCAAATTTACCGTCTAACCAAAAGTTTTCATTAAAGGTTATATTTTTCAAAAGCCATTGTACAACTTAGATAACGAATGATAAAGATGAATGATAAAGATTCGTAATCAAATTTTGGAGGGTGTGTGGAATTCATTGAGAATTTCCACTTCCTGTTCAAATATTTCCCTGAAATATCGATTTCTTAGAATCGGCTATATATAGACACTAAAGATAGGTTACATGGAGTTAGCATTAAACTCCGAAGGAGATAATAGAAATACTAAAGATTTCCACTACAGGTTCCGAAGATGTTCCTGGAAATTCATTTGATTTTAGGAATGTGAGTGAAATAATGCTTATCAGTTCCGTTCAAAATAACGTGTACATATCACTTGCCACCATGAAGGATCTTTAAAAAAATTCTTGATTTTCTGTATTCCATTGTAAAAAAATCTGATGTGGGCAACACATGACTTTCCTTATATAATGTAATGAATTTACTACTTTTACAGTAAAAAAAATAGGTTTTTCTTATAGTAGATACTAATATTCTTTCCAAGATATTGAATTTCCGACAATTAGTGGTCATTTTCATTGATTTAGCGTCATTTTTATCCATTTGGCGAGATTTTCGTTAATTTGGCAACATTTCAAAGAGTCGCCAAGTTGGCGACATTCCGCCAATTTCGTCGCCAAAATTCTCGCCAAGCGTTATGGACGAAGAAATAAGTTATTCTTACAGCAGATAAATAATTATTGACGTTCAAATACAAAGGTATTACTCAAAGTTTCTTTTTTCATAAATGGAACGAGCTAGATCCACGAGAATGATGCCACCCAATTTATCGCATGATATTACATATGAAAAGTGAACATATTTCTCAATAGGATTTTTTTTCTATTTTATATGACTTTTTGATAATTTTTTTGAAAAATGTGCAATATCTCGAGAACGGTTCAAGTTAGCGTTCTAAAATTTAAGTCAATCGTTTTCTAATGAAAATTTACATAAGAAATGTCTATTTGCGTAACTTTATTAGTGGTTTTGATTTTTTGACGATTTTTTCAAAATTTCATTCGAAAATTTAGGGGAGTTCTGAACATTCGATTGCCTATAAAAACAATAGGCTGCCAGTGTTTACGGATTGTGATTTTTGTACCATATTTGGTTCGAATCGGTCCATTCGTTCGTCAGTTATCGTCTCCAAAGGCCCACTGACACACACACACACACATTCTTTCACACACACACACACACACACACACACACACACACACACAGACATCACTTCGAAAATGTTTGATTCGTGATCAAGGATGCTTGAAACGTGCTCTCCCGTCGAAAACTCGAATTCGAATTTTCGACCCCGTCACAATACTTTCCTTATACATTATGTATATAAGGAAAGTATATAAAGAATTATATATATATATAAGGAATATGTACATAAGGAATAGATAAATAACCTACCATCCACGGATACCTGTATGGTGGTTTCACTGTTGCTCCATTAATAATCATATATTCATCCTTGACTGTTGAAGAAGGTTCACTATTACTTATACCGCATCCTAAAATTAAGAAAGCACAGTATTCAGAAACATAATCGAGTATTAGCTTACGGGACTCATACGTCTTACAAGATATCTGACAACAGGTGATTTTAATACACAGGGTTGGTTGGTTGGTGTCGTGTCCCTAACATTTATTAAGAAAGAATGTGTGCACTGCTTCTGTTTAGTCAAAGACCCGGGGCACCCGAAGGTAGAAGTCTGACTTCTGCCCCAATAAGACATCACAACATCCATGCCCGCAGGCGGGACCCGAACCCGCAATCTGGCAGCCGAACCATCACGAGAAAACGCCTGCCTCTTTGACCGCTCGGCCACCACATCGGCAATACACAGGGTGTCCCAAATTAAACTGCACATTTCCGAGAGGGCTACAGCAAAAACTATTCATCAGAAAGTCATGAAATTTGACGAGTGTCGTAAGGAGATGATGGAAATTATTTCTAGAGCAAAAAAAGTTAGTTCAAAAAACCACCAATAGAGGGCGTATAATATCTTTATACAGAATATATAACATGAACTACACAATGTATCCGTCTAATGAGGACAAAACATGTTCCATATGCTGGCCATCATTGTCTGGTACCACCTGGAATCGTAACATAGCATGCTCAATGGTTGATTGCAGCGTATGAGTCGGAATGTTACACTCATGGCGTGCTATGAGGTCTTTAAGATAGGACAGAGATCTTATGGGATCACGGTAGATCAAGTCTTTGAGATATCTCCAGAGCCAAAAATCGCATGGATTCTGTGGCAACCGAAAAAGTATGAAGCTTAAAGTTTAACTTTATAACTAACATTAATGTATTATTATTATATTCTTCACATTGCCGTAATGCATATTTAGTGGAATTAATATTTAATAGTACATTGCTTGTTGTGCCGCTATCAACCCTCCAATTATTTTACCTTTCGTGTGAGTCCTGTAAAGGAATAATTAATTAATTAAATGCTGAATTTATCACACCATTTAAACTTAAACAATAAAACATTTATTAACATCAAATCTAAATTAAATTCAATTACACTATTTAATTATATTATTTCAGCGGAGGGGACATGTGTGTGACCAAAACGGAAAATCCAAATATTTGTAATGACCAGATATCATTTCAATGGGCACATACCTTCAAGTCTGTCTTGGACTTTGCCAGCATCTGTATTTAATGTCGTTCATTTACTGCATCAACTCTTGGTGTAATGCTCCCACACGTAAATTCGCTGAACATATTGTCTGCTGAAACTCTGCACTCGCACTTATTTCATTCTCTTAGTATATCAATTCATCGCTGTAGTATCTGCACAAGTCATAATGTCGAAGTTATCTGTTCCAAGTCTAAGTCAAAATTCCATAGTTGTCTTTTTTAGTCTGCTCTTAAGTCAACATCTTGATCGTTTCCTTTGATTCTCGGGTCACAGGCTGTGGTTCCCTCGGTGGGTGGGTGGGGGGTAACTCCTCCTTTTCTTCCATTTGGCTCTTATTGGTTACTCCTTTACCCAATAGCACCATTCCACATTTCGCAAGGCCCAGCTCAGCCCCTCTGGTATGGCACCCCTAAATTTATGGTCTTCTGACATTTAGGTTCACGGAGTGATAAACTGCGGTGCCAGCCAGACTACAAGATTTGTCTGCTGTTTTGGCCACCATAAATTTCATACATAAAAGTGTCTCATCAAATGTGAGATCTATTTCTGGTCTCACAGATTCAAATCTGGGGATTTTGCAGACCATACCGTAGGAAAATGACGGCTGATAATGGCTGAGTGTTGATGAAATGACAGCTGAGTAGCTCCTGAGGACTTGTATCGCACAAGTGGCTATGTGTAGAAGCATAAACACTATTGTTTACACTGCATCTTGCATAAACACTATTGTTTTAACACGTTGATGTGCCTGCTTAGCAGGAATGATGGAATTCTCCAATAAGGATGCGTAATGTTGTTTGGTGACAGAACACGTTACAGGACCTGTGGGTCTGAGCTCTTCGAAAAAAAAAATGGTACCAAAATGAATGTGGAAGTAAGACCACACCATACCGTTACCTTAGAAGAGTATAACTGAACTTGTAGACACTCATGTGGGCAATTCCCCCACTAATAGCGACCTCCATTGGTAGTTTTTGGAACTAACCTTTTTATTTACTCTAGAAAAAAGTTCCATCATCTCCTTACGACACTCTCCAAATTTCATGACTTTCTGATGAATAGCTTTTGCTGTAGCTCCCTCGGAAATGTGTAGTTTAATTTGGGACACCCTGTACATGACACTCATCAGACATACTCAAGGATGAAGGTGAGATACAGGTGGGCTCGCTTCAAGCCATCAACAATATGCGGGCCTAGTCCTATGCAAGTAAATTTCAATCTAACCCCGATGACTTCCCTGAGCTCCCTAAAATGACCCAAAACCAAAGATCTTAAGAAAACAAACGATTTCAACCAACAATTCATGGGAATTCTCCTAGCATTCGAAGCCAAATACCATCCCAAAGAAATTTTAGAATGTTTTATAATAATCTTACCACAAATTAAAGATGCCCCTAGCGATGTAGACAGACTTCATGTTCTGTATGCAAGTCTCAGTGAACTTGCAGTGCAGAAATGAATTCCTGTCTCCTGAGTGCCGAACCAGAAGAACTCAGAATCCCAATGTTTTGTAAAATCGTAGCCATTCATTGATTCAAGGCCAGTGCTTTAAGGAGTACAGCTAGACTCCACCCACTTAAAGCATCTCCTTTATTTCTCGAGAAAGTTTACCTCTTTTTCCAAATTCTGCGATTCGACAGATCTTGATTGTGATTCGTCACAATCAAGATCCAAGAGCATCGCCCGCTTTCTAATTTTCTCTTCTGTAATTTATCTTTCATTACTATTTCCCAACCGCCCCTTAGGTTGGAATATTAAAGGCAGCTTAGGCTGTCTTGGGAACTCCGTTAATTAGAAAATCCTTGAATCCTTGAAAATCAATGTGTGGGAAGGCTACACCTCAATTGTGCCAGAGCTCAGTGGAGGATTAATCCTCTTATCCACAGAGGCAGGATATATACTGTGATGGACATCCTCAGTAATTTCAATGATGGCGATGAGACCAATGCGTCTACAAATTTTTAAAGTGTATGAACACTTTTGTGAACCACTGTATATATATATATACACACACATATATATATATATATATATATTATATATATATATATATATATATATATATATATATATATATATATATATATATATATATATATATATATATATATATATATATATATATATATATATATATATATATATATATATATAATATCCAAAGAACATATAAAGAATATCTTTTGCAGTAGCAATCAAATCTATACTCACTACAAGGATCTTTCGTTTTATTTCTGGCAAGAACCTGTAATAGACAATCACAGTATAAATGTTTAGAACTTGATATGAACAACATATGACCTTTTCTACTAAAAGCTATTTCTTCTACTTTAGTTAAAATTGTAGTTAAGCTGAGGCTTTACAAGAAAGCCCTCTCATAGAGGAACAGAAATCACTCTAAGGGGCCCTCATAGAGGCTAGGCTACCTGAACACAACTTAGGGAAGGGGAGACATGAAAGATAGAGGGAATAATTAAATAGGTTGAGGGTCTTCATATATAGGCCATATGAAGACCTATATAATGATATGGGTTATATGCAGATATATATAATTTGTATGAGCGGCATTGTCACCAAGCATTCTTATCTCTCAATAGATAGATTTTAATAAGAATGGTTGAAGATGACCTTAACTCTTTAACACTTGTTAATATATATGCTTCTTGTGTATGGAATAGGTCAGTGGCTAGCCCTCGGACGCACTTGAACCACCCGAGAACGTTTCCTGGCTTTAGTTAAACTGCTCCCGCGTCCCCGAGAAGTACGGACACGTTAAATACGTGGATGGGCAAGTCCTTCCAACTTACGAACCTCTCCTCAGACGAAGTGCTGAAGGGTTGAACCTCCTCAAAGGCTAGATTTACTATATGGTTATGTGAAATTATGTAACGCGAAAAGACCATCTTATGACATAGAGCGAAATTCTTCAAAATGTAAATGTTTCTAAACAAGCAGTACCATGTGAGTAGTTTATGTCAGAAAACTTTAAAATTCATGTGAAATCGAAATTCCGGCTTAGATGGGTTCAAGTAAAAAAAAAAATGTAGGTTCTCAGGTTATCTTTAGAAGAGAATTAAAATTAACAAGAGCGATCAATCATGCTTAAAGCATTGATTATAAAACACTTTCCAACTACAATGCAATTATATTTAAACATGTCTAAAATGCAATGCATTCCTCGGTAATATTTTAAAACTTATCACAATACTACATTAATTTATTATATTTGAAAACTTAAACCTTCATCGAAAAAATGAACTTCATTCAAATGACGGCATTAAAATATAAATTGCCTGGTTTAAACATCTCTAAAATGTGATACATTCCTCGGTAATAATTTTAAAATTATCATAATACTACGATAATTTATTATATTTGAAAACTTCATCGAAAACAACTGAAATTCATTCAAATGAACGTCATAGAAAAAATAACACGCCTGGTTCTCTCTATAAAAGCAGCATTTCATTCATAAATAATTTCCCATTCATGTCATTCATCGCAATACTATAATAATTTATTTTATTTAAAAATTAAGACCATGGAGCTACAAGTAATTAAACTCTATGCGTAAAACTTCATCGAAAAAAATCGTCCTCCTCTTTGTAAAATCAATGAATATTTCATTCATATCAGCTATGCAGACTCCATGAACTAAATGGTTTTGTGTTAAAGAAATACAGCAATTCTAATACAACTCATTCTAAATATTTTGCTGTTTACATTTTACATAGGTGAAAAATAGGCTTCGTTGTAGAAATAATCAAATTTGGATGAGCATTTAAACTCAAAAATATTGTCATTGCGTTGCTTCAGCATGTAGATGCACAGAATTTAGGTAAAAATAAAGTGGTTTTAGGACGGATACAACACTCAATATTAATTAAAAAGAACTTTAAAAATCACGATTTTGAGACAAGATGGATGCCATATATCATTTTGAAGTGGGTCACGAGATCTTTTCGTATCATGGTCACGTGATCGCTTCATATAAGAGGTGTTATTATTATTTTAATTTTTATTTAAAAAACTACTGAATATATTTCGCTGAATTTTTTTTTATATATTTTATGGAACAATTTGAATATTACCTAAAATTTTCGAAGCAATTTGTGGATTTTAAATCCGCTTAAAAATGTTTGAAAAATTAGGTCCCATAGGGCTCAATGTATTTCATTTTTTCAACCCGGGTACAATCCAAAAGTAATTGGGCGATATTATTCACTTATATTCCCATAGGTCCTACAGACCGTCTGAACAACATACTAAAATTTTATATTGATTAATTCATTTTTACGGCAGTGTTCGTGCTAACGGGCAGACAGACAGACAGACAGGCAGACAGAATGAATGAACAAAGTCATAAACACTTTTCAACTTTGTTGTAAAGTGTTAATAAAAATAACGAAAACTAGATATACATGTTGAAAACGTGGAATCCCACGAAAGAATAGGAGAAACTCTTTGTCACACTGAGTACGCCACGTGACTCTACATGTAATATTAAGTTGAACGAGTGTCAAGGAGTTAAGTTAGACAAAAAAATCTGATGTGGCCAGCACATGACTTTCCTTATAAAATGAAATAAATTTTCTTCTTTCACAGTGAAAAAGTGATGTATAATATTCACGGCACAGTATTTTTAACGTTGAATTATATATTTGGCGCTTTTTCCGGAAGTCGACATGCAAAACTTTTTCGATGCACCCAATTAACTTATATTTCACACAACTCTAAATTAACAATTATCAATATTGCTAGTATCCTCAATAAGAAATATAGTCCATATGTTAAAATATCTCAATCATTCACCAATTAGGCGTCATTTTATTAACTTGGGGTCAGTTTTTCAATTTTGAAGATATTTTCGTCAATGTGGAGCGAAATATCGCCAAGTTCGCCAAATGTATCCTTAAGCGTTACAGATAAATGGAGAGAAGATAATTTTTTATATACTGGAAGGTATGTCCGTTATATGACAGAATTCAAAATTTGCAAAATATTACTCCGAATTTAACTTCGTTCTTATCAGTTTGGCTTAATATTCGTCGATGTAGCGACATCTTAAAAAGTTGCCAAGTTAGCGACATCCCACCAAATGTTTCGTTAAACGTTACGGATGAATGAACGGAGAAATGGGCTATGCTTATAGTCGATTCTTATGTTCTTTCCAAGATATTGAATTTTCATCAATTAGTCATTATTTTCATTTATTTATCATTATGTTTATAAATTTGACGACATTTTTATCAATTTGGCGGTATTTTCGTCTATTTAGCAACATTTAAAAAGTCGTCAAGTTTGCGATATTACACCAAGTTCACCTCCAGAATGTCGCTAAGCGTTATGGATAGAGAAATAGGTTATTCTTATATTAGATAAATGACTATTGGCAATAAATGGCTATTTGGCTTAATAGTACAAAACTACTAACCAAAGTATCTTCTCCAGTGATTGGAACAAGCTAGAACCACAAAAGTAATATTAACAAATTTATCGCATAATATTACACATGAAAGTGAAGACATTTCAAAATAGTTAATTATTTTTTTTTATTTCATATGATTTTTTGACAAATTGATTTAAAAAATGTACAATATCTCAAGAACGGTTCATGCTAGCGTTATAAAGCTTGTGTCAATCGTTTCCTAATAGAAAATTACACAAGAAATGTTTACATTGAAGGTTATGATTTTTTGATGATTTTTTCAAAATATAATTTTAAAATTTGTGGGTGTTCTGAACATTCTATTGCGTTTACAAAGGATAGGCTTCTCGTATTCACTGATTGAAATTTTTTACCAAATTTCGTTTGAATTGCTCTATTCGTTCGGGAGATATTCTTCCCAAAGGCGCAAGCGCGCGCACACACACTCACAGACCATATTAAAAACGTCCGAATCATGTTCAGAGATGCTTGAAATGTGCTCTCCCGTCAAAAACCTGAATTCCTTATACATTACTTATAGATTATGCTACGTATTTAAGGAAAATAAAAAGAATCTTCATATATTTGTTCTATCAAGATATTTTCAAAACTTCTACATTTTCAGCGTTTCTAAAACACGTTATAAAGTCCCGTAAAATACCATTCCACAAAATGATAACCTATTAATGTACGTAGAATGATATTATTCCATATAATTTTTTCTATAATTCAAATTCATTAAAAAGAAAATTTGATCGCAAATTAAGAAAAATCGTTTATAGGATAAGTATTAAAAGCTACACTGGTTGTATTCGATACATAATATATATCAAATGCAACCTGTGGTTCTCAACCTTCAAGGTATCGAGATTTACTTTTAATATGCAATTAAGTTTAAGATCGGCTTCGATCTATACCTAACATACATATCAGTAGGGTTGTATTGAAGGTAGATGCATGCGGAACTCAACCGTGTAATCTGAAAATTTTCAAAATGAGAAAGAGAGAGAGACAGTGAGAGAGAGAGTGAGAGTGGAATATATATATATATATATAGAGAGAGAGAGAGAGAGTGTGTGAGAGTGGAATAGAGAGTGAGAGTGAGAGTGGAATAGAGAGTGATAGTGAGAGTGGAATAGAGAGTGAGAGTGGAATAAAGAGTGAGAGTGGAATAGAGAGTGAGATTAGAATAGAGGGCGAGAGTGGAATATAGAGAGAGTGAGAGTGGAATATATAGAGAGTGAGAGTGGAATAGAGAGAGAGAGTGGAATAGAGAGAGAGAGAGAGAGAGAGAGAGAGAGAGAGAGAGTGGAATAGAGTGAGAGTGAGAGTGGAATAGAGAGAGAGTGAGAGTGGAATAGAGAGAGAGTGAGAGTGGAATAGAGAGAGAGTGAGAGTGGAATAGAGAAAGAGTGAGAGTGGAATAGAGAAAGAGTGAGAGTGGAATAGAGAGAGAGTGAGAGTGGAATAGAGAGAGAGTGAGAGAGAGTGAGAGAAAGGGGGAGTGGAATAATGAGAGAGAAAGGGAGAAATTAAATAAATTTATTTAATATATATAGAGAGAGTGAGAGTGAGAGGGAAAGAGAGAGCGAGAGGCAGAATAAATAATTTTTTTAATTTCATACAATCTGAAACTGTTTCTAAACTATTTTTTAATTATTTCTGCTTACTACAACACTTAAAATGAGAAGTTATTCAAAATATAATTATAATTAATATCACTCTTTTTTTTAATGAGAGATTTAAGGTAAAATTTAAGTTTTGTTCCCGTACAGGACAATCAATGCAAAACTCTTCATTTTCCCTAAAATAATACAAAGATCGACTTGAAAGGCCATGGTGATCAACTGGGTAGATAGCTGCTATCAATGAGTTGAGTATCACTTGTATAAAACTGTATCGATGCGAGGTATCTATGTATTATAGAATCCTGTGCCTATAAATCTGTATATCTTCATCGAACTCCCTCCCCCCCTAACTATAATTAGACATAATGTACTTACGGCTACTGTCAATATATACATCACTATAATACAGAAAAGTCTTTCAGAATGCATTTTTTGCACGCATATGATGGACAGCAGGTCTTCAATTGTGAAAGTGGAAGAAGCAATTATTGTAAGCACTGAATTGCACAACTCAACCAAAATCGTTTTATATTCATTCAACTGTGAGTAAGTGACGAAAACATTGGATTTCAAATTGTGAAAGTTGAAAGTGTGATGTAACAGCGATCTTTTGTTACTTTCCCTACAGTGCATGGTAATGTTTAAGGAAAGTATTGGAAAATCGCAACTCGAGTTTGCGACAGATCTATACGTTTCGAGTGCCCCAGAACATGGAAAAACTGTTTTTAGCGGGACGTCAGTGTGTGTCTGTCTGTCTGTGCAATTAATGTAATCACTCTAAATTAAAATCCTGGAAACTAAACTTTATAAATATTGGTATGTAAGTTGCTTAAGGATAGACCTGGTACGGATTGGATTTTGGTATGATTGGGGAAAAAGGCAAAAGCCCATTTTTCTGGAAATGGCCCCCCCAAAATTGTCTAGCTGAAAACTAATTGACCAAATTTTAGAAACATTTGGTAGATAAGTCAATTGTGGGATATCCTTATGCTGATTATATTTTAGTACGATTCAGGAAAAAGGAACCTGCAGTCCTTTGCAAAATGGCCCGCAAAAATGATATGTATCCACTATATATCAGAAACTGATTGACCAAGTTTCACAAAATTTCGTCGATAAGTCGCGTGTGGTGCTGGTTTGATTTTGGTACGACTAATTTGATTAATACTTTCCCTATACATTACCATGTATTGCAGGGAAAGTAAAAAAATCTGATGTGGGCAGCACATGACTTACTAAATTTTATGAAATTCGGTCAATTACTTTTTTAGTTAGAGTGGATACAAAATCTGCACAGACAGACACACAGACACACAGACAGACAGACATACAGACACACAGACAGACACACACACACACACACACACAAACTTCACGCTAAAAATAGTTTTTTCGTACTCTAGAGGTCTCGAAACGTGTAGATCCGTCGAAAACTCGAGTTGCAATTTTCGGCATGATTCCAATACTTTCTCTATACATTACCATGTATTGCAGGGAAAGTAAAAACATCTGATGTGGGCAGCACATGACTTTCCCTGCAGACTCAAATAATTCATATTTTCTTTATTTCTTTAATAATTCATTAGATCCAGTTTAATTGCACCAGATAACACTATATTTGCATTTTTAACTCAATTTTAGTTTTTATTTGGAAATTGCACTTTTTTCCGAAATCGGCGTAAGAGAAATGCAAGAAATTTCAAATATATTGAGAACGGTTAGGCCTAATGTACAATGCAGTGTGTTACATTTTTTTCCTCGTCAAAAATTGATTATAAAACCAGAATTTAATTGATACATTTCAGCATACGTAGTCTTTTTTTTAGATTTTTGCGATTTTTGCGGGCCATTTCCTAAAAAAAGGCAGGTTGTTCTTTTCCGAATCGTACCCAAATCAAACCAGCAACAAAATATCCTACAAGTAACTTAACTACCAAATATTGTGAAATTTGGTCAATTAGTATTTTAGATAGGGTGAATACATAAAATTTTTGCGGGCCATTTCGTAAAAAAAAGCGGGTTCTTCTTTTCCGAATCGTACCAAATTCTAATCAGCACTAAAATATCCAACAAGTAACTTATCTACCAAATTTTGTGAAATTTGGTAAATTAGTATTTTAGCTAGAGTGGATAAATGAAATTTTTACGGGCCATTTCGCAAAAACAGGCGGGTTTGTTTTTACGAATCGTACTAAAAACTAATCAGCACCAGGGTCACAACTCACATCCAAGTGACTTACCTACCAAATTTTATGAAATTTGGTCCATTAGTTTTTGAGTTAGAGTGGATACATACATTGCACAGACAGACAGGCAGACAGACAGACAGACACACATACAGACAGACACACACACAGATATCACGCTACAAATAGTTTTTTCGTGTTCTAGAGGTCTCGAAATGTGTAGATCCGTCGAAAACTCGAGTTGCGATTTTCGACATGATTCCAATACTTTCCCTATACATTACCATGTATTGCAGGGAAGGTAAAAATCTGATGTGGACAGCACATGACTTTCCCTGCAGACTTATATCCACGTTCTCCTTATTTTAATTGAATTTAATTCACTTTTAATTCAATTTTCGTTCTCATTTGGTAACTGGACTTATTTTCAAAGGTGGCGTAGAGAAATAGGAAAAAACTAAAATATCTCGAGAACAGCTAGTCCTAGTGTAATGGGGTTGGTCTTATTCTTTTTTTCGTTAAAAATTACGTATACAAAAAGCTTTTAATGGATATATTTGAGCATACGTAGTTTCTTATTTTAAATTTTGAAGATTTTTGCGGACCATTTTGCAAAAAAAGGCAGGTTATTTTTTTCCGAATCGTACCAAAATCTAATCAGTATCAGGGTGACCCACATGTGACTTATCTACCAAATTTTGTGAAATTTGGTCCATTAGATTTTCAGCTAGAGTGGCTACAAGCCTTTGCGGGCCATTTCGCAAAAAAAAAGCGAGTTCTTTTATCCCAAATCGTACCCAAAACTAATCAGCACCAGATTCGCCCACAAGTGACTTACCAACCAAATTTTATGAAAATCGGTCCATTACTTTTTAGTTAGAGTGGATACAAAATCAGCACAGACAGACAGACAGACAGACATACAGACAGACACACGGACACACAGATACACACACAGACGTCACGCTAAAAATAGTTTTTTCGTATTCCAGAGGTCTCAAAACGTGTAAATCCGTCGAAAACTAAAGTTGCGATTTTCGTCATTCGCCAATACTTTCCCTATACATTACCATGTATTGCAGGGAAAGTAAAAAAAAGAATGCATTTTCTTTCGAAATGGTCTACAAAAATGTTCAAGATCCAAAATAAAATATTGAAAATGTATCAATTGAATGCTTGTTTTATACATAACTTTTGCCGATGATGAGGATAAGATCATTACTCTAAGATGCCCCATTCTCGAAATATTTAAAGTTTTCAATTTTGAGGAACTAAGGACGGCTTTTACTGTAGTTAAAACGCTATTTAATCAAATGTTTTAAAATTAATCAGTTACATCTCTTGAGGGTTATCCTAATGCTCCTTAGATTTTGGCATGATTCGGAAAATATTATCGACCCCTTTTTGCGAAATGCCTCTTAAAAATCGTGAAAATCTAAAATAAATGACTAAAATTGCTGAAATATATTAATTTTTTGTTCTTCATGTCAATTTTTAAAGCAAAGCGACTAAGTCTGACACCATGACTCTAAGATGAACCATACTCAAGATATTTTAGTTTTCTTTAATTTTAACGAATTGAGAGATTTGAAAGTGCCTTGCTGCACCACCTGTATTTCAAATCACAGATCTTCGTGCTGGTCATCCGACGTTCTACCATTGAGCAACTGGGACAAAATGGCAAGCTCAGCTCTACGCGTTGTCGAATGAAACAAAGATGTCTTACAAACGTAAATTGGACATAGCATATGAAAAGTACGCATGTTATTTTCTACAATTAAACTCTATTTAATGCATCAGGAAATAAAAAATATGGAAATGAGTATGAACCTGTAGGGAAAGTCATATGCTGCTCACATTAGATTTTTACATTCCCTACAATACAGGGTACTGTATAGGAAAGTACTGGAATCGTGTTGAAAACTCAAGTTATCCACAGATCTGCATGTCTTGGGACCTCTAGAACACGAAAAGCTATTTTTAGCGTGACGCTGTTAGCGTGGCGCTGTTTGAGTGTTCGGGCGGTTTGTGCATGTGTGTTTGTTTGTTTGTTTGTGTGTGTGTGTGTTTGTTTGTGTGTGCTTCGGTTTGTGTGCTCGGGTATGCTTCGGGATAAAAGAAGATGTTTTTTTTCGCAAAATGATCCCCAAAAATTGTATGTATCTACTCTAACTAAAATACTATCTGACAAAATTTCAAAAAATTTGATAGATAGTCATTTGCATATTAATCTAGTGCTGATTCGATTTTAGTACTAATCCGATAAAAAGAATCTGCCTTTTTGGTAATTGGCCTGCAAAAATCGTCAAAATCTAAAATTAAAGACTACACATGTTCCAATCTATTAAGTAAATGCTTTTTTTATGAGTACATTTTGATGATGGAGAAATAAGACCAACCCTATTACTCGTTAGTTTTTTTTTCACCTTTAAAAATACGTTCAGTTTTAATACAAATTAAAACGAAAATTGTATTAAAAGTGCAAATTCGGCTAAAAATAATTATGCGTGTTATTTTCTGCAATTAAACCCAATATAATGAATAATTAAAGAAATGAAGATAAAATGAATGCGAGTCTGTAAGGAAAGTCACGTGCTGTTTGGTCACATCACATTTTGCCTAAATAGTTTGCTTTACTATTAATTTTTATTTTCTTTATATACATAATGTATAAGGAAAGTATTGTGACGGGGTCGAAAATACGAATTCGAGTTTTCGACGAGAGAGCACGTTTCAAGCATCCCTGATCACGAATCAAACATTTTTTAAGTGAGTCTGTGTGTGTGTATGTGTGTGTGTGTGTGTGAAAGTATGTGTGTGTGTGTGTGTGTGTGTGTGCCAGCGAGTCTGTGGAGACGATAACTGACGAACGAATGGACCGATTCGAATAAAATTTGGTACAAAAATCACACACTGGAAGCCTATTGTTTTTATACGCAATCGAATGTTCAGAACCCCCCTAAATTTTCGAATGAAATTTTGAAAAAATCGTCAAAAAATCAAAACCACTAATAAAGTTACGCAAATAGACATTTCTTATGTAATTTTTCATTAGAAAACGATTGACATAAATTTTAGAACGCTAACATGAACCGTTCTCGAGAAATTGTGCATTTTTCAAAAAAATTATCAAAAAGTCATATAAAATAAAAAAAAATATTTCCTATTGAGAAACATGTTCACTTTTCATATGTAATACCATACGATAAATTTAGTGACATCATTTTCGTGGATCTAGCTCATTCCATTCATGAAAAAAGATACTCTGAGTAAATTTTTGTATTTGAACGCCAATAGTCTTTTATCTGCTGTAAGAATAACTTATTTCTTATTGCATAATGCTTGGCGAGATTTTGGCGACGAATTTGGCGGAATGTCGCCAACTTGGCGACTTTTTAAAATGTTGCCAAATTAACGAAAATTTCGCCAAATGAATAAAAATGACGCTAAATCAATGAAAATGACGACTAATTGTCGAAAAATCAATATCTTGGAAGGAATATTAATATCTACTATAAGAAAAACCTATTTTTTTACTATAAAAGTTGTAAATTCATTACATTATATAAGGAAAGTCATGTGTTACCCAAATCAGATTTTGTTGTTTGTAGTCCAATTAGGAAGACATAAACTGCATTCTGTCTAATATATAGAAATTTTGTATTTAAAAATATCAAAAAATATCGAAACCTTATAATTAGAAAAATCTGATGTGGGCAGCACATGACTTTCCTTATATAATGCAATGAATTTACTACTTTTACAATAAAAAAATAGGTTTTTCTTATAATAGATACTTATATTCTTTCCAAGATATCGAATTTTCGACGATTAGTCGTCATTTTCATTGATTTAACGTCATTTTTATCCATTTGGCGAGATTTTCGTTAATTTGACAATATTTAAAAAAGTCGTCAAGTTTGCGACATTCAGCCAAATTTGTCGTCAAAATCTCGCCAAGCGTTATGGATGGAGAAATAAGTTATTCTTATACCAGATAAATGACTATTGGTGATCAAATACAAAAGTATTATCCAAAGTATCTTTTCTCATGAACGGAACGAGCTAAATACACGAGAATGATATCACCTAATTTATCGCATGATATTACATATGAAAAGTGAACATGTTTCTCAACAATTAATATATTTTTTTAATTCATGGGATGTTTTGATAAAATTGTTTGAAAAATGTACAATATCTCGAGAATGGTTCATGCTAGCGTTCTAAAAATTATGTCAATCGTTTTCTAAGGAAAAACTACATAAGAAACGTCTATTACCGTAACTTTATTAAAGGTTTTGATTTTTTGATGATTTTTGAAAATTTCACTCGAATATTTAGGGGGTTCTGAACATTCGATTACGTTTAAAAACAAAAGGCTTCCAGTATTCACGGATTGGGATTTTTATACCAAATTTCATTCGAATCGCTCTATTCGTTCGTGAGATATCGTCTCCACAGACTCACTGACATACACACACACAGACATCAGTTCAAAAATGTTTGATTCGTGATCAGGATTGCTTGAAACGTGCTCTCCCGTCGAAAACTCGAATTCGAATGTTCGACCCCGTCGCAATGCTTTCCTTATACATTAATACATAATGTATAAGGATACATAATGTATAAGAATAAATAATGTATAAGGATACATAATGTATAAGGATAAATAATGTATAAGGATACATATATACATAATGTATAAGGAAAATTGAAGTGATTGCCACAGCGTCGAAAATTCGAATTCGAGTTTTCAACGGGAGGGCACGTTTCATGCATCCCTGATCACGAATCGAACATTTTTGAAGTGATGTTTGTTTGTGTGTGTGCGTGCGTGTGTGTGTGTGTGTGTGTGTGTGTGTGTGCGTCAATGAGTCTCTGGAGACGATAATTGATGAACGAATGGACCGATTCGAACGAAATTTGGTACAAAAATCACAATCCGTAAACACTGGAAGCCTCTTGTTTTTATAAGCAATCGAATGTTCAGAACCCCCTAAATTTTCGAGTGAAATTTTGAAAAAATCGTCAAAAAATCAAACCTCTAATAAAGTTACTTAAATAGACATTTCTTATGTAAATTTTCATTAGGAAACGAGTGATATAAATTTTAGAACGCTAACATGAACCTTTCTCGAGATATTGCACATTTTGGCAAAAAAAAAATAATCAAAAAATCATACAAAATAAAAAAAAAACATTTCCTATTGAGAAACATGTTCACTTTTCATATGTAATACCATGCGATAAATTTGAGGACATCATTCTCGTGGATCTAGTTCGTTCCGATCATAAAAAAAGGTACTTCGAGTATTACTTTTGTATTTGAACGCTAGTAGTTATTTATCTGCTGGAAGAATAACTTATTTTTCCATCCAAAACGCTTGGCGAGATTTTGGCGATGAATTTGGTGGAATGTCGCCAATTTGGTGACTTTTTGAATGTTGCTAAATTAACGAAAAACTCGCCAAATGTATAAAAATGACGCTAAATCAATGAAAATGACGACTCACTGACAAAAGTTCAATATCTTGGAAAGAATATAACACTATCTACTATAAGAACAATCTATTTTCTTTTACTGTAAAAGTAGTAAATTCATTGATTATATAAGGAAAGCCACGTGCTGCCCACATCAGATTTTTATAAGCAGTCTTCTTTTTATAAGCAGAGTATGAGTAGGTCTACGCCACTAGCATCACAAAGCAGTTCTATCCAGCCGCAAACCAACAAGGACCTCTTTCATAAGAACTTTAACAAGTAGCATGTATGGAAGTTCTTTGACATTTTGGGAGAAGCATATACCAAACGCCAGTACCCTGGTGATTGGATATACAATGTGTATTAAACAGATCTTTTTGCAGTCCAGAGAAACATATTAAAAATCCTTGGCAGGAATGGAAAAAGATTCAGATTGGAGTTATGACATTGACTGAACGAGGGCCATATATTCATTGTCACCTCACTACATGCACAAACAGCAGTCTCGATATAAAACATTCTTGAGCCCTCTAAAATGGTATTACAGCAATGAAATCATATCTGTTCTACTGCAATAATGTCTTCGCCTTAGCACGACCTCATGGTAGATATCGGAAAGGCATACTTGAAAATCCAGAGAGCAGATATATCAGTTCAAGGATTTCGTATTATAGGAATAATGCCATTCCTCAGAAACATATTCACCGATGACGAATTCTTCGCAACAGCAAATGAAGCACTGAAAACATGCTAAAAAATGAAAGCATGCTTCCTAAGTTTATGCCTTACCCATCCCCTGTAGCACAGCTTGACATCAAAGTAAAGTACAGCAATCCAAGTGTCAAGAAAAAGTTCCAGCTACATTAAGTTTATGATCCTGTTCTATATTAAGTTAAGGAGCCTCTTCTTGTACGTCTTGATACGTCAGCCCATTTTATATTGCATAAAGAAGGAGACCGAGCAATGGGGGTCTCAAGTACGCTGTCTGGATCAACTTATCAGAAGTCGCTTAGAAAGTCAGTGTTTGGATACACAAATTGTTAAGAAGACAAAGTAGACCTTACATTTTGGAGGCCAGAAAAATCAGATTAAACGAAATATGCCTTATAAGAGAACAAACGAATCCTGTTTGGGATTAGAATTGAAGGATTCAGTTAATGAATCAGTGGGAGTTATTTCACGTGACGACAACAATGAGTTGGAGTTCTCTGGTGAGACTGGAATGTCTCACCAGTCTGTCTCTATATGAAAGTGCCACCTGCATTTTCTGTAAAAAGAAATATTCTAAGGACAGAAAAGGTAAACATTTAAAAGGTGTGCTATATATACACAATGTAGTGTGAAAGTGAATATGAAGGGGTTGATAAGAATATCTAATGTCAATAATTTCTGTAAGTCAAATGTAGGACAAGTTCAAAAGATTATCGCATAACTTTCATTATTGATAAGATAATACATAATTGTGAAAAAAAGAAACGTTTTCTTCTAAAATGTAAGAATTTTAGAGTTTTATAAAACGTCATTGATAACATATTTTTAGTAATATTCTTTTCTAATGTAACCCTACTGGAGAGCTCACGAGATCGTTTTTCATAGCTAGCTCGTATTTGGACCACCGTTTTAAAAACATTTATTTCATAGTGTTTCAAATAAAATTTACATTATAACAAAGTCATAAACACTTTTCAACTTTGTTGTAAAGTGTTAAAAACGATGGTGATTTTTGAAAGACTTTACATATATATTAGAATATAAATATAACTCATATTCTATTCCAGTAATTACTTTTCTTAATCTCAACTATCCCTGATATATTAGAAAAACAAAAGTGGTAGCCCATATTTGCTCCTTTTTCTCTAATACCCCTATAGTTTGATAATTTCAAATATAGAAGGATGTTTACATCGCAATATTGCATGCAAATATAAAAATATTGCAAAATACTACATCACAATATTGCATGCAAATATAAAAATATTGCAAAATATTTCATTGCAATATTGCAACATATCAAACTAAAAATTTTAATATATTGTTCGAAATTGAGAAAATAGGAAATGTGTTCTTCTAAGCTGTAAGAATTTTGGGGATTTATTGAAATGTAATTAAGATTATATTTTATAGATAATATTCTTTTTAATTTACCCTCTTGGAACTCATGAAAGCATTTTTAACACTTTACAACATAGTTGAAAAGTGTTTATGACTTTGTTTATTCTGTCTGTCTGTCTGTCCGTCTGTCCGTTAGCACGATAACTGCCGTAAAAATGACTTTATCAAAGTGAAATTTTAGTATGTTTTTCAGACTGGCTGTGGAACCTATGGGAATATAAATAAATAATATCACCCAATTGGTTTTGAATTGAACTTGGGTTGAAAAAATGAAATACATTGAACCCTATAGGACCTAATTCTTCAAACATTTTTTAAGAACATTTAAAATTCACAAATTGCTTCGAAATTTTTAGGAAATATTCACATTATCCCATAAAATATATAAAAAAAATCAGTAATATATGTTAGGTAGTTTTTTAATTAAAAATTATTTAATATAGGGAGAAAAACAAATTCTATTAAATTCTGATTTTGCTATATCCTCCAGAAAGAAAAAAGATATATATTATATAATAAATATCTTTCCAAAACTTTAATTATTTTGTATATGAGAGAGGCTTCACATTTTAAAATAAATTTGGTTTATAACAATTTTTCAATTTTTTTTCAATTTTATATAACTTTTCATGATATACTTATTTGATGGCATTTTTAATGCACTTTCCTACGTCCTAGAGAGTTTAAATTTGGTACACAGCTTAAATTTGTAGAAAATTTTATTCTACAAAAATTTGGTGGATCCTTAAATATAGATCCTACATTTTTTTCGAAATGGCCTGCAAATAATCCCCGTTCACTTCTATAAATCATTGTTGTAATATTGCTAAAAATTCTGATGTATGCAGCACATGTCTTTACCTGCAGACTCATATTCACGTTCTCTTTATTTCTTCCATAATAATTTGAGTTTATCTGTACAAAATAACAGCCATAAGTATTTTAAATGATATTGAATTTGCACGTTAAACTTAAATTTGGCTCTCATTTGATAGCTAGACTCATTGTCAAATTTGGAATAGCGAAAACGCTAAAAAACTGTTTATGTTGTATGCTACTTTTAATACAGCTATTTTAATTTATTACTGTTTAGTTACTTTCTGAGGCAAATAATCATATAGGATCGAAATGTTTCTCACACATACATTGACATACAAAATGATACAATAAGTGACAGTAAGTGCTGTATTGTTATTAAGAAGCTGTAAAAAAGTAGGAAGTTAAAGAACAGTAAACAATAATAATTAAGATTTTGATATATCAATTCAGTAAATATAAATTTTCGAACTAGCTGCAATTTCGTATCAATATCAGCATGAAAAACTGATGAAAGTTGGAATACCGTTTTTTTGTATTCCCAGATTCCGGCATTGGACGTCACAGTATGACCATGAGCAGTTCGAATTGATTTGAATGCCTTAACCAGTATAAAATCCCTAACTCATGTCTTAGAACGTGATTCTTAAAGTGACACAACTATGAACTTCTGAGATAACTCAAAACCTTAACGGCCAAAGCAAATACAACAGATACATAGGATTTAAATCTACCTTTTTTATTGAGAGAAACTAAGTCATACAGCAACTGGTTGTAGGAGCAAAAGAGGTCTGTATGCAAAAAATAGACATACTATTGCACAAGCCCGTTCAGTGGTTAAAACTTAAAACACAGAAATTACAAGGCGATATATGTGAACTTTGGTATCACTCATAGTTAAGCAATACTGACTGATAAATCTCATCGACTTTCATCAGATGATGGCTGTAGGCCTCAGTATGATCTATAATTGTGCCATCCTAGAGTAACATCAGCTATATTCCTCTTGTATACTCAACACTCATCGCTAGACTGTGGTTTGGTTCACACGTCTAGACCGTGGGTTCCGTGCTTCACTCCGGGAATAATAGCGGCTCAAGCGAATACGAATACTTATCCACCACGAAATAAAACTTGTTCTACTATCAGGATCGCAGAAACTTGTCATCCAGCTCTGGATTGGTCTACATAACCGAACCAGTAAGAAGTTGTTAATGCAAAATAAATCATAATTTAGATCATGATTTAAATGAGGGAAATATTATAACCAAAAGGTTATATAGATCTTATACCTGTTGAGAATAAATCTATAGTTTAATCATTTAATGAAGATATGCTACTTTGGAGCTATATTCTCATTTGATTCGACCGCTAGGTATTTCATATTGAAAAAAAAGTACATTCTAAGACAAAAAACTCGACGCACAAAAAAAAGAATTATCCAAATGAGACAAAATTTGGTACGTGTAATGTGGATGTATAGAAAAAGAAATGATTAGAATTTCAGAACAATTAGATGATTTCTTGCATTGAAATATCTACACAAAGTGGGCACACCAATATGGCGTTGGCCCACTTCTGGCCTTCATACAAGCTGTTATCCGACGTGGCATTGATGCATAAAGTTGCCGGATGGTGTTTTGAGGGATGTCGTTCCAAATGGCCTCCAATATGACGAGCTAATTCATCTACTCCTGGAATGGTCGCAGGCGACTCCCCAACTCACCCCAAATGTGCTCAATAGGCGATAGATCTGGGGATCTGGCTGGCCAGGGAATTGCGTCGTAAGCACATAGACAATCAATAGAAAGGCGTGACATTATCTTGCAGAAAAGTTTGCCCGGGATATCGGGAAAGGAATGGCAATACAACGGGTCGCAGAATGTCGGCAACGAACCACTGTGCTGTGATGGTGCCAAGGAGGAATATCAAAGGGGTCGACTATCAAAAGATATGGCACCCCCAGACCATAGCTTCCTGTTGTCGGGCCGTGTGGCGTGTGACAGTAAGAGCAGGATCCTGGCGATATCTGCGCTGTCTCCAGACACGTCTGCGCTGGTCGTCGAGACTCATTCCGAAACGGGACTCATCACTGAAGATAATTCATCCTCAATCAGAACAATTTCACGTTGATCGGGTCCGACACCTTTGCAATCGCTGTTGACTGTGCATACTGGCCAGTGGTAGGCAGCGTAATAGGCGCCGCGAGTATAGATTCCACTGCCATAGTCTGCTATTAATGATCCGGGTGGTCACTTCAGTGTTTGTCACACGTTGGATGGTTGATAACGACGAATCTCGTGCTGTCACAGCTGCTCTGACAATTGCTCTTCTCGATTGATCTTCTCGTTCTGTCGTTGCACTAGGCCGTCCGCTGCACGCTTGCCGCTGAAATCTGCCATTTTGGATCTACTCTTGCCAATATCGACTAATTTCTGCATCTCTCCTACCCAAATGATTAACGATTTGTTGGTGTGCCCATCCAGCCTCATGCAGTCTGACCGAACGTCCTCTTTTAAACTCCTTCATATGCTCGTAGTGGTCGCTAATTCGCCGGCGAGGCATTGTTACAATCAAATTACGTAAACGCAATCGAAATCCACTGCACGTTTTGTTCCTGAAAGCATGGTTCGCTCTTTATATGCACCACCATGGTGCTCAGTTTCAATGTCTTGTAGTTCCGATTATTCATTCATTGACTGCGAATTTTTGATCATTTGTATATTCGGTTGAAAGTGTTTGCATGTAAATTTTCATTGTATCGGATTATTTTGCGGGGTGCGCCGATTTTTTTTGTCTGAGAGTGTACATATACAATGCAATGGGACATGTCTTACCCCAGCGCCAACTTGAAATATTGTTTCAAATGATTGTGGCGTTTTTCCTATGACAAGTTTTGACTCTTTCTTTTACCTCCATGGGGTGGATAGGAACAATGTGAATACATCAATTTTTTTTTATCGGTATCAATAAGCCTATTTTCAGCCAGATAAAGTTGTTCATTTTTAGAAAAATCATAACTTGTACACGGATTTATTTTTATTTAAATTAATGAAAAGTAAACTAAAGATTTTTGAAATTCACTAAAGTTTGAGCCAAAACATTTTAAAATAAATTATCTCAGAAGTAAACGAAGAATTCACCTCAACACCAAACAAAATGCTTAGAGAACCTTGGTAACCACATACAGAGGAGCCAATGAAGATAGTGTAATTTATAGAAATTTAACAGCGTTACTTATGAAAGTCCAGTTGAACCTCATTGAAAATTTATGTATATCATTTGTTGCAAAATCTCATTGTTGACATATGAGTAAAGTAAAACAGAAATTAAAGATTAATTCATTACCAGATTTTTATTTGAACTTGTTAATAATGATATAAAACAAAGGAAGTCTTATTATACTTTGGGAGCCAGAATCGTGCGTAGTCAAGGCTGATTGGATTCGAGTTGGTCAAAGTTAACAATGGAAATAATCTGAGTCTGTTAGATTCATTGATGTCCATGGAGGTAAATTTAGTTCATCTGGATCAATTGGTTTCGATTGAGCCAATGAAATTCACTTGAGATGGCTGGCGGCAATTTGTTATATTGGAAGCAGTAAGTTGGCTGAAGTCGTTTAAGTTGAAATCAAGTAGTAACGACTAGTCGGTGGCAATTGATTATATTGGAAACAATAAGTTAATTAGGGTCGTTGAAGTTGACGTCATCTGAAAATGACATATTGATTAATTGGTAGCAATAAGTTAATTGGAGTCGTTTAAGATGAAGACAGCTGGATAAGACCTATCGGTGGTAATTGATTATATTGGAATCAATAAGTTAATTTGAGTCGTCTAATTTGAAATCAACGTGGTATGACTGGCAGTTAGTTGATAGATTTCAATACAGTAAATTGAAGTCGTATACATTGAGATGTGGAAGGCAATGGCTTAATAGGAGTCAACAGATTCGATGGCGAAAATTTGAAATCATTCGTCGTCAATTGGCTCATAATCGACACGAACTAATTCCATTGAATATCTTTGATTGCATTAGCTTCAGAAAGTCGAAGATTATTAGCACTTGAGGAAGGAACCCGGGTCCAACGCAGAATCGAATGCATTCGGAATTGGAGGATAGAGCGCCCTGGTATTTGTCGTACCGTCGATAAGGTGAGTAAACGGAGGAAGAAGTGAGGTATTGAAAGCGAAGGGACGGTACAAATACGTGTGGCAAACGTTGGAGCGCTCGTGGTTGGACACTGAATGCATATCTAGAGGAAAGCGTTCGGGCTCTGATAATTTTTAACACTTTACAACAAAGTTGAAAAGTGTTTATGACTTTGTTCATTCTGTCTGTCTGTCTGTCAGTTAGCACGATAACTGCCGCAAAAATAACTTAATCAAAATGAAATTTTAGTATGTTGTTCAGACGGTCTGTAGGACCTATGTGAATATAAATGAATAATATCACCCAATTAGTTTTGGATTGAACCCGGGTTGAAAAAATGAAATACATTGAGCCCTATGGGACCTAATTTTTCAAACATTTTTTGAGCGGATTTAAAATTCACAAATTGCTTCGAAAATTTTAGGTAATAGTCAAATTGTTCCATAAAATATATAAAAAAAATTCAGCGAAATATATTCAGTAGTTTTTTAAATAAAAATTAAAATAATAATTACACATCTTATATGAAAACGATCACGTGACCATGATATGAAACGATCACATGATCCACTTCAAAATGATATATGGCATCCATCTTGTTTCAAAATCGTGATTTTTTAAAGTTCTTTTTAATTCATATTGAGTGTTGTATCCGTCCTAAAACTACTTTATTTTTGCTCAAATTCTGTGCATCTACATGCTAAAACAACACAATGACAATATATTTGAGTTTAAATTCTCATTCAAATTTGATTATTTCTACAACTAAGCCTATTTTTCACCTATGTAAAATGTAAACAGCAAAATATGTAGAATGAGTTGTATTAGAATTACTGTATTTCTTTAACACAAAATAATTCAGTCCATGGAGTCTGCATGGCTGATATGAATGAAATATTAATTGATTTTATAAACAGAAGGACGATTTTTTTCGATGAAGTTTTAAGCATAAAGTTTATGAATTGTAGCTCCATGGTCTTAATTTTTAAATAAAATAAATTATTATAGTATTGTGATGAATGAAATGGAGAAAGTTATGAATGAAATCCTGCTTTTATAGAGAGATCCAGGCGTGTTATTTTTTCTATGAGGTCATTTGAATTTCTTTCAGTTGTTTTCGATGAAGTTTTCAAATATATTAAATTATTGTAGTATTATGATAATTCTAAAACTATTACCGAGGAATGTATAACATTTTAGAGATGTTTAAACCAGGCAATTTATATTTCAATGCCGTCATTTGAATGAAGTTCACTTTTTTCGATGATGGTTTAAGTTTTCAAATATAATAAATTAATGTAGTATTGTGATAAGTTTTAAAATATTACCGAGGAATGTATTGCATTTTCGACTTTTTTAAATAAAATTGCATTGAAGTTGGAAAGTGTTTCATAATCAATGCTTTAAGCATGATTGATCTTTCTTGTTTCTACTTTAACCAGTATTCACTAAGAAGTTTTGAAGTGAATACTTCTATGGTTGGGGTATCCGTCCAAATTTGGGGCATACGAAAAATGTAAAACACTTTGATTGCTTATATCTCCGAACCTAATAGATAAAAATATTAACAATTTATATTTTTCTCAAAAATATAGTACCTTCTAAGAATATACAAAAATAATATTAATATGTTAATTTTTTGTACAATTTTTTTTCGAAAAATACAAAAAAAGCTTTTGTCTGAGCGAGTTTTCACTACAATGCCTTCTAATTTATAAAAGATAGATACAAACAGCGAGCAACTGATATGTTTGGAAACAATATTCAGGAACATATTTTAGATTCATAATTTGTTTTACAAAGCTCTTATAGTTTTTGAGCAATTGTGTTGTCAAATTGTAGAATATAGTAACATTTCCATTTAAGTTTATAATGCTTTTATCCCAAAAACTACAAAAAATGTTAGCTTTAAACAGCAAGAAGTAATTTATAGCACTTTGAAAATCCTACAATGATATAATATTATGTTTCGAATCTCGTTCTTTGTTTTCGATATATAGTGGTATCCTATAAAATGTACCAGGCGTTATCAAACTTATATAGACTTGATGAGAAGTATGTATCTTACTTTATTTACCAAAAGCATGTTTTATTGGTTGTAAACGAAAAAAAAATAAGTAATAAACTTTCTAAACTTTATTGGAGTTTTATTTTACAAACGTTATTCACTAAAAATCATTTCGATTCCATCGAACACAAGCTACCACTTGAGGGAGTCGAAATAGCTGAAATTTTTACTTTTCCCACTTACATAATATAACTGCAGGAAAGTACTGTGACAGGGTCAAAATTTGAATTCGACTTTTTGACAAACAGCACGTTTCAAGCATCACTGAACTTGATCCGAACGTATTTAAGGTGTTGTCCTTGTCTCTGTGTGATATATGTCAGTGAATATATGTCAGTGTGTGTGTATGTTTATTAATGTCATTATTGGTGCGTGTGTCCGTGAGTCTGACAAAATGCTATTTTATGAATGAAATTAGCAATTTAAGAAAAAATTGGTACGGTTACTATAATCAGTGAAAACTGGAACCCTAATGATACTAGAGAGAATAATTGGAAGATACCCCACATTTCGATTTTTTTTTTTTTTTAAGAAAATCATTAGAAAGCCATATTGTTAATCATTTTTTAAGCAATTCATCATTAGAAAGATATATGGCATCCTCTTTAAAACGTTAGCATGAACCGTTCATGAGATATAGCACGTTTATATAACTTTTTAAAACGTTATATATCATTAAAATTCCTGGCAATTATCCTTTAATAGCATTAGCGATAGACTTGGCGGAATATCGCTAACTTGGTGACATTTTGAAATGCGACCAAATTGACGAAAATGTCGCTAAATTGGCGAAAATGACCCCGAAATTGATAAAAATCCAATATTTTTTAATAACAAAAATCATTTAATATACAAACAATATTGTTTCAATATTTCTAATTTTCAAGTTAATATACATATTCTGATGTATTTCTATGTTCATATAAAATAAAAAATTAAGTTTTTAATACTCTACAACATAGTTGAAAAGTGTTTATGACTTTGTTCATTCTGTCTGTCTGTCTGTCCGTTCACACGATAACTGCCGTAAAAATGACTTTATCAAGATGAAACTTTAGCATGTTGTTCAGACGGTCTGTGGGACCTATGGGAATACAAATGAATAATGACGCCCAAAGAGTTTTGGACTGAACTCGGGTTGAAAAAATGAAATGCATTGAACCCCATGGGATCTAAATTTTTCAAACATTTTTTAAGCGAATTTAAAATTCACCCATTGCTTCTAAAGTTTTAGGACATATTCAAATTATCCCATAAAAATATGAAAAAAATTTCAGCAAAATATGTTCAGTAGTTATTTAAATAAAAATTAAAATAATAATTACACCCATATTATATGAAGAGATCACGTGGCCCACTTAAAAAAAGATATGGTATCCATCTTGTGTGAAAATCATGATTTTTAAAGTTCTTTTTAAATTATATTTAGTGTTGTAAATCTCCTAAAATCGCTTCATTTTTGCTTAAATTCTGTGCATCTACCTATAAATTCTGAAACAACGCAATTACAATATATTTGAGTTTAAATAATCATTAAACTTTGATTATTTCTACAATGAAGCCTAATTTTCACTTATGGAGAATGTGAACAAATAAAGATGTAGGATGAGTTGAATAAGAATTGCTGAATTTCTTTAACACAAAATTATTTAGCTCTGGAGTCTGCAATATAGCTGATATAAATTAAACATTCATTGATTTTACATAGAGAAGCAGACGACTTTTTCGATGAAGTGTTAAGTATAGAGTTAAATTACTTGTACATCCATGGTTTTAAATTTTTAAATAAAATAAATTATTGTAGTATTATGATGAATAAAAGGAATGGAATAAAAGTGTATGAATGAAATATTTACGCTTTCATAAAGAGAACAAGACAATTTATATTTCAATGACGTCATTTTATTAAAGTTGATTTCTTTCGATGACGTTTTAAGTTTTCAAATATAATAAATTAATATAGTATTGTGATAATTTAAAAAATATTACCGCTGAATGTATCCTATTTTAGAGATGCTTAAATAAAATTGCATTGCAATTGGAAAGTGTTTCATAATTAATGCGTTATGCATGTTTGATCTTTCTTGTTATATCGAGCTCGTGTTTGGATCACTGTTTTAAAAACATTTATTTCGTAGTGTTTTAAATAAAATTTAACTTATAAAAACGGTGGGTGAGTTTTGAAAATTTCTGCATATATATTAGAATATAAACATAACTTACGACATATTCCGAAAATTACTTTTCTTAATCTCGACTGATTCTCTGATATAAAACAAAACAAATGTGGAAGATAAGATTTGCTCTTTTTTCTCTAATACCCTAACAGTTTGATAATTTTAAACATAGTAGGAGGATGTTTACATCACAATATTTCATGCAAATCGAAATAAAATTTGAATCTACAATATTCCGAGAGAAATCAGGTATTACAGATAGTTTAACATATAAAACTGAAAATTTGAAATTGACGCTTCTACTCAAAATATACTAAGAATTACACGAATGATTTCAATGAAACTTTTACAACTTATGATTCTTCCCAGAGAATATCCTGATAACAAAATAATTTCTTGGTCCGGTGGTTCCCAATCAGTCCAAGAACACCGCCAGAGAGTCAATAGCACCATTCATAGTTCACATGAAATCATTTACTTATTAAAAGTTACCAACATTTTTACCAAAATGTTGTCTCTAGACAGTAGGCGACTACCATACAGAACTCTAAATTTTCAAAAGCAAGGGATCCTTACCTTGGCTTTTGAAAATTAAGGGGTCTGCAGTCGTCAGCTAATTGGGAACTACTTCCCTAGACAACAAATGTAAAAATCTGATGTGGGCAACACATGACTTTCCTTATATAATGTAATGAATTTACTACTTTTACAGTAAAAAAATGGGTTTTTCTTATAGTAGATACTAATATTCTTTCCAAGATATTGAATTTTCGGCAATTAATCGTCATTTTCATTGATTTAGCGTCATTTTTATCCATTTGGCGAGATTTTCGTTAATTTGGCAACATTTAAAAAAGTCGCCAAGTTGGCGACATTCCGCCAAATTCGTCGCCAAAATCTCGCCAAGCGTTATGTACTGAGGACTAAGTATTCTTACAGCAGATAAATGACTATTGGCTTTCAAATACAAAAGTATTATTCAAAGTATCTTTTTTCATGAATAGAACGATCTAGATCCACGAGAATGATGTCACTCAATTTATCACATGGTATTACATATGAAAAGTG
Source organism: Amaurobius ferox (assembly GCA_951213105.1). Taxonomy (NCBI): domain Eukaryota; kingdom Metazoa; phylum Arthropoda; class Arachnida; order Araneae; family Amaurobiidae; genus Amaurobius; species Amaurobius ferox. The sequence goes on from OX578152.1 coordinate 100,218,723, forward strand.
AACATGTTTCTCAATAGGAAATATTTTTTTTTTATTTTATATGAATTTTTGATAATTTTCAGTGTACAATATCTCGAGAACGGTTCATGTTAGCGTTCTAAAATTTATGTCAGTCGTTTTCTTATGAAAAATTACATAAGAAATGTCTATTTGAGTAACTTTATTAATTCGATTACGTTTAAAAACAATAGTCTTCCAGTGTTTACGGATTGTGATTTTTGTACCAAATTTCGTTCGAATCGGTCCATTCGTTCGTCAGTTATCGTCTCCACTGACACACACACACACACACACAGACATCACTTCAAAAATGTTTGATTCGTGATCAGGGATGCTTGAAACGTGCTCTCCCGCCGAAAACTCGAATTCGAATTTTCGGCCCCGTCACAATACTTTCCTTATTCAATATTGTATAAAAGGAAAGTAATAAAAGGTAGTGTTGCAGTATCATACCAAGTACATATGAGAAGAAGTCTGATTGGTTAATAGAAAAGTTATGTGAAATTATACGTGTGCCCTCTGGTAGATGACATATTTTGAACTTTTGTAGATTGTGTGGAAGACAGTACAGCACGACAGCGTATTTACAGTAAAATGAAAAAAATCTACAGATTAAAATAAATCTATTTATTCCTTCTGCTTTACATACTGGGAAACCCATTTCATACTGAGTGAGATAGGCGGAAAAAAGCTGGGTAGACCAGTTTCGCACTTTACAATACGAGATGCAATACGAGATATAATATGAGACGTAATGGCGATCAAATAGTATTGTCCCTTTTTCTTATGGAAGAGTGGACCTCCGGAGTCTCCCTGTAACACAGATGTGAACACCTCATATGATAAAATGTAAAAATATTGCAAATAACAGATAACAAATAAATAACAGTGATCAAATACAAAAAGAAAATTATGGCGCTTTCATATGGTTGCAAATGATTTGCACACTTTTTCTTGCTGAACTTTTAACATTCACATTTTCATCACAGGGATGCACGTCTGGCATGGCGTCGTCGCCATCGCAGCTGGACTAGTGAATGGCATCGGGTATTGTTTAAGGATGAATAACGGCAAAATTTAATTTTCTTTATAAATTCCACACGAAGAAAGGGTATATTACTAGTAAATAATAAATTTATAATAATGTAGGGTGAAGAAATTTGATTATTAAATAACAAGAAAGATCAATCATTCATAAAGCATTATTATGAAACACTTTCCAACTTCAATGCAATTTTATTTAAACATCTCTAAAATGCGATACATTCCTCGGTAATATTTTTAAAATTATTACAATACTATATTAATTTATTATATTTGAAAGCTTAAAACTTCACCGAAAAAAATGAACTTCATTCAAATGACGGCATTGAAACATAAATTACCTGGTTTAAACATCTCTAAAATGCTATACATTTCTGGGTAATATTTTTAAAATTATCATAATATTACAATAATTTATTATATTAGAAAACTTCATCCAAAACAAATGAAATTTATTCAAATGACATCATCGAAATATAAATCGTCTGGATCTCTCTATAAAAGCAGCATTTCATTCATCAACCTTTTTCCATTCTTTCATTCATCATAATACTATATTAATTTATTTTATTTAAAAATTTAAAACCATGGAGGTACAAGTAATTTAACTCTATGCCTAAAACTTCATCGAAAAAAATCGTTTGCTTCTCTGCGTCAATGAGTGTTTCATTCATATCAGCTATATTGCAGACTCCATGAGCTAAATAATTTTGCATTAAAGAAATGCAGCAATTTTTATACAACTCATCCTACATCATTTGGTATTTACATTCTTCATAAGTGAAAATTAGGCTTCGTTGTAGAAATAATCAAAGTTGGATGGTCATTTAAACTCAAATATATTGTAATTCCGTTGTTTCTGTATGTAGATGCATAGAATTTAAGCAAAAATAAAGCGGTTTTAGGACAGATACAACACTAAATATGAATTAAAAGGAACTTTAAAATTCACGATTTTGACACAAGATGGATGACATATTTTATTTTGAAGTGAATCACGTGATCTCTTCATATAATGGTCTCGTGATCCCTTCATATAAATGGGTGTAATTATTTTAATTTTTATTTAAAGAACTACTGAATATATTTTGCTGAAATTTTTTTATATATTTTATGGGATAACTTGAATATTTCTTAAAATTTTCCAAGCAATGTGTGAAATTTAAATCCTCTTAAAAGTGTTTAAAAAATTAGGTCCCATAGGGTTCAATGTATTTCATTTTTTGAACTCGGGCTCAATCCAAAACTAATTTGGTAACATTATTAATTTATATTCCCATAGACCGTCTGAACAACATACTAAAATTTCATTTTGATAAAGTCATTTTTACTGCAGTTATCGTGCTAACAGATGGACAGACAGACAGACAGACAGAATGATCAAAGTCATAAACACTTTTTAACTATGTTGTAAAGTGTTAAAAATAGCACACATGTACATCAAATATAATTTGATTAAAGGCTATAAAACATCAGAAATAAAGCTTACGTTTTTCTTTTAAGGCTAGGGGTGACTTCTTGCATACATTATGATCAGTAAGTTATGTTTAATACATAAAATTTCAAAATATAATAGAACTAATTGTTTTTAATTGTATATAAAATTACATTTGCCAGTAATAATAGCCTAAATTCATAACTTATTGTTTATCTTGAGAGTTCTTTTCTACCACATTTTGAGTCCTCATAATTCTAAAACCACAGTAAACCATAGAATGATACTTCTACCACTTACAGGGTACAAAGTGAGTAATTAACACAAAAAATTCCAAATTTTTATCAAGTTCCCCCTTCAGGATAGTGGACATTGAAATCTGCAATTTTTAGAAAAGTTTATTTTAAAAGTGGATTTTCTTCATGATAAGCTAAAAATTGTCTTTCTCTAGTTTGTGAGAAAAAATATTAGTTCTTGGTATTTAGCCTTTTTGGAATTATAAGCACCTCAAAATGGTGATTTTGCATTTTTATTTACTGAATTTAAGCCCATTTAATCGTTTTAAACAAGAAATAAATGCAACTTAAATACATATTCTGAAAGCTAAAAATATCCACTTTTAGAAGAAAAAAGTTTGTTCGGTTACCATGCATAATTATAGAGTTATATTCATTAGCACGAACCCCTGAACACCCGAATTTTGGCCCGCCCCTGTAAGTAAAAATGGGCCCAGATTAAAAATAGCGGTAAATGAAAAAAACTAAAAATTGTTTAGGAGTGCATACAAATTTTGATAGCTATGATAGGAATATAAAAAAAAATAATAAAATGATCGACCAACCAGCTGTGCTCATTTTACGCGGAATGACTCTATATCGATGTATTAATTTTACGTGGAATGACTCTTTATCGATGTATTAATACAATCTTTAAACTAAACAGTTGAACAAAGTAAGCACCCTTATTATACCACTAAATTGAAATTCTGAAAAAAAAAATAATAATATATAGAATTTGAAGTTAAAAAATCTTTCACTTGAAAATTTTGAGATAATCATTCGGTACCTGTTTAAGTATAGTACATACTTTTCAAAGTGCAAAAATATTTGCCAAAATTGTATTACAGCTCCATGTTATTTGTATTGCTCACGAAGGCTATTTAAAACAGTAACACACAACCAGAAATGAAAATAAACTTAGTTTAAGCGATATATTAGAATATCCAGCTTTGTATAGCATAACATACTTACCGCACATTTTCTAGTATCTTAATTCAAAATTTGTTTCCTTAAGTTGCCGCTTCTTCCAGTGATTCCTTATGAATAAATATATGGCGAAGGTGCGATCTTGTACCTGTATCTTAATTATTACAGAAGTATTTATGAAAGAGAAGTTTATTTACAGGAATTTAACGTTATATATTTACAAAGTATTTACATAGCATGGTACGTATGTACATGGTAAGTATTTACACTACAACGTGCGTGAACGTAGCCATCCGAATACGAATGTGCCATAAATCTAGTACTTATCGAATGATTGGAGTCGTCCATGACTTTCCTTGGCACCCTGTATAACTCAGCGGAGATTTATAGTTTTACCTCTCCAGAGTAAAGTTAAATTGCTAAAAGTACAGATACATAGATGCATGTGTAGAAATGCTGGCATATTTTCGTAGTAAGAAATAGGAACTTACGAAACACGTTCCTTGATTCCCTGATTCCCGATACCAATAGCACAAATCTCTGCGACTGGATTATGCTTTGACTCCTTTTGACACTTTTCAGTGGTGATGATTGCCAACATCGCTGCCAACAACTTTTGCTTTACCACTGGAAATAGAAAATGGATATTAAATCTATAAATGGGTCAAAATATTGTCAATATAAAAAGTCCGATGTAGGCAGTCTATGACTTTCCATGCAGGTTCATATCATTTTCCTTTACTTTCTCTAAATACACTGCCTCCTGCAAGTTAAACACGCAGCAGTAAACCCGATATAACTTAAAAAGTTCTGCTTTGATTGACTCCAAATTTCTGAAACAGGAAGTGAATTGAGCAGTATATTCATGAGTATAAGAGTAAAATTTAAGAAAGTATATTTGGGCATATTTCTTAACCCTTCAAGTGCTTACTTTGCACTTAATACATTCGATAAAAGGGTTAGATGATAACAATTAATAATTAAATGGTTAATAACAAGTTTCATTTAAGTAAAATCCACCGATCCACCCTTCCAGGGAAAGCGTTTCTCCACACATCCATTTCTGCCTTAATATCAAATTCAGGAAAAATCCCATGCCCCCCCCCCCCCACACACACATACTAAACGTCGGGGGAAATTTTTCTTCGTCGAATGAAATAGATTTAATAATAAAAATATAATTTGTTTCTTTCAGCCATAAGTCCGGATGAATCTGTCCCCTTATATACTACTCTTTTTCCCGTCGCATTTGAGGGGGAAAATTGACGGAATTCTACTTGTTTTTTTAGCAGAAAATTCTTATTAAACACCATATCCCTACATTTTCCGCAATTTTCAATCTCATTTTGTGGGGGAATTTTACGGTAAGTGTATAGCTGTTGCATTTAGTGACTACTAGCCGTAGAGAACGAGCAAGCGCGTGTGAAATGGCTAGTAAATAAATAAAGTCACACCACAGTCCAAAATCACAGAAATCTGTCAGAAAGGGGCGTTCCTAGAAATAAGAAATACACTCCCGCAGATAGCAGTATGATATGCAGATAACAGTATGTGTCAATGGGCAGTTTTCACGCATATTATGCAGTCTTCAGTTCCAATAAACGTTCGCAGAATTGCGACAAACAGCAGGTTTTATTGCTACCATTGCAGTTAGCGTCTATTCTGTGCCCATGAGTGCAAAATAAGAGTGAAATCACTCCACGGATTCTGTTATCGGCAATGGTAACTTTCTTCTCATACCACAGTGTTAAAGGCAGTGAATTACCATCATCTAAATTGAAATTTGACGCATTTGGTGATTTTATTGGTCAAAACATAATAACTTTTCCATACTCACGTTCAAAGTTCACATCCATTGACACTTCATTAATATCCTTAGAAATAAATTCCTATTGTAAAAATATATGGCGTCTGTTTTAAATAAAATGTGCTAGATCCCCCAAACCCAATACTAGTAAATGTGTTTCATAAATTGGTTCAAATTCAAATAGTTTTTTATGTGTATAATATTAAATTTATAAATATGATGTGGGCAGCACATATAGCTTTCCCTATAGACTCAAATTCATTCCTGTTTTTTTTCAAAATTCATTTAATTGAGTTTAAATTCTCAAAATAACACGCATAATTATTTGAAATTCCATTGAATTCGCAGCTTTAATTCAATTTTCGTTTTTATTTGGTAACTGGCCTATTTTCAAAGGTGATATAGCAAAAATGCGAAAAAATTAAAATATCCAGAGAACGGCTAGTTTTAGAGTAAAGTGGGTGGATCTTATTATTTTCTTATTGAATAAAACAAGCATTCAATTGATAGCGTTGAACATACGTATTTATTTATTGCTAATTTTGACGATTTTTGTTCATTTCACGAATTAAGGTAGGATTTTTTATTCAGAATTATACCAAATAATCTACACCATGGTAATTCATAAGACACTTAGCTACCATATTTTGTGACCCTCAGCCACACAGACAAGCAAGCACACATACTGAGACGTCATGCTAAAGATTATCTTTTTAGGGTTCTATAGGGCTCGAAACGCGTAGATACGACGAAAACTCGAGTTACCATTTCGACATGATTACAGTACTTTTCCTATACATTACCATGTATTGTAGGGAACGCAGTAAAAATCATTTTAGAACAATAGCTTATTTTTCTAACTGTTCCGTCTTACTTATTACATATATAGAAAATCAATGTAAGCTTAATACCGAATAGGAACATATTTGACAAGTTATAAGGGTTTTCAAATAGAGCGTTTCTAAAAATAAGTGTTACGTCCCTTAATTATAGTAAAAATCTTTTGAAAATACCATCAGTACCATTCATCATACCTATTGCATCAATACCTATTGCATCAATACCTTTCATGTTCTATAGTCGTTTATTCATACTTTTCATTTATTTTGGAAAATTGTGTGAATTTACATGTAAACGTACAGTAAAGTTAAAGTTAGTTTACCTACTAGCCACATGCTAAACGATCATTTCTTTACAGCGATTTTGCCCTCCATTACAATATCGGGACCAAATACGTTACAAACTATATCATCTATTCTAGCCCACAGGTTCAATACCATTGTCTATGTATGCTCTACATGCAATAGCATGAAAAGTAAAAATATTATACATACCTCCTCTTTTTGCATTGTACAATCCCCATCCAGCTGCAATCGCTTTTGTTCCAGGCCTAACATGACTAGGATCCTTTGACAAGCAAATAGGTCTAATAAACTTCGTGCAATTTATCAGTTTCTCCAGTTGTAGAAGAGCCATATCATTTTCTTTGCTTTTTATATTGTATTTGGGATGAACAAACACATTCTTAATATTTTGGTTCCTAGACATCTCGTATGTTTTCGTAACGAAAGATACTTTGAATTCCTTGGGCTCGTAAAAACACTTCCTCACTCTGTTTTTCTTGTCATAGCAATGAGTTTTATTGATCTGACTAGTTTGGTTCTCCCTGCGAATAATCAAATTTAAATTAAAATTTATTAATACAACAAAGAAGACAATACAGGTAAGCACATCAATAGACAGGAAAATACAACATAAATACAGAACATACAATCTTGTTACAATGCCGCCTAGGAACTAGCAAATCCATTCAGGCCGTCAAGATAATCTATAATAAGGAGAGATCAGCAACAGGTGCAATACAATAAATAACAAAAACTGCACTTAAAATAATTACTTAGAATAATAAAATATACTTCCGTATCCCTATATGTGAATATAGATAAACTTTCAGCTTATACTTAAAACAGTCATGTGACTTTATAGGCTTCATTAGGTAAAGCATTAACAAGAAAGATCAATCAAGCATAAAGCATTGATTATGAAACACTTTCCAACTTCAATGCAATTTTATATAAACATCTCTAAAATGCGATACATTCCTCGGTAATATTTTTAAAATTATCACAATGCTGCATTAATATATTATATTTGAAAACTTCATCGAAGAAAATGAACTGCATTCAAATGACGGCATTGAAATATAAATTGCCTGGTTTAAGCATCTCCAAAATGCGATACATTCCTCGGTAATACTTTTAAAATTATCATAATACTACAATGATTTATTATATTTGAAAACTTCATCGAAAACAAATGAACTTTATTCAAATGACGTTATCGAAATATAAATCGCCTTTATATAAAAGCAGCATTTCATTCATAAACATTTTTTTAAATTGTTTCATTCATCACAATACTATAATAATTTATTTTATTTAAAAATTTGAAAAATTGTTATCTACCATATTTATTTTAAAATGTGAAATCTCTCTTATATATAAAATAATTAAACGCTTGGAAATATATTTATTATATAATATATCTCTTTCTTCTTTCTGGAGGATATAGCAAGAGTCATAATTTAATTGAATTGAGTCATAATTTTTCTCACTATATTAAATAATTTTTATTTAAAAACTACTTAACATATTTTACTGAAATTTTTTTTATATATTTTATAGGATAATTTGAATATTTTCTAAAATTTTCGAAGCAATTTGTGAATTTTAAATTCGCTTAAAAAATGTTTGAAAAATTAGGTCCCATAAGGTTCAATGTATTTCATTTTTTCAACCCGGGTTCAATCCAAAACTATTTGGGTGATATTATTCATTTATATTCCCGTAGGTCCCACAGACCGTCTGAAAAACATACCAAAATTTCATTTTGATAAAGTCATTTTTGCTGCAGTTATCGTGCTAACGGACAGACAGACAGACAGACAGACAGAATGAACAAAGTGACAAACACTTTTCAACTATGTTTGAAAGTGTTAAAAAGTTTAGGGGCTAACCACAAGAAGTACTTATGCAAAATTTCATGATTAACATTAGGAATAACATAGTTATAATTGTCAGAACGAGTGGAACTGATGCTACGATGATTTGGAAGTAGTTGAGGTTCTTAAATAAAAAGGAAATACAGCTCGAAAATGTAAATTTGACAAAGTGTTAACATGTCAAAGCGTTACCTTAACCCACTATAGAGTCATCATTACAATTACTCCAAATCAATTGATACAGCTTCGACTGAACTTTAATCAAAGGCATGGGAGACCAAATACCTTCAATGAGGCATACTGCAGACATTTAAATAACATGGACCACCCGCAAGTGAAGCAGCCTCTAGAAAAAAAGCTGGCCGTACTTTGTATGGATAATTGCTAGATGTTTTAGAGATATTTTCGCATAAAATAATCAAAAAAGAAAATTTACAATTTCATTAAGATTTTCCTGAAATTTTTTACTTCAGTTGAGAAGGTTAGGACCTCCATTACCCTTAAATTCGACACTGGTGCTATGTTATGTAAGCAACAGATAAAAGCCTATATCTTAAATGAATATCAAAAATGGCTGTTTACGCCCCAAAAGTTGGCCACCGCTGTTTGCACTGGTCTATACAACAAGGTAAAGTTGGGTAAGCGTACTTGCCGAATTTTTATTTCAATAATGCATTCGGACTATCGTGTGAGAGCAGCAAAATGGGAGTCACGATATATCATTATTATATTGAATAAAAATTTAAAAAATAAATCTGTGCATTTATATATTCTCCGAAGTAAAAACAAAATGAAGTTTTAAGTGTGCGCAATTCTATTTCTGCAGCAAACAAGTACTGGCCTATTAACATGTTGATTATCGTAAGAGAAGCTGATTTCTTTTATAAAAGGCAATTTAGTGCTTATACTCGATGGTAAGATTTTAAGAGTGTTTTAAGACACTACCACCATAAAATCTGTGAAAATGTATCTTCATGAAATTAAAATATAGTTCATTAAATGACGAATATCTACGATCACAGCATTTATTTTTTATTTTATATGCAATTTATGTTTCCCACTGATTATAACTATGCGAATTTGTGTCCTACATCAGTAAAAGAAGATAGTGTATTTCCTCTTCATTTTCGTTTAAATCCCACATTGCACGTTTTTAAACTCTTGAGCTAGATAAAAGTTTAATTCTGATTTACCTTCACTCAAGATAAATCGAAAGATACTCAAAAATGAATTTACAGATATCAAACTACTCTTATTAAAAAGAGGAATAAAATGGCTTTCTGATGCCTTAAAGAACTGATAATTCTCTATTACAACAAAAATGAAATATTCACTTCAATATTGTGTCAAAAATAGAAATACTAACAACAATAGGATAAAACACAGGGCACAGTATTATAAACCATCATGTAAAATTACAAATAATTTTGTGCAATCGAAATGGTGCTAGACTTTACAAAATATTTAAAAGGTTCTTGTGGAATGCAGCGGCAGTAGTAGTTTTTCTTAAATAAAGATAATTTTTTAATAATCTCATTTTTTATATATCAGAGTAAAAAGACTGAAATTGAAGACCTCCTGATTAGTTGGTCTAACCTATATACTTTCTACAGGTTTTATATCTAAGACAATATGAACTATTACCTTTTAACACAGTGACCTGCTGTTATGACGTAATCCTTCGAAATAAGTGATCCACCACAAATCCATTTTCCTGCACGCTTAATCCTGACCTGAAATAAAACGAAAATGACTAAAGCATGGAATTGGAGAGAAGGAGATAAAACTTCTATGAATGAAAAGCTTTAAAATGTCATAATGCAGAGTTTCCATATTTGCACCATCCAAAAGATCGATAAATTCTCTTTCAAACAGACTTTAAACGAAATTCAAACGATTCATACATGAATTTTCGTGAATTAAAAAAAATGTACTGTTCGTGCGTTTATAACATCATCGATGTTTATATTGCAATATAAAATAATTAACTGACAATTCTATCTTCATAATTTACCAGATGCTTTTTTGAATGTCATAGCAATAAAAAAACTATGTTTTTGCGTTTTTCCGTTCATTAATTACGTAATCTCTTCTTTCATCGCTTCTTGTCCAGCTTTCATCGCTTCATGAACGACTTTCATCGTTTCTCGTCCGAATTTCATCTCGCCTTATCCCACTTTAATCTTTATGTCTATTTTTTGGCCATAGCCGACGTAACAAAAATGCGAAACATCTCAAATATCTCGAGAACGGTTAGTCCTAAAGTAATGGAGTTGGCCTTATTTTTATTCTCGTCGAATATTAAGTAAAAAATAAGTATTTAATTTAGGTATACATGTATATATTATTACGTACTAAGTATTTAAATAAGTATTTAATTACGTATAAAATAGTCCTTTTTTTAAATTTTTGCTGGCCATTTCGTTAAAAAAATTCAGGTTGTTCTTTTACGAATCGTACCAAAATCTAATCAGCAATAGAGTAATCCACAAGTAACACATTTACAAAAAATTTGTAAAATTTGGTCAACTAGTATTTCAACTAGAGGGGATACCTGAGATTTTTGCGAGCCATTTCGCAAAAAAAGGCGGGTTCTTTTTAACGGATAGTACCAAAAACTAATCAGCACCAGGGTCACATTCAAGTAACTTACCTAGTTGGAGTGGATACATACATTGCACAGACAGACACACAGACACATAGACTCATAGACATGCAGACCCCCAGACAGACAGTCACACATACAGACGTCACGCTAAAAATAGTTTTTTCGTATTTTAGAGGTCCCAAAATGTGTAGATCCGTCAAAAACTCGAGTTGCGAATTTCGGCATGATTCCAATACTTGCCCTATACATTACCATGCATTACAGGGAAAGCAAAAATTGTTATTGAAACATGTATCCCTTAAAATTGGTTATAAATAGGGCGTAGATGATAACCGATTTGGTGTCAGCATCGATTTCCAGAGGGAGTAAAGTGCTCCACTAACGGCTTAAAAAATTTTCTTTGTTAGTAGTAAGTAAATTTACCATCTAACCAAAAGTTTTCATTAAAAGATATATTTTTCAAAAGCCATTGTACAACATAGACGATGACTGAGAAAATTTTTTCATCAAATTTGGGAAGTGAGTTCATTGAGAATTTCCACTTCCGGTCAAACATTCCCCTATAAACATCGATTTCTCAGAATCGGCAATATATATAGAGCCTAGATGATAGCTCATATGGAGTTAGCATTAAATTCCGAAGGAGGTAAGAGGGTTCACGAAAGATTTCCACAACCAGTTCTGGTCCAAACAGTTACCTTACACCTTTCTGGTAGGTCGGACGGTCTGGGTCTCAACAACAACCAGTTCTGGAGATGTCCTATTCAATTATCTCGAAAATTAGTCTGATTTTAAGGAAGGTGCGTGGAAAAATGCTTTACAGTTCCGTTCAAAATAAAGTGTGCATAACGCCTGCCACCATGAAGGCTCCTTCAAAAAAAATTTTGATTTTCAGTTTTCATTGAAATAAAAAAACGTACCATCCACGGGAACCTATACGGTGGTTTCACTGTAGCTCCTTTAATAATCATATATTCTTCCTTGACTGGTAAAGAAGATTCGCCATTACTTATTCCGCATTCTAAAATGACAAAGCACAGTATTCAGAAACATTATCGAAAAATAACTTATGTGACTCATACTTCTTACAAGATATCTGGCAGCAGGTGACGTTAATATACATGACATTCATGAGACATTCAACGGCAATGATAGAGGTGATCAAAAGATGAGCGCATTCATCCCTACTTTTCAACCAAATGGCTCAGTAACACTTGAAAGGTCTATGAACTATTTTCCTGTCTCAATAAAATATATACATATATATTTATTTTAGTATACATATCGATTGTTTAAAAGAAAACAAAATGGCAGGACGGGTTTCACAGTAGCGAATGCTGCAGTAAGATTTGGTACGGCGGAACCATTCCAAATTTGCCAAAAACCATATATCAGTAGCATTATTATTTAGCATTACTATTATCGAAATTGAATCCTTTGAGTATTGTGGTATGATTCATAACGCAGGGAAAGATATGTAATATACTTTCCGTACGTTATTCAGTAGTTAGTACGTATCATAAATCGTCTGAACACAGGTGGCGCTTCAAATCATCAACAAGGCCTGGGATGGCCACACCTTAATTACGACAAAGCTCAGCGGAGGCTTTTTTGCCCAAGGAGGCAGGCGACACAGAATACTATATTCAGAAGGTTCACTCCCATAGGACCCTATGGCAACATTTTAAACATGGGATGTCGCATAGACACTAGAACTCATGAGTTGGACCAACTGAACTACGATGTAAACAAAATACGTCTGCCAGAGTTGGCGCATTATCGTTCGCTTGGCGATTTTTTTTTAAAACGGGAGGGGAACAAAATGTTGAGGACTGTACTTTTATAATTTTTGAAACTATAGAAATGATCAGGATTTAAAAATACATTAATCTGCAACATAAATATATTCATTAGTTTAAGTAAATTTAAATAAACATAGTTATATATTTAATTCAAATAATCATAAAATGGATTAAAAAATAGACGCATTGCATTGTCTCACTATAAAACATAATGCACAAAAATTACAAGCTAACATACTCAAAAGACTGAAATATTATATAATATTTTCAGTCTAAAAGGTATACTAGCGTGTTGATCGTTAAATTACTTGATCCTTAATTTGTTCTGGGATACTGATAATAGACTTTTTTTAAATATAAAAATATTCATATAGTAAATATCAAATTTACATAAATGCACTATCGAAGTTGTGGAAATCAATCATTAATTACCCGAGGGTGGGGTGAATTTTCCACCATAAGGCACTTAATGAAAATTTTACATAAATATATACATATACAATATCACATTCAACTAAGAAAAAGCTATCCAAATATCAATTATTTCACATTTTATAAAAATACGGAAAATATTTTTTAACTAATTATACCACTACCTCTTAGCATTTAGTCTAATCGGCAGTAGTAACACAGCACTAATTTCGTATGATGAACACATGTATACTTATATGAACACGTGTATACTTATGAACACGTGTATACTTATGAACACGTGCATACTTATAATGAACACGTATATAGGATGGTGATAACTAAAATTATTTCAATTTTAATAAAAATAAATTACATACCCTGTAACGCAACCAGTTTTCTTTTGGCAATCCATTTCTATGAAATGATCTAAACCCTTAACACGTATTCCTTTTTCACGTTACTCAAACCACGCTAGTCTCTGATTCTAAGTTTTCGTCGAGCGAAATAGGGTTCTAACATTGAAAATCGTCTTGGACCCAAACCAGACCATCGCCAAGCGCTCAGACCAAACCAGACCATCGCCAAGAGCGCGCCAACCCTCGTTTTGGTCTATCTCTAATGGCCGCCGCGAAAACGAAACTATCGAGAGTGGCAGGTCTGTATAATATTAGTCTGTGGCAGGAGAGGTACTGTGAGGGACACCGCTCGTAATTTCAATAATGGTGATGGGGCCACTATGTTCCGAATACACAGTTCATTTAACACTGTTTGATATGAGTCTCCGTAGCCGCACACTCATTCCTGCGGCCATGCTCAGTGTGAACACACTTGCAGTGGGAAAATAATCATCGCAATTGGAACATAGATCATTGGAAAAGGTTGTATGTTTCAACGAATCCCGATTTTGATGCACCAAGTGGAAGGGAAAGTTTATGCGCTCCGTTTACCCAAGGAAACCATAGCATCTGGATGCATAGTAGGACGCACCCAGGTTGGTGGTAGGAGTTTGATGGTCTGTGAAATTTTTTCTTGGGGAGCACTAGGAGCCCTTAATCCTGTAGTAAGAACTCTGAAAACTGACAATGAACTGAACATTATTGCAGACCAAGTACCCTCTTTTATGGCGACTGTGTTTGTTTACGGAGATAGCACATTTCAATAAGACAACGCACCATGCCATATTGCAAACAAGCTGCAGGAATAGTTCCATGAACATGATGGGGACATTTAAATTAAAAAAAATGCGAACACTTTAAAAAATAGCATTATACTAATGTTTTTAAAATGAATATGCCTTGAATTATTAAAAAAAAAATTAATTTACAAAAATACTATACGTGATAGGCAAAAAATGAGATCAATTTCGAACAGCAACAATCTGATTCGACTGTTTGAAGATATGACAAATTTCATATAAAACAGTCAATATTTTCCAAACAAGAAAATAAACACGTAATCGCTTGTGTAACTCACTTATTAAAAGTTACTATTATTTAGCACATCTTGAATTAATGTAAATGCATAAGATGTATTTTTTCAAAAGGATATGTAATATATAAACCGGAGAGCATATTATATACGCATAATATCCAGAGAGCATGTAAAGAACATCTTTTGCAGTAGCAATCAAATCTATACTTACTACAAGGATCTTTCGATTTTTTTCTGGCAAGAACCTGTAATAGATAATCACAGTATAAATGATTATAACCTGATGTGAGCAATACATGACCTATTCTACTGAAGATAATTTCTTCAACTTTCTACTACTCTCACTTTAATGGGGTTAGTGAATCCCTCTAATGGTGCCCCAGAGAGGGAAATCAGGCTAACTGAAAAATTGATGCATGAAATTCAAGACAACAATTGATTCAAGACAATTGAGTACAAGATTCAAGTAGACCCACAAAAATAATATTAAATATGACATATGAAAGTGAAGACATTTCAAAATAGTTAATATTTTTATTTATTTTATGAGATTTTTTGATAAATTGATTTTAAAGATGTACAATTTCTCAAGAACAGTTCATGCTAGCGCTGTAAGGTTTGCGTCAATCGTTTTCAAATGAAAAATTACATAGGAAATGTTTATATAAACTTGTCATAAATTTCGATTTTTTGACGATTTTTTCAAAATTTCATTTTAAAATTTGGGATTATTCTGAACATTAGATTGCGTTTAAAAACAATAGGCGTCCAGTAGTCACTGATTGCAATTTTTGCGCCAAATTTCGTTTGAGTCACTTTAGTCGTTCGGGAGATATCGCCTCTAAAGTCTCTTTTATGCACACACACACATACGTTCGCACACACACACATACTTGCGCACACACATACTTGCGCGCGCACACATACACATACACACAGACATCACATCAAATACGTTCGATTTGTTTTTAGGGATGCTTGAAACGTGCTCTCCCGTCGAAAACTCGCATTCGAATTTTCGACCCCGTCACAATACTTTCCTTATACATTATAGTATAATGTATAAGGAAAGTATTGTGACGGTATGATGATTATACTAGTATAATGATTATACTATGTACATAAGGAAAGTAAAAAGAATCTTCATGTTTTCTTCTATTAAGATACTTTAAAAACTTCCACATTTTTAGCGTTTTAAGCTATAGGGTCCAGTAAAACACCGTTCAACAAAATGATAATTTATTAATGTACTTTCTGTTATTATTATAATGAAGTTATTCATTATAATTTTTTTTAAATTCAAATTCATTGAAAAGAAAATTGGATCGCAAATTAAGAAAAATAGTTTATACGATAAGTATCTAAAGCTGCACTGGTGGTATTTGATACATATTAAGTATTGAATACAACCAGTTGTGCCATACCTTTAGGGCATCGAGACTTACTTTTAACATGCAATTAAGTTTAGAACGATTTCGATCTATAGTTAACATACATATCAGCAGGAGCGCATTTAAGGTAGATATAGAACTTTACCTCCTAATCCGAGAAGTTTCAAGAGGCAAGAAATAAAGAGTGAGAGAGAAGGAGAGTGTAATAAAGAGAGGGCGTGAAATAGAGAGGGAGAGTGAAAACGGACAGAGCGTGTGTGAAATAGAAACAGAAAGAAATAGGGAGAAATAAAAAATGCATTCTTAAACTGTTTCCAAACTATTTCTTTTCATTATTTCTGTTTACTATAACACTTTAAAAATCTGATGTCGTCAGCACATGACTTTCCTTATATAATGCAATGGATTTACTAGTTTTACAATAAAAAAATAATGTATAAGATTCACGACGCTGTATTTTTATCGTTGAATTGTACATTGGGCGATTTTCAGGATGACACATGCAAAACTAATTCAAAATACTCAATTAACTTATACTTCGCGCAACTCTAAACAATCATCAATATTGATAGCATCCTCAATAAGCGATATAGTCCATATATTAAAATACTTTATTAATTACTTCATCATATAGTCGTCATTTTCATTGATTTAGCGTCATTTTTATCAATTTGGCGACATTTTCGTTAATTTGGTAACATTTAAAAAGTCGCCAGGTTGGCAACATTCCGTCAAAATCTCACCAAGCGTTATGGACGGAGAAATAAGTTATTCTTGCAGCAGATAACTGACTCCATATACAAAAGTATTATTTAAATAGGTTTTCTCAATGGAACTAGCTAGATTCACGAGAATGATGTCACCCAATTTATCGCATGATATTACTTATGAAAGTGAACATATTTCAACAATAGCTAATATATTTTTATAATTTTATATGAATTTTTGATAACTTTTTTGAAAAATGTACAATATCTCGAGAATGGTTCATGCTAGCGTTCTAAAAATTATTTTAATCGTTTTCTAATGAAACATTACATAAGAAATGACTATTTCTGTAACTTTATTAGAGGTTTTAATTTTTTGAGAATTTTTTCAAAATTTCACTCGAAAGTTTACGTAAGGGGGGAGGGGTCTGAACATGCTTTTGAGTATAAAAACAATAGGCTTCCAGTATTCATGTAATTTTTGTACCAAATTTCGTTTGAATTGGTTCATTCGTTCGTCAGTTATCGTCTCCACAGGCTCACTGACACACACACACACACACACACACACACACACACACACACACACACACACACACACAGCCACACACACACACAGCCACACACACACACACACACACACACACAGCCACACACACACACACACACACACACAGCCACACACACACACACACACACACTCACAAACACAGCCACACACACACACTCACACACACTCACACACACAGCCACACACACACACACACACACACACAGACATCAGCTCTAAAACGCCTGATTCGTGTTCAGTAATGCTTGAAACGTGCTCTTCCGTCGAAAACTCGAATTCGAATTTTGAACCCCGTCACAATACTTTCCTTATACATTATATGTATATAAGGAAAGTAATAACAGTTGATCAAAATACAAATATATGTAAAATCACCCGTTTCCTTAAGGAGAGATTTAAGATAAAAGTTAGTTATTGTTCCCGTAAAGAACAGAGTAAAGCTCTTCATCCTCCCTAAGCTAATCCAAAGATCGACTTGACAAGCTATGGCGATCGATTGGGTAGATCTCTCTCGACTAATTGAGCATCACTGGTATACAACTGTATCGATGCGAGATATCGGTGTAACATAAAATCCTATGCCGATACATATGTATATCTTCATCGATATCCCCCTCATAATTATAATTAAACATAATATACTTACGACCATTGACAATATATACATCACTATAATACAAAAAAAGTCTTTCAGAATTCATTTCTGCACGCATATGACGGACAGCAGGTCTTCAATTGTGAAAGTGGAAGAAATAATTAATGCAAGCATGGAATTGCACAACTCAATCAAAGTCGTTTCATGTTCATTCAATTGTGAGAAAATGACGGAAAAATCAAATTTCATATTGTGAAAGTTGGAAGTGTGATGCAACAGCGATTTTTTTATTACTTTTCCTTCAGTGCTTGGTAATATATAGGGAAAGTATTGGAATCCTGTCGAATATCGCAACTTGAGTTTTCGACGGCTCTACACGTTTTGAGTGCCCCAGAACACAAAAGTACTATTTTTAGCTTGACGTCAGTGTGTGTCTGTGAGTCTGTGTATCTGTGCGTCTGTCTGTCTGTGTAATTCAAATAATCACTCTAAATATCCTCCAACTTGTGCATCGTCTGAAGGCACGAGGACACCATATTGAATTTTGTTGGGTTCCGGGACATGTTGGTATAAAGGGAAATGAATTGGCTGATACCGCTGCAAAAACAGCTAATCGTATTCTGAATCATCCCATTCCTTTGACAGATATTAAAAACTATTAGTCAAATATTATATAATAAATGGCAACATTCATGGAATCAGCAAACTCAAAATAAATTGTATGAGGTGAAGCCTTTAATACAAAAGTAGTTCTCAGTGTAGGAAACTTGATGTTATATTAGCTCGTTTGCGCATTGGTTATACTCGTTTTACCCATAGACACTTACTTCTAGGAGAAATTGAACCATTTTGTAATAGTTTTCAGACGTCAGCAAGTATCAAACATATTACTTTCCTTATATACATAATGTATAAGGAAAGTATTGTGACAGGGTCGAAAATTCGAATTCGAGTTTCCGACGGGAGAGCACGTTTCAAGCATCCCTGATCACGAATCAAACATTTTTGAAGTGATGTCTGTGTGTGTGTGTGTGTGTGTGAAAGTATGTGTGTGTGTGTGTGTGTGTGTGTGTGTCAGTGAGCCTGTGGAGACGATAACTGACGAACGAATGGACCGATTCGAACCCAATTTGGTACAAAAATCACAATCCATAAACACTGGAAGTCTATTGTTTTTATACGCAATCGAATGTTCAGAACCCCCTAAATTTTCGAATGAAATTTTGAAAAAATCGTCAAAAAATCAAAACCACTTATAAAGTTACGCAAATAGACATTTCTTATGTAATTTATCATTAGAAAACGATTGACATAAATTTTAGAACGCTAACACGAACCGTTCTCGAAATATTGCACATTTTTAAAAAAAATTATCAAAAAGTCATGCAAAATAAAAAAAACAATATTTCCTATTGAGAAACATGTTCACTTTTCATATGTAATACCATGCGATAAATTGGGTGACATCATTCTCGTGGATTTAGCTCGTTCCATTCATGAAAAAAAAATACTTTGAGTAATACTTTTGTATTTGAACGCCAATAGTCATTTTTCTGCTGTAAGAACAACTTATTTCTTTGTCCACTTTGTCCGCTTGGTAAAATTCTTGCGACGAATTTAGCGGAATGTCGCCAACTTTGCGACTTTTTGAAAGTTGCCAAATTAACGAAAATCTCGCCAAATGGATAAAAATGACGCTAAATCAATGAAAATGACGACTGATTGCCGAAAATGCAATATCTTGGAAAGAATATTAGTATATACTATAAGAAAAACCTATTTTTTTACTGTAAAAGTAGTAAATTCATTACATTATATAAGGAAAGCCATGTGTTGCCCACATCAGATTTTTTTAATTGAGTGTTCGAAATATAAACAGTTTCGTTTTAAGCATTTCAAGACTTATACTTTACATTTGGCAGAATTGATTGAAGAAAATCCTCATTTGGAGCTTTTCCCATTCCTACTGGACATTGGTTTTTTCCATCATTTTTAACTTCACCTTTTATAACCTTTTAGTCATTTTTCATCTCGTTTTCATTGTTGTACATGTTCCATAGTCTTGCTTTTTTCACATCTTATCACTCTTTTAAGTTATACGCGTGCTTTAATCCATACTAATTTATGTATCTTGGTACGATATGTCTGCTGCAGCGTATCCTCTTTGGATCTTGTCCTATTAAACCATAATCAACCAACCAACCAACCACTCTAAATCAAAATCTATTTAATCTAAGTCAAATGGGGGTGGATTTTGGTACTTGTCAGGAAAAAAATAAAATCCCTTTTTCACGATATGACCCGCAAAAATCTTATGTATCTACTCTAGCTGAAAACTAATTTGCCGAATTTTACGACATTTGATTGATAAGTTAAGTGTGGGATCTGATTAGATTTTGGTACGATTCAGTAAAAAGGAACCTGCATTCCTTTGCGAAATGTCTGTGTGTGTGTGTGAAAGTATGTGTGTTGTTGTTGTTGTTGTTGAGACCCAGACCGTCCGACCTACCAGAAAGGTGTAAGGTAACTGGTAAGTATGTGTGTGTGTGTGTGTGTGTGTGAAAGTATGTATGTGTGTGTGTGCGAAAGTATGTATGTGTGTGTGTGTGTGTGTGAAAGTATGTGTGTGTGTATGTCAGTGAGTCTGTGGAGACGATAACTGACGAACGAATGGACAGATTCGAACGAAATTTGGTACAAAAATCACAATCCATAAACACTGGAAGCCTATAGTTTTTATACGCAATCGAATATTCAGAACCCCCCTAAATTTTTGAGTGAAATTTTGAAAAAATCGTCAAAAATTCAAAACCTGTAATAAAGTTACGCAAATAGACATTCTTTATGTAATTTTTCATTAGAAAGCGATTGACATAAATTTTAGAACGCTAGCATGAACCGTTATCGAGATATTTTACAATTTTTAAAAAAATTGTCAAAAAGTCATATAAAATAAAAAAAATATATTTCCATTTGAGAAACATGTTCACTTTTTATATGTAATACCATGCGATAAATTTGGTGACATTATTCTCGTGGATCTAGCTCGATCCATTCATGAAAAAAGATACTTTGAGTAATACTTTTGTATTTGAACGCCAATAGTCATTTATCTGATGTAAGAATGACTTATTTCTTCGTCCATAATGCTTGGCGAGATTTTGGCGACGAATTTGGTGGAATGTCGCGAACTTGCGACTTTTTTAAATGTTGCTAAATTAACGAAAAACCCGCCAAATGGATAAAAATGATGCTAAATCGATGACGACTCATTGACGAAAATTCAATATCTTGAAAAGAATATAAATAACTACTATAAAAATAATCTATTTTTTTACTGCAAAAGTAGTTAATTCATTGCATTATAGAAGGAAAGTCATGTGCTGCCCACATCAGATTTTTGTAATTGTGTTTGGCTGTATTTTTAAATTGTGTCTTTTCTTTGTAAAATATTTACCACTTGTTTAAATTAAATCTCTTAGGTATAAGCCCTAAATTTGTATTTGTAATTGATTAATTTTAATAGCCCCCTTGTACTACCATTATTTTGTGTTTATTTATGCAAATTTGTCTGCTCATCTGGTCCACATATAAGCATTCCCCGTTTACTGTTTCGTATAGCCATTGATGAAGGGTATAGTAATACCCGAAAGCGTTCTGGATTTCTAAAACTATGTACGTCTTGTAGGATGATTTCATTAAATGACCTTTTATCTATGATGTTGTATCGTTGATTTTGTAACTGAATTTAGAATAGACGTGATATCACCTTTATTATTATAATCTGATATATTTTTATTACTTTCCTTATATACATAATGTTAAGGAAAGTATTGTGACGGGGTCGAAAATTCGAATTCGAGATTTCGACGGGAGAGCACGTTTCAAGCATCCCTGATCACGAATCAACCATTTTTGAAATGATGTCTGTGTGTGTGTGTGTGTGTGTGAAAGTATGTGTGTGTGTGTGTGTGTGTGTGTGTGAAAGTATGTGTGTGCGTGTGTGTGTGTGTGTGTGTGTGTGTGTGTGTGTGTGCGTGTGTGCGTGCGTGTGTGTGTGTGTGTGTGTGTCAGTGAGTCTGTGGAGACGATAACTGACGAACGAATGAACCGATTCGAAAGAAATTTGGTACAAAAATCACAATCCGTAAACACTGGAAGCCTATTGTTTTTATACGCAATCGAATGTTCAGAATCCCCTTAAATTTTTGGAGTGAAATTTTGAAAAAATCGTCAAAAAATCAAAACCGCTAATAACGCAAAGAGATATTTCTTATCTCATTTTTCATTAGAAAACGATTGACATAAATTTTAGAGCGCTAACACAAACCGTTCTCGAGATATTATACATTTTTCAAAAAAATATTGAAAAGTTATATAAAATAAAAAAATATATATTTCCTATTGAGAAACATATTCACTTTCCATATGTAATACCATGCGATAAATTTGGTGATATCATTCTCGTGGATCTAGCGCGTTCCATTCACGAAAAAAGATACTTTGAGTAATACTTTTGTATTTGAACGCCAATAGTCATTTATCTGCTGTAAGAATAACGTATTTCACCGTCCATAACACTTGGCGAGATTTTGGCGAAGAATTTGGCGGAATGTCGTCAACTTGGCGACATTTTTAATTGTTGCCAAATTAACAAAAATCTCGCCAAATTGATAAAAATGAAAGTCATGTGTTCCCCACATCAGATTTTAAAAAAAATAATTACAGCATTTGTGCTCTTCAATCGATCTTTGAAATCTAGGATGTGATTGTCATGTAATTAGATTTGCAAAATAATGCCAAACGAATTTAAATTTTGAACGGCCTTTCGTATGCAAAATAATAAGGATATATTTCATTGAAATGTGGTTAGAATTTGAAATGCAGTTTTAGAAATTGATTGAATGAAACTAAAACCATCCAGTTTATACAAAATATTTTAGATTTTACTATTTATAAAGTTAACAAATTGTAATATATTCCTTATTGGAGGTTTACAGTTTTCAATACAGCGTCTCCTATTTTGAAACAAAATTGAAATTTAGATTTTCTTTCTGTTTGAACTAAATAATTATGGTTATTCTGGATAGCAGATAATGGTCAACGATAACGGATTCGGCAACACAATGAGATAAACGACAAAAGCCGATCCAAAGTTGTAAAATATTGTTTAATTAGTATGTAAGTGCCTCTTACGTTTAAAGCATGCACAATTTGCATCAAATTTCAAGTGACTATCTCAATTTGCTGGAGAGGTACCAACTTCAGAGACAGACACAGCATTGTTGAAAAAATTGTTGATTTTCACTTAGAGATGCTTAAAACACGTAGATCAATGCAGCAGTTTGTTTCGTTAATTCGCTCTATTTAAAATATTTTGAACTTGCTTGAAAGCATTTTTAACACTTTACAACAAAGTTGAAAAGTGTTTATGACTCTGTTCATTCTGTCTGTCTGTCTGTCTGTCCGTTAGCACGATAACTGCCGTAAAAATGACTTAATCAAAATGAAATTTTAGTATGTTGTTCAGACGGTCTGTAGGACCTATGTGAATATAAATGAATAATATCATTCAATTAGTTTTGGATTGAACCCGGATTGAAAAAATGAAATACATTGAGCCCCATGGGACCTAATTTTTCAAACATTTTTTAAGGGAATTTAAAATTCACAAATTGCTTAGAAAATTTTAGATAATATTCAAATTGTTCCATAAAATATATAAAAAAAAATTCAGCGAAATATATTCAGTAGTTTTTAAAATAAAAATTGAAATAATAATAACACCTCTTATATGAAGCGATCACGTGACAATGATATGGAAAGATCACGTGACCCACTTCAAAATGATATATGGCATCCATCTTGTCTCAAAATCCTGATTTTTTAAGTTCTTTTTAATGCATATTGAGTGCTGTATCTGTCCTAAAACCACTTTATTTTTGCTTAAATTCTGTGCATCTACATACTGAAACAACGCAATGACCATATATTTGAGTTTAAATGATTATTCAAATTTGATTATTTCTACAACGAAGCCTCACTTATGTAAAATTTAAACAGCAAAATATGTGGAATGAATTGTATTAGAATTGCTGTATTTTTTTAACACAAAATTATTTAGCCCATGGAGTCTGCATAGCTGATATGAATGAAATATTCATTAATTTTAAAAAGAGAAGGACGATTTTTTTCGATGAAGTTTTAAGCATAGAGTTTAATTACTTTTAGCTCCATGGTCTTAATTTTTAAATAAAATAAATTATTATAGTATTGTGCTGAATGAAATGAATGGGAAAATGTTATGAATGATATGTTGTTTTTGTAGAGAGATCCAGGCGTGTTATTTTTTCTATGACGTCATTTGAATGAATTTCAGTTTTTTTCGATGAAGTTTTGAAATATATTAAATTATCGTAGTATTATGATAGTTTTAAAAATATTACCGAGGAAAGTATCGATTTTAGGAATGATTAAACCAGGCAATTTATATTTCAATGCCGTCATTTGAAGGAATTTCACTTTTTTCGATGATGGTTTAAGTTTTCAAATATAATAAATTAATGTAGTATTGTGATAAGTTTTAAAATATTACCGAGGAATGTATTGCATTTTAGACTTGTTTAAATAAAATTGCATTGAAGTTGGAAAGTATTTCATAATCAATGCTTTAAGCATGATTGATTTTTCTTGTTTTAATATATGTTTAGATTGATTTGCTACCTGGGTAAAAGTTATACCCAAATGCAGATTAACGAATTGGCAGGTAATTAAATTATGTACTGTTGCGAAGTGGCTCATGCGTCTAAGTGAGTAACTTTTTAAGGAAGATAGACCAGATCTGCAGTTTTTTAACTTACAGTTTTCACTCATATGTCAAAAATAGAGCCACTTGAAGCTTTTGGCATAAAACACGCAAACATACCAATACACGTGAATCAATGTAGCTGTATCGATAAGTTCAACTTTTCCAAAACTATACAGTATGAAAGAGAATTATTAACTAAGTAAAATAGTATTAGACACTGAGTACACATTTAATAGTGTACATTAATTTACTATTTTGAAATTGAATGACTCCTTAATTCTAAATTATTTTTCTTAAAAAAAGTTATTTTCAATTCGAAAGTCAAACAATAATATACGTGCAATCTGCCCTCAATCTGCCAATGCAATCTGCCAATAATATACGTGCAAATACGAACCTGGTCTCTTCTAATGTAATATCTGCCTTTTTATAACAGAATCTCAGGAATCCATTCTTACCACCGTTACAGTGCCTAGAAGAGGCTTCCAGGTACAGCACCGCCGTTAAGGGCATCCTGTTTCTTATTGATAGAGCAGCTGATGGGAAAGGCAGCAGTTTTTTCCGCATATCAAGGTGTTAAACGCTATCGTAGAATCAGTGCAGCAAAATAATTAATCTTAAATGAATTACGTAGAATTTTTCTTAACCGTTGTTTTTTGCTGAATTTCATTCGAACTATTTGAGAATAAAATATCAATGAATGATTGAAGAATAAAGCAACATAACTTATACCAAACTACTATACTTAATTACGTGACTGGAAGATTCCCTCTTACAGGCATTCCATCCGAGGACGCCAATGCCTACAAAGGGGGATTGAACTGTTTGGGATAGGGTATGTCAAATACTTGGCTTTTTAAGCGGTTCTTCGTTTGGGTATTGACGTTGTCCCACCCGTAATCAAAAGGTTAATTGGAATGTGGCTCAACACGACTTTCCCATACCAGTATTCATTTTCCAAATAGTTTGACTTTCTTTTGCAAATTTTTCAAGAAAAAACTTGAAAAATTTGTATTGTTGTTCCAAATGATCATAATTATGGTATGCTACCGTTCGTTTTAAAAGGGCTTGCAATATATTTTATTATAGGGCAGCAATGTTGTTTATAATTTTGTGTACTCAAATTCTATGTTGCTGTCTCATATTTTACTATCCTGCAGTGAATTGATGAGGGAGGGGAGGTGTTCGCCGTTGCAGTTTTAACATGAGACCAATCAATTTTCTGTCCGAAGGGAGGCTCTTATGCATCAGAGGTATAATGGACAGCGTTACAAAATGGGGCTATTGTATTTTTTATGGTTGCAAAATATTTATCTGAACCTACAAAACTTCAACATACAGTAAATAATCAACAAACTTATGCAATATTATAAATGTTAATGATATTAAATTAATCTTCACTCACCTGTTCATTGTTGAAAAGGACTCGTGCGTTTCTGTGATTAATCAGAGCGTCGATTTATGCCTGTCTATTTAGTTGCTGAGACGACTGGATTTCCATTTAATTTTGAAGAGGATTAAATTTCAGATCGAATAACAACGTCTATCTCTAGGACTTCCACTTTTTCTTCCTTTTTTATACAAGATCCGATGCTATTTGCCGATTGAAATCTCTTCGTAAATTGAACCCGCTGTCATAAATCATACATTCCTGGGAAATTTCTGATATTTTTATTACAGTAGAGCCGGAATATAACTATATCGTATAGAACAGGGAAAATATTCGTTGTAACCGATATTTGTAATGACCCTCTTTTCGAATTCTGGTTCGAATTCATCAAACGTATTACCGCATCTGTAGCTATGATGGTACCATCTGTCTCTTGTGCTTACAATTCAACACAATCATCAAAAGTAAAATATGACAAAACTTCTTTGTTCTAGTAACTTACTCTACATTTGACTATTTTCACAAGATCGGAAATGAAGGATTGCTGGATTCCTCACAGCATTTTCCCAGTAGTTTTATCTGCAGAAGAAAGTTACGCTAGGCATCGCCTAAAAAACTGTAGTCACAATCTTGTGTTTACTCTATCTCAATGTATTTGGAGATGTGTTAAGGAGATTGTTTAGGCTCAATGTATCTAAAGATGTATATTTGTTTTCAACCAAATTGTAATTTTGATTTTACTTCTCCTGTAATTTTGATTTTACTTCAATAAGTGCTATGAGAATAAATTTTTCTTTACCTTTTCATTACAGTTTCAGTTTTATATCAGTGTTGTAATTAATTAATTCATATATTTCAAATAGTCAAAGTTCAAATCTGGTCCTTCATTTAGCTATCATATTTATACACTTCAGTTCTATGCATGGAACTGCAAAATGACAGAAATGAAAGACTCCTGTCTGCGCTAGATGTAATGGTTCTACTAACAACAGTTTAGTCTTACATCTTTAATACCAAACAAGCCCCAAATATTCAATAAAAATTGTTATCCACACTTGAAATTCTGAGATTAATAAAGTATTGATTTTGTATTGATTTGTGAAAAAAAATCTGAAACGGTATTTTACTTTTTTAATCGGTAGATGCTGAAATATGCAAAAGAGTTATCAGATAGTGAATCATTTAAAGATAACAGTATATAGTTCGTTTCTGTAAAATAGTCTTTTTAAAAAAAAATTCTGTTTTAGGTTTTGAAAATTATGAATATTGCTTTATGTAAAAGCATACTACTTTTTACTTCTTAAGTATCAAACCGTCAATAAAATGAAATATCCTCTTAATATCAGGGAAAGTAATAATCAGATCAACACAATATTAATAACTGCATACTTGAAGTTACAGATGAAATCACCATTTCACTTGGTAAATATTAGACTGTACAGCAAAATATAGTAAAGTAGTATCTAATGTACAAAAATCTTCTGCACTGTATATCTGAGATAAACTTTTAGATGAAAAATGCGTAGATTGTGGTATATGTAAAGTTTCAGAATAAACAGTTTTAAGTTTTTTATGTGGTAAATGTTAAATCGTGTACTCAAAGGCATTACAAGCGCAGCTGGATTCCAGTGCACAATACAAAGTTGCAAACTGGCAAATAACAATATTAAAATTAAAAAAGGCAGTAACTCTCTAACACTAATTATGTAAACAGAAATTAGGCTTGTCACTTGGCAGATGTCAAACTTTCCACCAAAATACAGTATGTTCCAAAATACAGTTTTTTCTCATTTGCTGCTGCAGGATGCTCAATCAGATATTGAGTCTCCAAAAAAGCAAATAAATGTTGTTTTGTGTCTTCTTATGCTTGTGAAATATACATAATTATGTTCTCTCCTTTTCATATCTAATTAAATATTAATCATATTAACAAAGGATCAATAATGTATGAATGTTAGTATGTGTGAATTTGCAGACGAAACCATTATATTTCCCTATTTCCCTTTACTTGATAAATATCATATTGCACAGAAAAATATGGTGCAGAAGAGTATGCATGATGTGTTATGGTATGTTAATATGCACAAAACCTTTAACACAGAATATGGAATACAATAAATTTAGAATTAAGAACGTATTGAGTCTGGTAAAATGAAAATTGAAGTCAAAACAGTAATTCATTTCTTCACCATTCTTTCACAAATGGCAATATTAATGAAACTAAGTTTTAAAAGAGAACATATATATTCACATATGTATGGCAACAATTGCAATCACATTTATATGGCAATAATTTCGAAATATAAAACATATGATGCAAATAGATAAAATATAATTCATTCCTTCATTTGATAGCTGTCAAATTGTCTAACAAAATACAGTAAGTTACAATGGACCCTATAGATCCTAACATGAAACTTTTGTTCACTGAGAGGGGTCCCCAAACGGTCATGTGCTCTTCTTTATTCACTGTATTCAGAAATTGAACAGCGGAAGAAGGTCCTGTGATTTTATTAACATTCAGAATTTACCCCTTGTTGCTAACTTTATTTGATGCAGTTGATACATTTGATGCTGACGTGCAAGTTACAAAGAAGTTCATCAAAGAAATTGAAAAAATAATAAGAGAACACATAATTTATGATAGATATATGAGAACATTGATGGGTGTAGCAAAACTGCTAATGTGAGATACACAACAGATGCATTGAATAGAATGGCTAAGAATAGCAAATCGGTCACAAGTTTATCTGTTTCAAGTGCCAAATCTTTTATTGGTACATAAATACTTAAGAGACAGTCATGTGCTTCTTCTATATTGGTCAACATTCTTTTTTTTAACTTTACTATCATATGCTTGTGAATATGGCATATCAACAAGTAGTATATATAGAAAATATTAACAGGCATAAATAGGAAGAAAAACATCGATGCACTAAATACTACAGTTGATGCAAAACCTAATGTTATATCATCAGGTACCCATCCGAAAAACATCATCTTCGTACATTCTTTGTAACCATCGTTATAACCATTTTTATAACCATTCTTTATAACCATTCTTTATAACCATTCTTTATAACCATCGTTCTTTATAACCATCGTTATCCAAGTTTGCTTCTACAGCTATACCAAATCCAATGATACGGAGAATGACATTTAAAACTATCCATGGGAAAGCACACTTACCTGCATATTGTCCTGTATAAGATGATATACATTTGTGGGATACATTTAGTAGAAGTGTTATTCTTTTCATCAATATACAGCGATAGATAAGAAGAAAAATAAAATGAAGTGTAGATCCTAGTAATTTAGCTGATGTAATCTCTGAAACATGGTACACAAGCGATTTACAAACTAGAATGTACATCATTGTGATGATAATGGAAATACAACTTAGAGTAAAATTGATTGCTTTGGATGTTAAACTGATACATTGCTTCTACACTGATACATACGGAGAATGACATTTAAAACTATCCATGGGAAAGCACACTTACCTGCATATTGTCCTGTATAATATGATATACATTTGTGGGATACATTTAGTAGAAGTGTCATTCTTTTCATCAATATACAGCGATAGATAAGAAGAAAAATAAAATGAAGTGTAGATCCTAGTAATTTAGCTGATGTAATCTCTGAAACATGGTACACAAGCGATTTACAAACTAGAATGTACATCATTGTGATGATAATGGAAATACAACTTAGAATAAAATTGATTGCTTTGGATGTTAAACTGATACATTGCTTATTGTACAGTATATTTATTGCACTTAAGCTGAAACACATGAATGCAGTTTTAAAGTATTTATTCATTTTCAAAGAATTTCGTGCTAATAAGTTTTCAATAATTTTTATGTAGTAAGAACTATCAAACATAATTTTTTTAAAAACAGGTATTAATTATATCGTTAAAACATATTCATATTTATATATTTTTTAAATTTGATAATTGCAAATTCTATTTCCAAGCATTAATAATGAAACAAATCTATAATTTTCTTGGCTAAATCAAAACATTTATTAGTTTTGTTTTTCTCTTTACAAACTGTTTTTAATGAGATGAATAAAATATGGGATTTCCTTTTCATAATATTTCTTAAACAGCATATTTGTACTGGAAATTCATGTATATCAACGATATATTCTTATATTAACAATATTTTTGAAGTTCATTGGAAATTTGTTTTTTAATTCTCAAATAATATTTTAAATAATAGATGATAATTATCTTTAAAGATCATGCTGAAACAACGATGTTTGGATACACCATTACATGAGATGTAGAAAGAAGTTTACAGTGTCAGCCAGTTTTAATTCAAAGTCGATGCAGTTTTCATTTCATAAATAATGTTTTTCAAAATGTTGGTTTAATGCCAAATATCCACGAAAGAAAATCTTCTATTTATATCTAAACTCTAAAGTATCTTAGAAAGGTGGACATTCTATTAAAATTCTGATAACGCAAAAATGGCGCCAAGTATATAACTTGGCGAGTTTCCTCTTCAAGGTCTTAATCACACTTCGCTTTCAGTGTAAATCTTTGGATACAATTTAATTTCCAGCTTAGCAAACATTTTAATGGATTCTCAAACATTGTCAAAGTAATATAAGACAATTATTTGGTTTGCTTTGCTTAGTATAATCTCAAACATCAGAAAATGGAAAGTTCTGTCAAAAATGCCTTCATTTCTTATATTAACCACGCAAACTGATTGGTTTGAATGAATATTCATATTTACATATGTAATTTTGAAGACTCGTAGTTTAATATTTTAAAAAATTATACCTTGTTTACAAGTTCGCTATGATGAAATACCTAAAACGTTTAAAATTGATATATGCTATAATTGTAAATCATAAGAAGTAGCAATGAGGTACAGATATTTGAAAAATGACATAAAAAGGTAATTGAGATATGAAAAATATTACCATCAACAATACTGAATTAATATGCTTGGCTTGGAATATTGATATCATTCGTCTGGAAGCATATAAATATTATCTTATCAAATGACTACGCGCCAAGTTATTTTATGCATATTTGTTAATATATTCCAGATAATTGATTCAGCATGCAACTTTTATTGAGTTGTATATATAGATGTTATATCAGATTCATTCATTTTTGCTGAGCTGTATAATCAGATGTCAATTGTTTGTACACTGTCCATCAAATGGTATGTGTAATTCCTTGGAAATATTATGTTAGCATAGAAATTTTTATTTGAGAAAAATTATTAATGCTGCTAACTTCCATTTTTCCACTTAATGAATACTAAATTGTATAACAAACATTAATGAAAATCTAATTTATCTACATTTACTTATTAAATGACTAAATGAACACTAATGTTTAATTAGGTTCAATATGCAGCTTTTATTGTGCTGTATATTCACATGTCAGTTGTTTGTGTATTATCAATTAAACAATATCTGCAATTTCTGGAAAATGTTGTGTAAATACAAAAATTAGAATTAAAAAAAATGACTGATGGTGTTAAATTACATTCTTCTCCTTGATGAATGTTAAATTGCATGGCAAACATTAATGAAAAACTCATTTACCTACAGAAAAAATTCCTTAATTTTATATTGTTGTGCATAATTTTAGCTTAATTATTAATATTCTTCAATGTGATATTAAGGTAAAATCATTTTAGTCCTTACTTGGCAGACATCAAATTGTCCAGTAAAATTGAGTAGGTTACAATAGACCCTATTGCGCCCAACATAAATCCCTTATTGACAGGAAGAGTGCCCCAAATGGTTAAATGGATTTCTTCATTCACTGCATTTAAAAACAGAATAATAGTTTTAAGGCTGGTATTGCTGGTATTGGTATTTACCTCCCAAATCTGAGCTTTAATGCTAACCTCTTTCGCTGCATTTGTTACATTCGTTGCTGATATGCAAGCAGCAAAAAAATTAACCAAAGAAATTAAGAACATGATAAATATGCAATATTTCTTGTAGATATCGTGGTACGTTGTAGGATGCAGTACAACAACGAGGGAGAGATACATAATAGAGGCATCAAATAGAATGACTAAGAATAGCATATCGGACAGGGCTTTATCCGTTTCACGAATCAAATCTTTTATTGATATGTATGCTTTGAGAAGAGTTTCGTATTTTTCTCCCATCACCGTCATTCTTTCTTTGAATTTTATCAACTCATGTATGTGGATATGACAAATTAAAATATAATATATGTAGAAAGTATTAGCTGGCATAAACAGGAAGAAAAAGAAAAACATATTAAATGCAACTATTAAAGAAATATTTATATTCACATTATTTGAATTCCATCCAAAAGATATAATTCCTACAAACCTTTTAATATCATCATCCATACATGCCTTGGTGGACAACCCAAATGCAATGATATTTAGAATGATATTTAAAATTATCCATGGATACATCAATTTTCCAGCATATTTTTCACTACCAGAGAAGCTATTAAAGCATTTTTGAGATATATTAAGTAAAACGGATCGTTTCTTAATCAATATACATCGGTATATGACGAGGAGAATGACCAACATCCACGAATCTAACAATTTGGTTGATGTTATCTCCGAGATACTGTACATGGCAGAAACGCAGAATAGAACATTCAGCATTGTGATCACCAGAGAAATGAAACTTAGAGTGTAGTCCCTTAGTTTCGATATTAAACTGGTGCAAGGTCTTTCATGCAAGATATTTATTGCACTGAAGCTGAAGCACAGAAATGCAGTTTTAAAATATTTATCCATTTTCAATGCAATTGCCGTTGTAGTAATGATATTTTAATGTTTAATGGAGTTGTATAGATTTTAATAGTAAATATTAGTTTTGAAATATATGAGGTAAATTTTAATTTACTTAAATTCATTTATTTAAGAGAAACATAACTTTTTGATGCTTATTCATTTTCTGCAGAATCATAAGTGTTAGAATAATTTTTATATATTTTTATATACTGCAATCAATAATTACATTTTCTTACTAATTACTTTTTCACTCTTGTTGCTTGTGCGTTTTGGCAATTGATTTTTTGTTTCCTTATTTTCTGTATCTATATTTGCCTATATTTCTAATCAAGAAGTATATATATATAAACGTTTTTCTGACAATAGTCTCCAGCATTGTTTCTTTTCAACAATTTCCTGATACTTTACAAGAATTTTTTCTACACTACAATGTATATAAATTTAATATTATATTTAAATCATTGCATTCTCATTTGTAGTTGTTGCATATTCTTTACATGGAACATATATGTGATAATAGTGCTTATTTATTTTCCAGAGAAATTCTAGTGCAATAATATTTCCATTCGTTTTATATGGCGCAATCAATAATCAATACTTTTTTTTATAGAAATGTCACTTCTCAATACTTGCAGTCAGATAATTGATTCTTCAATCAAGTTCATTATAGTTTCAAAAAATATTTTTATATTACAATGAATATAAAATTAATATTATATATTTTCATAATGCTAATTTCTTATTCAAAGCTGATGTATATTATCACAAGTAAATGTGTTAAATTTACAGATTCTTATATATATTCAAAGAAAACTTTTTTGATAGTTAATTCTAATCAACCAGATGGACCTATAAGTAACGAATTTCCCTACTCACCACTAAATGTTGTGTAGACACTTAAGGGAGTTTATTCTGGAGTCTTAAATACTAGTTCTAGTACTCTATCATCAAGCATTAAACTCGAGTCTTGGCTATTTAATTATTAATTCCTTTTTAGTTCAGAATAAAATTAAAAATGCAATCTAATTTTATATCGAAATTTATTCAAAGATATCCAATTCTTATCAATAATCTCATTGTATCATTAACTTCAATCATCCTTGCATACGAAACATTCCGTTTATAAGAAACAAATTTGATTTGAAGTGAGGAGAGTTTTTTACTTTTTACTGAAAACTTGCCTTGTTTTCGAAAAAGAACGCCAAATGATGTGTAGCTTGGCGAGTTGTAAAATATACTGTAGCCAAATTTCTATCTTTAGACAAAATGGTTGTTTGTATGAGAAAGATAATTTCCGGTTTAACAAGACTTTTAACGAAATATCAAACAAAGGGAATGTAATTAAATAAGAATGTTTGCAGTACATCTTTTTATCTAATACAAACGCTAAAGGTTAGATAATTGTGTTTAAAATTTATAGTAACATATGTATGTCAGTTCAATGTTTACTTTCTCATACGTAGTATTGAGAAAGTATTGCTCTCAAGAAAATTTTTGATTTCGAGATTTTGATGCCGATATATATTTTGAGACCACCACAATACATTTTGACTACTTTTGGAGTAATGTCCGTCTGTCTGTCTGTCTGTATGTATGTATATCTGTGGTCGATTTCTTGTGTGCATAAGTGGCTACAGATATTAATGGATTTCCATGAAACTTTATATCTGGCTTTGTTATAAAAAAACTAGAACTAGATAGAATATTTTTAAATTCGAGTGAAAACTTCGAAGTGTATTCAAAACTATATATTTTATAACATGGCAGTATAGAATAAAATGTGAAATAATCCTGCATAATGAGGTTTATTTATGATTTAATGATCAAAGACTTTATAGTTTCAATCATTGTTGTGAAAAATAACAGCGATAAAATTTTTTTGTTCGTGACGTCAATCGTCCCCTTAAGGGCAAAGTTACCCGCCCACCGGGAGTTAATCGTCAAGTATGGCATCAATCGAAAGGATTTTTCAAGCCCTTTAAAGGGAATGGTAACACGTTGTAATTGTAATCATTTGGTCGCGTGATAACTATTTTTCAAAATGTTTCTTGTAAAATTTGGAAGAAAAAACCTATAAATGGATTCTGGTAAAGAGAAAGTTGAGTTGAACCATACACTAGTTAATTTTAACGTTGATATCACTTTTATTGAAACAAACAATTAGTAAATTCAGATTTAAAATTCGGTGATGCCGATTTATTAAACAAAATATATTCTGTAAAACTCCTTCAAACGGCTTTCTAAAATAATTTTAAATTAAAAATACTCAGTTCGTAACAACATAAATGGTTGATTAAACTATCAATAAATTTTGCTGACAAAGATATACCCCTTCTTTAGGTTAGTAAGACAGAGAAACCAGACCAACAAAGGTGACAATGCATCTTCTAAAGCATTGCTTCTCAACCTTTGTGAGACTGCGGTTCGAAAAATTATCTTTTTATGATATGAGGGTCTGGTCCCAACAAATTTACGGGTAAATACCTTTCTAATTCGAAAATTCATAATATTTGTGTGACCAGGAGGCAATTATGCAGCTTTGATATTTACGACTATTTACAACGATATAAAGCGCATACTTTTAGGCACCTTGTTTTGACAGTCTTGGCCTGGAAGGTCATGACCACAATAAATTTACCTTCCACAAATTGCAGGTGCGGTTGGGGCAAAGATCTCCTTAGGGCCAAGATTTAAACCAAGCTTCATCGGAATATCAAGTAATCATTCTACTTATGAATAACACTGCTTGAATTCCATGACAGCTCTCTCTCGCTTCTGGACAATCATATGTATTCACGACTTTCTCTCATCTTTTTTGGATAATCATTCTTGTTTAATATCTCAAAGCTTCTGGATGGCCATTGTCTGAATATTCATTGAATTATCTTCTTGTTGCCACATTATTTTGCATGAGGTCCAGATATGCCCTCCGTGTTCTCATTGGTTGTTTCTCAGTGCGATATAGCCTTATTAACGCCTTATTGGCTACTTGATTTTCCAATGAAGCTTGGTTTAAGTCTTGGCCCCCTAGGAGATAATTGCCCCAACCACACCTGCAATTTGTGTGAAATGAATTTTTGAGACCTGACCTTCCGGGCCAAGACTGTCAAAACACCTTGCCTAAAAGTCTGCGCTTTGCATCGTTGTAAAAAAACGTAAATACCAAAACTGCACAATTGCCTCCTGGTCTCACAATATTTTTCAGTTTAAAATGGATTACTGTACTATTAAATTGATTTTACTGATGTTGGTTTGAAAAGAAAATGGTATTGAGAGAGAAAAATATTTATCTATTGTAATTCATAGTCAGCTGAGTCTAATTCATATTAAGATTTAAATGCGGATTGGTCACTGACATTTGCTACACCGATGTTATTTAGGCGTTCTAGTTCTGACCTTTTCGACACATTCACGAATATTATACTGCTTAGAATATTTCCAGTTTGAATTATTTATTCATAAAGATGCTTAGAAAACTTATAATTGATGCCAGGATTCGGTATCGGGCCGCGGTCCCGCGGTTGAGAAACACTCTTCTAAAGGATGAACAGACAAATGAAGTAGAGTGGACGTAAGGCATCATGTTTAATGATTGATGAGGTTTGAAGAGAAGAAATGTATGGAATTCAAAAACGTAGTTATGTCCTGTCAGATAAGGTTATAGATTATCCTAAATCTTACATCTCGTCAGAGATATAAGTATATTTTATATACCAAGTGTAACGAACCTTGCTGCCATAACCGGGAATCGATATCTGGATCTCCGAACTGGTTAGCTGATTTTCAACTGTTGAGCTATTCGAAAAAAATTGCAATTTTATTATCGAAGTGGCCTATGCATTATCCACCTTCTAATGTCTAGATTGGCTGACCACTGATAATCTGACTGACCACCTCCTGCCATTTTTACCGAAATCTAATCAGCACAGGGTATCCCACAATTGACTTATTTACAAAATATCGTAAAAATTGGTTAATTAGTTTTCAGCTAGAGTAAATACATATGATTTTTGCGGGCAATATTGTGAAAAACGGGCTTTTATCATTTTCCCAAATCGTGCCAAAATCCAGTCAGCACCAGGACCACCGCTAAGTAACTTACCTACTAAGTTTCATAAGGTTTGGTTAAATGGATTTTGATTTTGAGTGATTAAATTAATTGAATAAATACATAGATACACAGACTCACAGATACACAGACTCACAGAGCCATACTGACGTCATGATAAAAATAGTATTTTCGTGCCCTGGGGTGCTCGAAACGTGTAGATATTTCGAAAATTCGAGTTGCGATTTTCGACGTGATTCCAAAACTTTCCCAAAACATTACAATGCACTGAAAGGAAAGTTACAATAGATCGCTGTTGCGTCACACTTTCAAGTTTCACAATTTGAAATCTGATTTTTTCTTCATTTTTACACAGTTGAATGAACATGAAACGATTTGATTAAGTTGTGCAATTCTGTGCATATATGAATTACTTCTTCCACTTTCACAATTGAAGACCTGCTGTCCGTCATATGCTTGCAAAAAATGCATTCTGAAAGACTTTTCTGTATTATAGTGATTATAGATATATTGACTGTGGTCGTAAGTATATTATGCTCAATTATAGTTATGAGGTGTGTGTATGTGTGTGTGTGGGGAGTATCATTGAAGAGATACATATGTATTGGCACAGGATTTTACGATACATCGGTATATCGCATCGATACAGTTGTATACAAGTGATGCTGAACTCTTCGATCGTTAGGTCAAGTCGATTTTTGGATTATTTTATAGGAAATGAAGAGTTTTTCATTTTGCTTTACGGGGGAAATTATAATTTTTTCCTCATTAAGAAAATAAGTGAGGTTAATATATTTGCATTTTGATTAGCGTTTTATTTTAAGTGGTGTAATAAGCAGAAACAATTAAAAGAATATTTGAAAACAAGTTAAGAATGTATCAATTAATAAAAATGTTTTCTCTCTCATCCTCCCTCTTTCTGTTTTACCCTCTTTCTCTATTTCACCCTCCCTCTCTATTTCGCAATATCTCTCTATTTCACTCCCCCTCTTAAAAATGTTAATTTCTCTCTCATCCACTCTCTTTCTGTTTCCCCCTCTCTCTCTATTTCCCCCTCCCTCTCTATTTCGCCTTCCCTCTTTATTTCGCAATATCTCTCTATTTCACTCCCCCTCTCTTTCTTCTTAAAATTTTTCGGATTAGGAGGTTGTGAAACACAGATGCCTTATTTGCTCCAGCTATATATCGAAGTCGACCTTAAACTTAAAAGTGAATCTCGATGCCCTACAGGTAGTGCACCACTAGTTGCATTTGATACTTGCTCTGTATCGAATACAACCAGTGTAGCTTTCGATACTAAATTTTTCTCCATTTGCGATCCAATTTTCTTTTCAATGAATATTAATTTTTGAAAAATTATAAGGAATACTTTCATTATAGTAACAAAAGAATGCACTTCTTAAAATTAGCTTTATGTTGAAGAGTATTTTACGGGACATTATAGTTTATTTTAGAAACGCTGAAAATGTGGAAGTTTTGAATACATCTTAATTAAAAAAATACGAATATTTTGTTATGTCTAACTTAACCTTCTGAGACTTGCACAACGTAATGTTACATGCACAGTCACGTTGGCCAACGGCCCTACCGTGCGGAAAACACCGGTTCTCATTAGATCACCGAAGTCATGCAGCATCTTGCGCGGTTAGTACTTAGGTGGGTGACCACCTGGGAACACCGCTTGCTGTTGGCACATTTCGGGGGCGGTACCCGGTGGTTTGCGCGCTGGATTTGCATGCTGCCACAACTGCCGAAGTGTTCATGCGGAGTACGAACACGTTAATATGTGGGTCCGTAAGTCCATCCTAGAGGTTGATGGTAGGGGAAGGAGGGTACGGTCCCTGTGGTCCCTGGGTTCCGGTCTAAATTGGGTGGCACTTCCCGGCCGTCCAAACGGTTACCTTACACCTTTCTGGTAGTTCGGACGGTCTGGGTCTCAACAACAACAACGCACAGTCACGCGGCTACTCACACCATGTCAAAATATAGTCTTTTCTCGTTGAAAACTCGAGCACAATTTCGCATGAGCATATAGTAAATTTAGCCTTTGATGAGCGAGTCATGTTATCCTTAAGCCACTTCTGTGAGGCAGAAGTCTGAATTAGTTTGCTTCTCTCTAAAGAATTTTTTTTTAACGTGCAGTAACGTACAATTTTGTGCAATACAACAGAATTCACGAAACTTTATATCCGGATTTGTTTAAAAAAATATAGAACTAGATAGATTTTTTTGAAATTTGAGCGAAAACTTTGAAATTTATTCGAAATCTTAGCATTTTCTTAGCATGGCAACATAGGACAAAATTTGGCTTAAATATGCATATAAGAGGTTAATTTTGGCCCAATGATCATGAAGCTTATCAGTCATTGTAGTGGAACATAGCGTCGAAACAATTTTTGTGTAACGCAAAACGCAAAGTACAATTTTAGTTTAAAATATTTTTGTTGCTGTTGAAAATTATTTCAGTAGCATTCATTTTTATTTTTTCAAATCTTACTTTATAACAGAACCACAAATAGAATGTAAGGACCGATAAAATTTTCTGTAAACAAGCATTTTGGGTTTAATCTTTATTTCTGCAAATCATTTTAATCAGCTGATATGATTTGTCACACACTCTAAATTTATTTTCATAATCTCAATAAGGATATACGAATTAGATATATTATTTATAATAAAACATAACACTTCACTTAATAAGTCTCCTGTCTGACACATATATGGCAACACTGTTGACAGACCCATATGATTTCTGGATAGTACCAACCTTCAAACGACACGCGTCAAAATTTCATGATATTCTGACAATTAGTTTACAAGTTACAGTGGTTTTAGTGACCCCAGTTTTGTAATTTTCAAAATAATGGATAAAAATAATTTCGTGTGTTGATTAAACATTGTTTTTTGATGGGGAAAAATACTGTTGAAGTCAAACAGTGGCTTGATAAGCGTTCTGGAAACTCTACACCAGGGAAATCAACTATTATTGACTGGTAGGCTGAATTTAAAAGCGGTCGTACAAACACCTATGATGTTGAAAGCTCTGGTCTCCCAAAATCGAAAGTTGTTCAGGAAAACATAAAAAAAGTCCACAAAATAGTTTTGAAAGACCGTAAAGTGAAGTTGCGTGAGCTAGCTGACACCTTAAAGATATCAGAAGGTAGTGTGTTTACAATTTTAAACGAAAATTTAAGCATGCGTAAGTTGCTTTCGAAGTGGGTGCCGCGTTTGTTCACACCGGACCAAAACATACCCCGTGTCACAAGTAGATGAAAACGATGGTTAAATTATATGAATTCCGCTTCGAATTGCTACCTCATCCACCGTATTCTCCAGATCTGGCCCCCAGCGACTACTGGCTTTTTGCAGACATCAAAAAGATGCTCCAGGGAAAGAAATTTGGCTCAAATGAAGAAGTGATTGCCGAAATTTGAGACCTATTTTGAGAGCAACACAAATCGTTCTACAAAAAAGGCATCGAAAAGTTAGAGGAGTGTTGGAATGAATGTATCACTCTTGAAGGAGAGTATGTTGATGAATAAAGTCGAATTTCTAAAATAAAAAATTGTTTTTCTTAGTTAGACCGGAGACTTATTGAGTGATGTAATACGTTTTCATTTTGCTGCGGAGAAAAATGGAAGCAATTTAATGTATTAAATCGATACTATGTCTTTTGGCAGATACATATTTTTCGAAGGCAGAGAAGTGAAATATTTTTATATATTCCTGTAAAGGACAAAATCAAACATAATTTATGTATAAAATAAAGTGTTATTATAATAACTACAGGGAAAAACAATATTTAAAACAACATGAAAAGTGTATTTTGTTCAATTTTGTCCAAGCAGATGTTATCCTTTCAGGTATGAGTTTTACTTCAGTTTTAAATTAAATTTTACTCATTTTAAGCAGTCACACACACACATACACTAAAACAGCACTGATTTAATGTTGATTCTTGATGTTTGAGGTTACAATAGGTATGAATATTTTAGTTATGCCCTCTAGAGCTTAATGAAAAGTATTTGTGTGTTGGGAAACATCTATTCTTCGATCCAGACCATCCGACCTAACCCAAGGTATAAGGTATATAGTTTGGACGGCCGGGACAATTTAAACTGCCACCAATTTAGACTGGAACCCAGTGGAGGCGGCATTCGCAGGGACAGTACCCTCCCTCCCCTACAACCAACCTCTCGGAAGGACTTACGGACTTTCATATTTAACGAACCCGTACTCCGCGGGAACACGGGAACACTTTAGACAAAGCCGGGAATCAAACTCCTGTCTTCTGTGTGCTAACCACTAGGCTGTCCCACCTGCAGTGAGACATATCTATTGTTAGTTTGTTCGAATTAGACCTTCCGACCTACCCGAAGGTGTAAGGTATCTGTTTGGACGGCCGAAACACTGCTAGTTAATTAAACTGAAACCCAGTGGGGGCAGAGTCCACAAGGATAGTAACCTCCTTCC
This sequence comes from Amaurobius ferox, assembly GCA_951213105.1. NCBI lineage: Eukaryota > Metazoa > Arthropoda > Arachnida > Araneae > Amaurobiidae > Amaurobius > Amaurobius ferox. Next base: position 100,260,241 of record OX578152.1, read on the forward strand.
CCTACAGCCAACTTCACGAAAGAATTTACGGACTCACATATTTAACGTACCCGTACTACGCGTGAACACGGGGACAGTTTAGGCAAAGCCGGGAATCGAACTCGGGCCGTTTGTTTTTTAACCACTGGGCTGTCCCACCCGACTTGAGACAAATCTATTAACAGATGTTAGTGGGTTAAGAACAGTTTCAACAAATCTTATAAAAATCGACCTGTTGAGAAGTACGAAAGCTTATGACAAGACCGCCCATACAGATTGTGGGTCTATCTACCTGTATGACGATCTTCATTCTATTTAATTTCCCCCTCCATCTTTCATGTCTTCCCTCTCTAAAAGTATTCAGATAGCCTGACCTTCTTATCCTCTCTCAATAAGAGTGATATCCATTTCCCTACGGACGGCTCTGCAAGCTCATTTTAACTATTTTAACTACAGTAGAAGAAATTGCTTTTAGTAGGAAAGGTTGTGTTTTGTTCATATCAGGTTCTAATAATTTATTATGTGATTATCTATTGCAGGTTTTCGCTGGAAAAAGAACTAAAGATTCTTGTAGTAAGTATAGATTTGATTGATACTGTAAAGATGTTCTTTATAGAGCTGAGGGAAAAATTACATAAGTCAAAGACAAGGATTTTGGAATATCGAGGAAAGAAAATTTTGATGCTTTCAGGAGAACTTTTTTTTCATTTTTATTATTTGTTTTCAGAATACAAATTTTATTTTTATGGAGTTTGTTATACATTTATGAGCTAAATAAATAATAACTTTTCTTAACTTATGTTTTTTACCCCACTGATATCCGTACAAAATATAATAAGTGTTTAAAGTTTTTCTTTTTGTTTTAAATCTTAGAAGACTAACTGACTTATGTGCTTTCCCCAAAACAAAAATATAAATTTTTAAAATGAAATATGTTATAAAAGAAATTGAAATTTTTGATTTATGTACTTTTCACGCCACCTCTAGAATGTTTTCTGCAGAAAATGCACCTTATGCATTTATATTAATTCAAGATGTACTAAATAACAGGAACTTATAATAAGTAAGCAATAAAATACACGCATGCATTTCCTTGTTTGGAAAACATTCATTGTTTTAATATGAAATCTCGCATATCTTTAAACTGTCGAAACGTATTGTCGTTGTTCGAACTAGATTTTATTTTTGTCTATCATGTATAATGTTTTTGTAAATAATTTCTTTTACTTTCTCTGCAATACATGGTGATGTGTAGGGAAAGTATTGGGATAACGTCTAAAATCACAACTCGAGTTTTCGACGGATCTACACGTTTTGGAATCTCTAGAATACGACAAAACTATTTTTAGCGTGATGTGTGTGTGTCTGTGAGTCTATGCAATGTATATATGCACTCTAACTCAGAAACTAATATAAATTTATTATATTTATAATATTTCATAAAAATTTGTAGGTAAGTCACTTGTGTCTGACTCTAGTGCTGATTAGATTTTGGTATGATTCGGGATAAAAGAACCCGCCTTTTTTGCGAAATGGCTCTGAAAGTCTTTATCTACTCTAGCTAAAAAATTAATTGATCAAATTTCACAAAATTTGATAGATAAGTTATTTAGGGGATACCCTGGTGGTAATTAGATTTTGGTATGATTCGGAGAAAAACAACCTGCCTATTTTTACGGAATGGCTCGAAAAAATCCCTAAAATCTAAAATATAAGACTACGTATGCCCAAATTTATCAATTATATTCTTGTTTTATACGTAATTTTTGACGAGAAAAAGAATTAGACTACCCGTTCCCGAGATATTTTAGATTTTTCGCATTTTTGTTACACCGCCTTCGAAAAAACGTCGAGTTATCAAATAAGAACTAAAATTGAATTAAAGGTGCAAATTGAGTGATATTTTGAGCAATTAAACTCAATTTAATAAATTATGAAATAAATAACGAGAAAATGAATTTGATTCTGCAGGGAAAGTCATGTGCTGTCCACATGAGATTGTTTGTGTCAAGTTATATTGTTTAACAACTGAATCAAATCCAATGTGCTAATGCAATAGACGAATTTTATTAAATTTCTTCCGATTTAAATATTTAAGAAATGTATATAAAACTGGATTTTATCCATTACAGCCTTCAGATTTAAAGATTATGGGAATTAATGATCATTTCAATTTCTTCACACCGTACGTCGTTCATATATATATTTGTATATATATGTATTTCAGACATATTGTGTTCAGCTAAATACTGAACCAGAGTAAACAAGATCCGGGTAATACCATAGTAACGCCTTCCTTTTGACACATTTTCTTTTTATCAAATTTCATATTTTAGAAACGGGACAAGAACGTTTTATTCTTCAAATACGGCCTTGAAGATAATTTTGTATAATAAGAAAATATATTCTTATACTTCTTTGTAGGAAAATAAAAATAAATATTTTAATAGAATGTTTTGAATAACAATGTCATTTAGAATATAGAAATTTGCACATATTTTCTACTATTATATATGTAAATAAAATTGTAAGTTGTGCTTTTAATCATATGTGTATTATATCAGCAAAATAAAAAAGCCTCCAAATACGAAAAGAAAAAGTAATTTATGTTTTGTAATCAGCACATTGATATTTCCATGAATCAATTAAAAAATATTAAAACAATGGAGACATTTTTTCATTTGTAACCTTATGCAATTATTATTGGCTTCTGCCGTTTTTCGTACAATATTGATAGCAACAAAATTATAGTTTATTATAACAGAGAAATAAAACTTTTATAAAACAAATTATGCCAGTTAGTAAAGTAAAAAAAAACGAAAACAAAATAAGCAGCGAGAAATAGATAATACGCACATAAATAGACGAGCCAAAACATTAAAACCACCTACCTAATATGATCTTGGTCCGCCTCTTGTCCCCAAAAGAGTCTTTACACTATGAGGTGTAGATGCAATGAGATTTTGGTAGGTAAATGTTGACATATCAGGAGATAGATGTTGACATATTGACATATCATATCTGCAAGAGACGATCTTGTAGTTCTAGTAAATTATGGGATTAGGTTGATGCAGCTAGTAAACTTTTCTCAAAGTCATTCCACAAATGTTCGATAGGATACATGTCTGGTGAATTTGGGAGTCATGCCATTAAAGAGCAGTCCCCACCATGTTCTTGGAACCATTCTTGCACCTTGTTCTCAGTATAGCAGGATGTGTTGGCCTATTGAATGGTATCATCTCTAACAGGAAACCATAAAGTCGCCCTACAGGATTCCACTTGATCTGCAATGATGTTCAGGTGCGTGTCAGCTTTTAGAGTTCTTACAACAGGTTTGAGGTATCTTAGTGATCCTCTAGAAAATATTTTCCAGATCATCAATCTGCTACAACCAGCCTAGATGTGTCCCACAGTGCATCCAGATGCTAAGGATTCCTAGGTAAACGGCTTACATAAACTCTCCTGTCCACTTGGTGCAACGAAAATCAGATTTCGTCGGACCATACGATCCCCTTCCAATCATCTATGGTTCAATGGCGAGGATTATTTGCCCACTGTGGGTGTGTACAATGATGAAAAGCACTGGGCATGGACACAGGAATGGGTCTGCGGCTACGGAGACCCATATCCAGCAATGTGCGATGAACTGTGTGTACGGACACATTGATCCCATCGCCATCATTGAAATTACTGGTTGTGTCCCTCACAATCCTGCCTCTGTAGACAAGACCAGTAAGTCTCCTTTGACGTTTAGCATAATTATGGTATGGCCGTCCAGCCTTGAAGATGACTTGAAGTGTCACCTGTTTCAGATGATCTTTGATACATACTAACTGCTCCTTCCGAGAGGTTGGTGGTAGGGGAAGGAGGGTACGGTCTCTGTGGATGCCTCCCCCACTGGGTTCCGGTCTAAATTGGGTGGCACTTCCCGGCCGTCCATTCAGTTACCTTACACCTTTCTGGTAGGTCGGACGGTCTGGGTCTCAACAACAACAACATACTAACTGCTGCATAACGTGAACAGCTTACAAGCATAGCTGTGTTTGAAATGCTCTTATCTATATGTTGCGTCATAACGATTTGCCTTTTTAAAAAATTTGGTGAGTCCTTTCCGTTCTCCATGTTGAGTAAAATGAAGTACTGACTGCTAGAGCATCAACCAAGGTTTTATTTATTAGATTCCTGATGGTTTATATGTTTAGACTCATTAGTGTATACGTATATATACATTATTCAGTGTATATTTATGAGGCATACAAAAAAATATTTAAATATAACTTATTCAGCTAAAAAAAATTAGGCAGTAAGCTAGAAAATTGTATCATTATCATAATTTTTTAAAAGAAGTATCAATAAATAATATTATAAAATTTTGTTTCAGTCTGTCTAGGTGAAAAGTGATAAAATACGTAATCCCAATAAATTCGGATAATTAAAAAAGTATATGGTATATAGTCAACGACTGCAAATTCATGGTACGCGTGCCAGTAGGGTTAGAAAAATAAAAAAAATAAAAATAAATACATGCCTTGTTGGAATTTTTATATGCTCCGGGCATGCCGGGCAATAGATTTTTCGAACCCTGGCACTGCCAGACGTGGCACGCGACTGATTTTCGGTGGCACGCGACTGATTTTCGGTGGCACGCTGAAGAATTTTATGCACAAAGTCATGAGAGAGAAAGCGAAATAATTAAACAATGCTCCTTGATGCTACAAGACGTTCAAAGGTTAGAAAGTTGCCAGAAGAAGATGACAGACAAGCATGTATCCTTGCAATCATCAACATAACAGCCTGATATAAAGAGTCTTGCAAATAACATGAAGCAAAAGTCCTTGAATAAAAATATTATTAATATATTTTTGTACCATATCTGTATGTGTACCATTATTTGGTAATTGATATTTGTACAAATCCGCTATTGTATCGTTTTTACACATTTAATAACTTTTATTATATGTACCTGCATAAGTATTGGCACGGGGATAAAATCACACATTTTGGTTTTATCTTGGCACACTTACTAAATTCTGTTTGCCATCCCTGAAATAGAATTGCGAAAACTAAATAATTCATAATCAAATGTAGTGAATATCCCCTTCATCCCGCAATTATAATCAAGTACTTCATAATGTTATACATGTAACAATACGAATTTCAAAAAATTGTTTTTATATTCATTCGACTGACGTATTAATTCTAATGACATTATCAGTCACTTCATCACGATTTATTCTAATAACGTTATCAATCCTACCACAATACTCAAGGGATTTAATGGCGATAATAGTAATGACAAATAATAACGCTACTGATATTGTGGTTGACAAATTTGTTATGGTCGCATAGTGCTAAATACTACTGCAGCATACGCCACTGTGAAACCCTTCCTGCTAGTTTATTATTTTAAAACAATCGATATGTATATAAAAAAAATCTGGTGTGGGCAGTACATGAATTTCCTTATATAATATAATGAATTTACTATTTATACAGTAAAAGAAATAGATTATTCTTACAGTAGATACTTATATTCTTACCAAGATATTGAATTTTCGACAATTAGTCGTCATTTTCATTGTTTCAGCGTCATTTTTATCCATTTGGCGAGATTTTCGTTAATTTGGCAACATTTCGCCAAATCCGTCGCCAAAATCTCGCCAAGCGTTATGGATGGAAAAATAAGTTATTCTTATAGCAGATAAATGATTATTATCGTTCAAATACAAAAGTATTACTCAGAGTAACTTTTCTCATAAATGGAATGAGCTAGATCCACGAGAATGATGCCACCAAATTTATCGCATGATATTACATATGGAAAGTGAACATATTTCTCAACAGTTAATATATTTTTTTTAATTTATGGGGTTTTTCTTATAAATTTATTTGAAAAATGTGCAATATCTCGAGAACGGTTCATGCTACAGTTTATGTCAATAGCATCCTATAGTTTATGTCAATCGTTTTCTAAGGATAAAGTACATAAGGAACATCTAGTTGTGTAAATTTATTAAAGGTTTTGATTTTTCGATGGTTTTTTCAAAATTTCACTCGAAAATTTAGGGGGTTCCGAATATTCGATTGTGCGTAAAAACATCCAGTATCCGCGGATTGTAATTTTTGTACTAAATTTCATTCGAATCGCTCCATTCGTTCATGAGATATCGTCTCCACAGACTCACTGACACACACACACACATTTTCATTGATTTAGCGTCATTTTCATCCTTTTGGCGTGATTTTTGTTGATTTGGCAACATTTAAAAAGTCGCCAAGTTGGCGACATTTTGCCAGATTCGTCGCCAAAATCTCGTCAAGCGTTATGGACGGAGAAATAAATTATTCCTACAGCAGATACATGACTATTGGTGTTCAAATAAAAAAAGTATTTCTCAAAGTAACTTTTCTCATGAATGGAACGAGCTAGATCCACGAGTATGATGTCACCAAATTTATCGCATGATATTACGAATGAAAAGTGAACGTGTTTCTCAACAGTTAGTATTTTAAAGTTTATGTCAATCGTTTTCTAAGGAAAAATTACATAAGAAATGTCTATTTGCGTAACTTTATTACAGGTTTTGCTGATTTTTTCAAAATTTCACTCGAAAACTTAGGGGATTCTGAAAATTCGATTGTGTTTAAAAACAATAGGCTTCCAGTATTCACGGATTGTGATTTCTGTACCAAATTTCATTCAAATCGCCCCATTTGTTCGTGATATATTGTGTCCACAGATTGTCTAAACACACACACACACGCACGCACACACATTCGGTTCCTGATCAGGGATGCTTGAAATGTGCTCTCCCATCGAAAACTCGAATTCGAATTTTCGACCCCGTCACAATACTTTCCTTATACATTATACTCTATGAATATAAGGAAAGTACTAATTAAATAAGCACTAGCTGTTTAAATATTACGTTTGAACTAAATTTAACCTTTTTCTTACGGGTAGCACAGCGTCTATTCTATACAAAGAACCTTTAAAAAAACAGGTATTTGACATATCCTATCTCATCTCAAATAGTTTGATCCCCCTTTATAGGCATTGGCGTCCATGGACGCCAATGTCTCTATTTCAGAAAACAAAATAAAAGTGGCCAGGTATAATTTTAAAAATTGAAATAACTCCTCGGTGTGCGATTCGTATTGATAAAAATGCGAGCACATCAAGTCTAAATTTTCATTGTATTTCCTTTATGGCCCGAAAGGGCATGAGCCAATTTAATTTAACGACCGTCATTTGAACTATTTGTTAAAACCTAAATCGACAACAGTATTCTATAGTTCATACGGGGCACAGAAAGGTTAAAAATATAAAATAAAATATTTTTTTTTATGCTGACCGAAAATAACCACCGATAATATTTTAATGTTGTAGTGTATATAAGAAATGTTTTCGTTTAAACACGGATTGTTAAATGGCCCATACTTTTCAAGAACGCTGCTCCGAATAAAGGGTGCAGCCAATAGAAACAAGTAGGAAAAATATACTCGAACCTTTCTCTTACGGGTGGGACAGCATCAATCCTAAACGAAGAACCTCTAAAAAAAAAAAAAAAACCCAGGTATTTGACATATCCTATCCCAAACAGTTTGATTCCCCTTTACAGGCATTAGCGTTCATGGACATCAATGTCTCGATTTCAGAAAACTAAATAAAAGTGGCCAGGAATAATTTTAAAAATTGAAATAACTGCTCGGTGTGCGATTCCTATTGATAAAAATGCGACCATATCAAGTCTAAATTTTCATTTTATTTCCTTTATGGCCCGAAAGGTCACGAGTCAATTTAATTTAACGACCGTCATTTGAACTATTTGTTAAATCCTAAATAGACAACAGTATTCCATACACAGAATGGTTAAAAATATAAAATAAAATATTTTCTTTTATGCGGACTGCAAATAGCAACCAATAATATTTTAATGTTATAGTGTATATAAATAATGTTTTCGTTTCATTATAAGCAGTAAGGACACTGCTCCGAACAAAGCTCAAGAACGCTGCTCCGAATGAAGGGTGCAGCAAAGCACCGCCTCCTTTAGACACTGCCTGTTCAGTGGCGCTGATTTTGAGTTATGACATATTGTACCGTGTGAGGGCGTCTCTTACGTCGAATATTTCTTGCGGTTTATCCATATGTTTAGATTGGTTCACGATAGAATAACCTTGAAATTTAAATTTTTAGTTGTTGTTTTTCTACTTTTATCATTGGATTTTATCCTTAAGTTTATTGTTAATTTGATTTTAAAGTTAATTTTATTGCTGACTAGCAGCATACCCGTTCTTCGTACGGAGTATATAATATAAAGAAGCTGATAATTCGCAATCATGTGCAAATTCTATTAAAATATTAAATTTATTGCTCCTAAAGAGAAGTTTAAGAATATCTGTTCTCACTATGCAAAATTTTCTTCACGGACAGATCTGAAGAATAAAATATTCTGGCCTCTTTTGTAAGCAAATTTACAAAAAAAAAAAAAAAAAGGAATTGAATCAATACATGTATGCAACCCCGTACTACTTATATTGTTGCAGATTAGAAAATATGCCAGTATGTTAGTAGAAGATTAACCTTATTGCAATATGAGTCTCAAAAATCTTTGCCAAAATAAAAGAGATGACGTAATAAATTAAAAATATCAATAATCTCCGTACTCTTTATACCAGAAGGTCGTAATTGATTCTAATATATGCCAATATATATCAAAACATATGCCAATGTACCTGTACTTCTTATATTCTCGTAGATTAGAAGATATACCCATGTATTTGTAGAAGATTACTCGTACAACGTACAATATATGAGTTTAAACAATTTTTGTCGTGATAAAACAATTGCATAATAACTTGAAAATATCAATAAGCCCTGAATCAATAATCCCCGAAATTATCAATAATATAATAACGTTTAAACCTGAAGACCGTAATTGATATTATCCAGTCAACAATGCTATAAGAAAAATCAAATCTTTTTTTCTGAAATATATTTTTATAACCATTTATTTATTATTCAAATCGAAAAATAATAATTAAAATTAACACACAGATTTAATTTAATTGCGTTTCTGAGCAACATGATATAAGATAGAATCTTCCTTATAAACTGCAAAATTAAATAACCATTTTGATTTGTTTATACTTTTCATTGTTCAGTAAAAGCTTGTGAAATATAAACCATCTAGATAGATTTCCCATTTAAATCATGTTTCAAACAATTCATGTATTCAGATAGTGACTAATTGGCTCAAAAAATCTCCCATTAAACTCAGAGACAAAGTTTTAATTCACTTTCAAACGATTTTCAAGCTTTTCGTTTGGATAAATCACAGAGTTAGAGAGTAGAACTCCTAGGGATAAGTTTCGTTTTTCATTAACATCTCGACAACCCCTGATCTTAGATACTCAAAACTTGGGCTAAGTTTGTGGGGGGCTATTTCAAGGCTATCCACAAAATTTCATCAAATTCGGTTCAGCCGTTCTCCCGTGATGACGGGTCAAACAGATAAACAGACAGACAGACAGATTTTCAATTTTATTTATATAGATTGTTCTTATATATATTTTTATATTGAAATTAAGGTTGTGTGTATCAAGGGAGAATTGTATTTTATTAAAATGTGTATTTTATTTTATCATGAATTTGTTTCATTTTATTGAAAAAAATTGTCAAAAATTATAGATTTTTCCATATAAAGGATATATTTATTTTTTGTTATGTAACAATAGTGTAGTCAAATACAAATTCTGGATGCTTTTATACACACAAATTTTTAATGCCATTCAATTTTGCTATTTGAATGACAGTTTTATTTAAAAATAAGATATAGTAAAACTTGTTTTCACCACTCTCATTTCTGGGCTGCATCCTAGGCAGGTGATCAATATACAAAGGGCTGTGATCTAAAGTTTTTAATATTGTAAAATCATAAAATACTTATCATATATATGGTTATGTTACTAATAAAAAATACCCAAGTACATACTTTAAAAGATGATTATGGGTCTGAGGGGAAGGGGGTGTAACTTTTTATGTGCTAAAATATAGATATTGAATAAAATAAAAAGAATTTAGAGCACAATTCTTATTAATGCAGCCTAAATATAAAATTTTAACTAACATAAATGACCAGCCTATTATCTCTTAAATTAGGCAATCAGTTATATTGAAAATACTTTTACAATAGACATACGTGAAAGAGATCAATTATTAAACCATTACTACATATTTTGCATCCCTGGAAGGAGGGGGGGGGGGTCATACATAATCTATACTCATGTCCTAAAGCTAAGAATAATTATATATACTTCAATAGGAGAAATACACATTTTGCTCTGCTACTCTTAAAATACTTTACATAGAAAAAAACTTTCTGCAGGAAATAAAAGAACTTAGAACACTTATACACAACAAATTGAAATATTGCATATGTACTTCATGAAGTGTATATCCATGATTAAAAATTGAAATTGAAAAATGATTTGGAATAATAAATTTCTTCATATAAAAATATGAAAATTCATTAAAGAATAACTTTTCACTTTATCACAAATTTATTATCTGACGTCACTTTTCTATGATTTTTATGATTTAACTTATATATAAATTTTTGATGAAGGATTCACATATTAAAAGCATGTAAAATTTCAAGTTGTTGTGGTTTTGTTAAATGTTTGAAGCCCTTTAATATCAACTGAGTATTTTTTCTTTAACTACAATGTGGATTTATGAGATATTATATGGATTATAATTCTTTCTTCAAGTCTCCTGGCTTGTGGTGTTTGGAATTTTTTTCTCATAAAGAAATTATTATCAAAAGAATTGTAAGGAAAGAAAAATCAGAAAACTAAATTAAAAAAAAAATTTTAGATCATAAAAATCTTTTTTTTTTTTTTGTAACCAATGAAAAATGTCGTCCATCATAGTTTCACTAAGCCCTCGTGTTTCTATACCTTTGCTTTCAAATATATCATGTTTGTAAATTAAATATTAAATCCTATTTCAAGCACTTTTATATCTCTTTTCAATATTAAGCTGTACCACTGTTTTCAACCGATGTAGCGCCATCTACAGCTGAACGTTGTCCTTACGCAAATCACCGTTACTAGGGAGAGACGGCTAACTGAACAGGCAGCGTCTAAAGGAGGCGGTGGAAAAACATACTCGAACCTTTCTCTTACGGGTGGGACAGCGTCAATCCAAAACGAAGAACCTCTAAAAAAAGAAAAAAAAAAAAAAAACCAGGGCCTTTGACATACCCTATCCCAAACAGTTTGACCCCCCTTTATAGGTATTGGCGCCCATGGACACCGATATCTCTATTTCAGAAAACAGAATAAAAGTGGCCAGGAATAATTTTAAAAGTTGAAATAACTGCTCGGTGTGCGGTTCGTATTGATAAAAATGCTATTACATCAAGTCTAAATTTTCATTTTATTTCCTTTATGGCCCGAAAGGACATGAGTCAATTTAATTTAACGACCGTCATTTGAACTATTTGTTAAAACTTAAATAGACAACAGTATTCTATAGCCCATACAGGACACAGAATGGTTAAAAATATAAAATAAAATATTTTTATTTATGCGGAACACAATAAACACCGATAATATTTTAATATTATAATATATATAAAAAATATTTCTGTTTAATCGTGTCAGAAGGGGCGGAACATCTCGTCTCAAGAACACTGCTCCGAATAAAGGGTGTAGCCAACAAGCAGGAAAAACATACTCGAATTTAATACATAAAATTTAAACAGAAGTAAGTAAAAATATAAAATACAGCTGTCTCGAGGTTTGTTGTATCGCTTTGTTTTGTTTACGAGAATACGTGCTTTTTTTGTTTGTTTACGCATTTTTGAGTCTGTGGCCTGCGAGCCTTTTATTGACTTAAATATGATCCGTAGTTCAAAATAAGTTAGAGTAACCAAAGTAGGACATATCTACACTCTCTTTTTGTCAAAACTGTGTACATCAAGCTTTTGTGAATAAAAGGGCCAACCCCATAAAGCCCACTATATCTAGAAGGAGACGGGAATTGCGGAAAGCTGAGAAATTATGGTGCTGCCATCTCGTGAATGGCATTGCGATCCTCGTTACTAAGATTGTGTGTTCCTTTTTCATCCCGCTCACCACTGTGAGACCAACTGCTTTCGTGGAGGTTAAAACCCAGGCACTGTGTCTGGGAGACCATTATTATAAATGTTCGACCAAAGATACCTTCGTGTCCGAAAGTATAATTGCGAAAATAATTGCGCAACAGCAGGTCACCACAAAAGGTTACGAGGACCGATACCAGAGAATTAGTCAAAAATTTTGGAATTTTGTTGCAGATTTAAATGGTTTAGATAGTTTTTTTTCTAATAATGTATCACTTTAATTCCCAACAATACACGGCAATGCACAGGGAAAATATTGGAATCATGTCTCTAGATGTATTCGTTTTGAGCCCTCTAGAACCCTAAAAGACACTTTAGCGTGACGTCTGTGTATGTGTGACGGTCTGTTCAATGTATGTATCCACTCTAGCTCAGAAACTACTCGACGAAATTTCACTAAATTTAGCAGGTAGGTCATTTATGGTTCACCCACCTGGTGATGATTAGATTTCGGTACAATTCGGAAATTAATAGCCTGCCTTTTTTTTTTTAGAAATGGCCAACAAAGTAGTCAAAATCTTAAATAAAAGAATAAATATACAAATAAAAACTTAAATATATGATTAAATGTGTTGACAAAATCGTTCTGCCTTTCGCAATATTTGATGACATAAAGAATAAAGCCAGCCCCATTTCTCTAGCCATTCCGACTTCCGTTCCCGAAAAATTTATTTATTTATTTTGTAATTATTGCAATTTTGAGGTGTTTCATAATGCGATAAGAAAAAAGAAAAAATGTTTTAAAACTGTATATAATTAAACAGAATATCAAATAAATATCGGTATCATTATGTGCAATTATATTCAACTCAATGGATTTATAAAAGAAGAGAAAGTTTGATCCTATAGAGTTCTCATTTCCCGTACAATATAGGGTAATATATAGGGAAAGAATTGGAATCGTTTGTCGAGAATCGGAACATGAGCGTTTGACGCATCCACATGTTTCGAAACTTTAGAATTCGAGAAAACCATATTTAGCGTGACCTCTATGTGTTAGTGAGTGAGTGTGTGTGTGTCCGTCTGTCTGTCTGTGCAATGTATGTATCCACTCTAGCTCAAAAACGTATGTATTCACTTAAGGATGAGCGTCAGTAAATCTTCTACCCTATCCGCGCTTTGTTAACTTTCGCGGTACACGTTTTTCGCCGAAATTCTGCTCAAACAGTTGCGAAATATTTTGTGAAAGATAAAATGCAATGCTTAAATTATATTAAAAACTGAATTTAATACCCAATAAAACATAGAATATATTCTTTATTTTAATTCAAAATATTTTTGGTGCTGCCATCTGTTGTCGTAATTTAATTCATGCAGAATATTTTTATTTTTTAATGAACATTTTTAAATATCTATTTCTTCTAATACAGTATTAAATACAACAACAGATCATATATAATAATGCTACAATCACGGAAAGGTAGTTTCTCATTCTATAAATTTGATAAGGGGATCTGAATGTACATCACTGAGGACTGCAGCTTTGTCAAGTTCCTTTGTCTTGAAGTCCAAGTTCAATTACGTTTCCGTGATTGTGGTATTATTATATATGATCTGTTGTTGTTTTTAATAGTGTATTAGAAGGAATAGACATTTAAAAATGTTCATTAAAAATAAAAATAGTCGGTATGAATTAAATTACAACAGATGGCAGCACCAAAAATATATTGAATTAAAATAAAAAATATATTCTATATTTTATTGGATATTAAATTTAGTTTTAATATAATCTAGGCATTGCATTTTATCTATCAGAAAATATTTCGCAACTGTTTGAGCAGAATTTCGGCGAAAAACGTGTGCCGCGAAAGTTAACAAAGCGCGGATAGGACAGAAGATTTACTGACGCCCACCCTTAACCTTTTTACATTTACTGTAATGCATGGTAATATATTGTAGGGAAAGTAAAAAAGTTAAAGGCCATTGCTATAGCTAATGCCCAATTATGCAGCACGAAAAATTTTGCTTAGGTCAGAACCTGTCAGAAATGTTATACCACGTCGAAGGAATGAGTCTAAATAAAACATTTCAAATGTATTGCCTTAACTTTCAATTCCATTAAGCTTCACTTATCTTTTGAAGGTGCTTACGTATCAACCAAAGGCTACACAGTATTAGAGACTGCAGCTGAATGAGATACAATCTCTCTTCAGTCGAAATTCTCAAATCGATCTTAAATTTCGAAACGCATTTACGACTCAGGATGTATGTGGATTTTCTTTTTATTTTTTTATCAGCCAGGTACTTCACGAGAGTAAAAATAACAATGCAAATGCATTATATAAGGATTATTTATACTATTTTAATAGCAGCCTTTTTAAGTTAACGAATTTATTTTTTACTGACATTTCTTGCGATAATTTCTGATATGTGGTCTTTACGTGGTCTTTACTAGGTAATTTAATGTATTTGGTTAAATGAAAATGTATTGACATTTTCTGTAATGTAAAGACAAATATTTCTTCTTTAGAAATGACTTACTGTTTAATGAACTATGTATTTTGCTTTCCCTACAATGTAAGGTACTGTACATGGGCAGTATTGGAATCATGTCGAAAGTCACAACTCAAGTTTACCAAGGGTATACACGTTTTGGAAACTTTAGAATACGATAAAACTATTTTTAGAGTGACGCTTCTGTGCTTGTCTGTCTGGGGAATGTATGTATCCATTCTAACTTAAATACAAATGAGCCAAATTTCATAAAATTTTACAAGTAAGTCACTTGTGGGTCGCACTGTTGCTGATTAGGTTTTCGTGCGTTTCAGAAAAAAGAACTTGGTTTATTTTGCGAAATGGCCACCAGAAATAGTCAAAATCTAAAATAAAAGACAACTTACACTTAAATGTATTAATTAAATGCTTGTTTTATATTTAAATTTTGAAGTTGAAAAAATGAAACCAACCCCATTACTTTACGACTAGCCGTTCTGAAATAGCTAGTTCTCGAATATTTCAGTTTTTTCGCAATTGTGACAATCGCTGCGCCGGTTTTGGACATACGTCCATTGCCAAATGAAAGCAAAAAGTGATATAAAAGTTCAAATTACGGGCAATTTCAAATAATTATGCGCGTTATTTTGTGTAACCTTAATTTAATGAATTATTAAATAAATAAAGAGAAAATTAATTAGAGTCTGTAGAGAAAGTTTTGTGCTGCCTACATCAGAATTTTTTTAATTATCATCAATAGCAATTCCTCACATTTCCGCAAAATAAAAATATATTAGTAAATGTCTGATTTTAATCGGAACTTATAAAATGTATCCAATTTTTCTAGCTCAAAAATTATGTGTTAAAATATCTTAAAATTTGGTTGTCAAGTTACCTTAGTAATTACTAAATTTTGGTATAGTTGAAAACAAAAATTGACTTCTTTGTTCAACCTATTCCGTAAAAGTAGACAAAAGTTAAACTAAAACAATGAGTTACGTTCCCTTGTCATTAGATCGAAAGCAGTGTGTATCCAACAGAGGATGAAATCCAGCTGCCAATCAAATAAACTAGTTGAATTTAATCCTCCAAACAATTCACATTGTTTCTGATCTCATGATATTAAGGGTCTATACACGGTTGAAATAATTGTAGTGGCTTACTACTTTCCTTATATACATAGTATAATGTTTTAGGAAAGTGTTGTGACGGGGTCGAATTGATGTTTTGGACGGGAGATCACGTTTCAAGCATCCCTGATCGCTGATCGAACATTCTTGAGGTGATGTCTGTGTGTGTGTAGACGATAGATATTACGTATGAAAAGTGAACATGTTTCTCAACAGTTAGTGTTCTAAAGTTTATGTCAATCGTTTTCTTAGGAAAAATTACATAAGAAATGTCTATTGGCGTAACTTTATTTTAGGTTTTGATTTTTTGTTAATTTTTTCAAAAATTCATTTGAAAACTTAGTGGATTCTGAACATTCGATTGTGTTTAAAAACAATAGGCTTCCAGTATTTACGGATTGTAATTTCTGTACCAAATTTCCTTCGAATCGCCCCATTTGTTCGTAAGATATTGTCTCCACAGACTCATTGACACACACACACACACACACACTCACATACACACACATACATACACACACACACACACACACACACCACACACACATACTTTCATACACACACACACATATATTTTCACACACACACATATACTTTCACACACACACACACATACTTTCACACATACACACGCACACACACACACACACACACATCACCTCAATGATATTCGATTCGGGATCATGGATGCTTGAAACGAGCTCTCCCGTCGAAAACTCGAATTCGAATTTTCGACCCCGTCGCAATACTATTCTTATACATTGTATTATGTATAAAGGTAAGTAATAAATAAATATGTATATAATTTACTTAGACTGGAAAATAGTTCATAGGCCTTTCACGTGTTTCTGTGCCATTTGGGGGAAAAACAGGGAGGAATGCGACCATTTTTTTCTCACCTCTATCCTTGCAAATGTCTGATGAGTGTTATGTATAATAAAATCACCTATTGCCAGATATCTTTATGTGTCACATAAGTTATTTTTCGATAATGTTTCTAAATACTGTGTTTTTTTGTTTCAGAATGCGGTATAAGTAATAATGAACCTACATTAACATTCAATGATGAATATATGATTATTAATGGAGCTACAGTGAAACCATCGTATAGGTACCCCTGGTTGGTAAGTTTTTTATTTATTGTACTACGGAACACAGAAAATGAAAGTTTTTTGAAGGAGCCTTCATGATGGCAAGCGTTGTGTACACTATGTTTTGAACGGAACTTTTAAGCATTTTTGCATGCACTTTCCGTAAAGTCAGATGAATTTTTGGGGAAAAGCGAAAGAGACTCCTATGGAACCAGCTGTGGAAATCTTTAGTGAACCCTCTGAGGTCCTTCAAAATTTAATGCCGCTGTTGTTTGAGAACTTTTTCGCTTCTCTATAGTCTTTGCTTCGTACAGTAAAAACTATAGCATACAGAAATACAGAAGTTGCCATACTACTAGAGAATGGTTTGAGGAACACGCTGAAGTGAACCGTTTCTCGATATATATTTTAGTTTAAGAAATATTTAATTTCAAAATCAGGGACAAAAAATTTGAGCAGCGAGTTCGCGTCCTGGATAGATAAACAAAGTCAAGACCACAAATTATTTCAAGAAGGTATCTATATAGTTGAATTTCTGCAAAACGAAGTCATTTTGTTAATTTTGATGTAGTTTATCAGATATTTTGCATTTTATACGCACTTCTGAAGTGAAAAATGTTCTTTAGGTTTGGCACGTCCATCGATTTTCTCTGTTTCGTATTGCAAAAAAATATAAAAATTCGTACATTGGTATATACAAAAAAAAATCTGATGTGGGCAACACATGACTTTCCTTATATAATGCAATGAATGTACTACTTTTACAGTTAAACAAAATGTTATTCTTATAGTAGATACGCATATACTTTCCAAGATATTTAATTTTTTTCAATTAGTCGTCATTTTCATTGATTTATCGTCATTTTTATCAATTTGGCGAGATTTTCGTTAATTTGGCAACAATTAAAAATGTCGCCAAGTTGGCGACATTCCGCCAAATTCGTCGCCAAAATCTCGCCACGCGTTATGGACGGAGAAATAAGTTATTCTTACAGCAGATAAATGACTATTGGCGTCCAAACACAAAAATATTACTCAAGGTATCTTTTTTCATGAATGGAACGAGCTAGATCCACGAGAATGATGTCACCAAATTTTTCGCATGGTATTACATATGAAAAGTGAACATGTTTCTCAATAGGAAATATTTTTTTTTCATTTTATATAACTTTTTGATAATATTTTGAGAAATGTGCAATATCTCAAGAACGGTCCATGTTAGCGTTCTGAAATTTATATCAATCGTTTGCTCTAATGAAAAATTACATAAGAAATGTCTATTTGCGTAACTTTATTAAAGGTTTTGATTTTTTGACGGTTTTTTCAAAATTTCACTCGAAAATTTAGGGGGGTTCTGAACATTCGATTGCGTATAAAAACAATAGGCTTCCAGTGTTTACGGATTGTGATTTTTGTACCAAATTTCGTTCAAATCAGTTCATTCGTTCGTCAGTTATCGTCTCCACAGACTCACTGACACACACACACACACACACAGACATCACTTCAAAAATGTTTGATTCGTGATCAGGGATGGTTGAAACATGCTCTCCCGTCGAAAACTCGAATTCGAATTTTCGACCCCGGCACAATACTTTCTTTATACATTATGTATATAAGGAAAGTAATATGAAAATTGTGACATTTGTAGAGAAGTAATAGGATAAGACGGTGAAATCATTCTTTTACCGATTTAAACTTTAGTTTGGCTTGAAATAGCTCGCAAAACATACTCTGCGAGCTCAGTGAGTAGGAAGCATACCCTCCAGACTTGCGAAGCGAGTTACGGATGTTGGCGAAGTAGCGAGTACTGAGGTCATAGAAGTGAGAGTATTAAGGTCATAGAAATAAAAGGGAAAAAGTTAAAACCTAGGGAACTTAATTTTAACTTCAAAAGGAAGTTAAAATCTTTTTAATGTTAGGAAAACAGTAGAATCGCATGAGGACATAATTCAAGTAGCGCTGGGATAAGATAAGTTTTACAGCCTATTTCTATGGTTAGGTTTCTATTGAATTAACTAATATTTATTTAAGCAGTTAATTTTACTAGCAAATAATTATTAGTGAAATTCAAATTAGAACCTAAACAATAAAAATATGTGAGGATTCTATAAATTATTATTTTGTTTCAATTCTACTTTTTCCTGATTTTAATTTATGTCCTATACATCTCAATTTTTATTCTGAAGAATCGCATACTTATGATTGGCCAGATCTTTACAATGCCAGACTCTAGAATTACTGCATCTGCCATTCTGCAGACTTCGCGTGTGTGTGTTTGATCGTTCGTTAAAGTATTATAAGTTAGCATATTGGTTTTCTTATTTCTTCATTTATTTATCTTTGGTTCAGGCTGAAAGTCAGTTTGGTAATTAATAATTCAGATTCTGATTACATGTGTGAATTTATATGTCTCGATACTTCGTATTGATAGCGCTGTAAATACATTGCATATAGATTTGTATGTTGCGATAATACAGGGTGATTAAAAAAGATGAGCCTAACTTTGAAAGAAGGTAGTACATACGAAACCAAACATGCTTCGTAGTCAACTTGGCAACCTTTTAAAATGTTGTCAAATTAATGAAAATGTCTCCAAATTGATAAAAATGACGCTAAATCAAAGAAAATGACGACTAATTGACAAAAATTCAATATCTTGGATAGAATATAGGAATGTACTATCAGAATAACCTGGTTTTCAGTCCGTAACGTTTGGTAAAATGTTGGTGACGAATTTGTTGGAATATTTCCAACTTGCTGACTTTTTAAATGTTGCCAAATTGACGAAAATGCCAAAAATTGATAAAAATTCGGCAAATTGATCAAACCGACACTAAATCAATGAAATGACAACTAATTAACGAAAGTTCAATATCTTGGAAAAAACATAAGAGTAGACTATAAGAATAACTCATTTTTCAGTCCGTCCGTTCGTAACGCTTGGCGAAAAATTTAGCCGGACGTCGCCAACTTGGCATCTATTTTAAATGTTGCCAAAGTGACATAAATGTCGCCAAATGGATAAAGATGACGCCAAATAGGAAGTAATGTTGAATTTTGATTTCCGTCATATGACGAACGTACCTTTTAGTATATAAGAAATTCTCTTCTCACCATTTGTCTGTAACACTTAGTGATGCATTTGGTAAACTTGGCGAATAATCTATTGAAGTATCTCCAACTTTGGGATATTTCGCCCTAGATCGTAACATATCGTCAAAATTGCCAAAATGACGCTAAATTAATAGAAATGAAGCCCAATTGATGAATTAATTATTAAAATATTTTAATATATGGATTATATCGCTTATTGAAGATGCTATCAATATTGATATTTGTTTATTTAGAGTTACTCGAAGTATAAGTTAATTGGGAACTTTACTGTTATCAAACATGTTGGAATGTACAATTCTACGTTGAAAGGACCTTGGATCTTATACATTTACCATGGATTTTATACATTGCTTTTACCATGGATCTTATACATTACGTTAACGTGGATCTTATACATTATTTTTGACTGTAAAAGGAGTAAATTCATTGCATTATATAAGGAAAGTCATGTGCTGCCCGCATCAATTTTTTTTAAATTATCACAGTACTATAATGATTTATTATAATTAAAAATTTTAAACTTTATCGAAAAAAAACTGAATTTTATTTAAATGACGTCAACGAAATATAAATCGTCTGGTTCTCTATGTAAAAGCAATGAATATTTCATTCATATCACTTTTATTCCAGACTCCAGAGCTAAATAATTGTGCTTGAAAAAAAATTCAGAAATTCTTATACAACTCATCTTGCAATCACTTGTTTACGTCCTGCATCCATTAAAATTAAGCTTCATTGTAGAAATAATCGAAGTTTCATAATCCTTTAAATCGGCTAAATATCACGAAATCGGTCAGACTAAACAGTGATTGATGGGAAGTATGTTGTCTTTAACGACGAATACCACTTCTCTCAGTGCTGATGACAGCCATATGCGTCTGTGGAGGAGAACTGGCCAGCGTTTCAACTCCGCATTTATCGTCGAGCGGTACATAGCCATCACACGTACTGTGACAGGCTGGGGAGCCATCTCGTGGGGTAACCGATCTCCTCTAGATGTGCTGCAAGCCAATCTGAGGCCTTGCTTGTACGTAGATGATATTCTGGAGCCAATGGTTCTGCCTATGCTGTCAAGACGTACCTGTTCCATTTACCAACAAGACAACGCTCGACCACATACCGTACGATTTTTTCAAATATGTCTTTGGGGATTTAATATCATTCCATGGCCATCCAGGTCCCCAGATCTCTCAGCAATTGCTCATGTCTGGTATATACCGAGACGGCAATTGTATCCTTCTCAAATTACCACTGAATTTGCAATCTTGTTTCAACATTTGTTGCAGAATCTTCCAACGAGGTACATAAGCAACGTAATTTACAGTATTTCGCAACGAACATCAGCTTGTATAGCTGCCAGGAGAGGATTTACCATTTACTAAAGTGTCATCTTCTTGTTGCCACCATTTATTAAATATATTTTTTCCTCACAAATTCTAATCATTTGCATATCTCTTCAAACGATATTGCGCCTTTTCGTTGTGTAAAATGATTATTAGAAAAGTGAGAAAAAATGGCACTTCACGAACACAAGTGGCACCTAGATATAATTCTCAAACCATTTTTTGATTTTCAAACTTTTCATTCATAGATGAACCATCTCCTTTTCTCCAAATCCATGCTTTAGTCATTTTATTCTATTTTAGGTCAGACTTGAAAAACGAGGAAAACAGGATTGTGGGGGATCCCTTGTTTCGAAGGATTACGTCATAACAGCAGGTCACTGCGTTAAAAGGTAATCGTTCCTATTGTTTTAGATATAAAATCTGCACAGAATATATAGGTTAGACCAACTAAGCAGGAGGTTTTCAATTTCAGTCTTTTTACTCTGATATATACAAAAAGATATTACTATGAATTTATCTTTATTAAAGAAAAAACTACAGCAGCTGCATTTGACAAAAATCTATCACTTCTATCAAGTTTAGCACTGGTCCTATATCACAAAATTATTTCTAATTTAATAGGACAGTTTAGAATACTATGCCCTGTGTTCTCTTTTATTCTTTTTACTATTTATAATTTTGAAGCAATGACGTGAAATTTTCATTTTTTGTTGTTGTAGCGAATTATCGATTCTTTTATAACATCAGAAAGCTATTTTATTTTTATTTTAAGAAGAGAGAATTTTGGTGTCTGTAAATCAATTTTCACGTATCTTTTAATTAATCTTAAGTGAAGGTAAATCTGAATTGAACTTTACTTTAGCTCAAGATTTTAAAAACGTGTAAGTTGCTGGATTTGAACGGAAAATGAGAGGAAAATGAATTATCTACAATTGCTGATGCTGGACACAAATTCGTATATTCATAATCAGTGGAAAATGTAAATTTTAATGCTTTACTTAATGAAGTCTGTAAAGTCACTCAACTGTTTTAAATATAAGTTGAAAGTTTATCTATATTCATATATGGATAAGGAAGTATTTTTTCTTTATTCTAAGCAATTATTTAAGTATAGTTTTTATTAATTATTGTATTGCACCTGGTGCCGATCTCTCGCAGTTATAGATTATCTTAACGAACTTTTTCTTCGACCCAGACCGTCCGACCTACCAGAAAGGTGTAAGGTATCTGATTGGACGGCCGGGAAGTGCCACCCAATTTAGACCGGAACCCAGTGGGGGAGGCATCCACAGGGATCGTACAAATTCGTATATTCATAATCAGTGGAAAATGTAAATTTTAATGCTTTACTTAATGAAGTCTGTAAAGTCACTTAACTGTTTTAAATATAAGTTGAAAGTTTATCTATATTCATATATGGATAAGGAAGTATTTTTTCATTATTCTAAGTAATTATTTAAGTATAGTTTTTATTAATTATTGTATTGCGCCTGTTGCCGATCTCTCGCTGTTATAAATAAACTTAACGAACTTTTTCTTCGACCCAGACCGTTCGACCTACCAGAAAGGTGTAAGGTATCTGATTGGACGGCCGGGAAGTGACACCCAATTTAGACCGGAACCCAGTGGGGGAGGCATCCACAGGGACCGTACCCTCCTTCCCCTACCACCAACCTCTCGGAAGAACTTATGGACCCACATATTTACCGTGATCGGACTCCGCGTGAACGCGGCGGCAGTTTGGGCAGCTGCGGGAATCGAACCCGGGACTACCGAGTGCAACCTCCGCGCGCTAACCACAGGGCTACCGCGCCCATCTTAACGAACTAAATGGACTAAAGTCCCTAGGCCGCATTGTAACAAAATTTTGTGTTCAGTGTTTATATTGCAATTTTCTGTATGTTGTTATGCCCGCCTGTATTGTCTTGTTTGTTGTATTAATAATTTTGTATACATTTGAATTTGAATTTCCGAAGGTTTAGAATATCTGCCCAGATCAATAAAACTCATTGTTATGACAAGGAAAACAGGAAAAGAGTTGGGAAGTGTTTCTACGAACCTAAAGAGATAAAGGTCCTTTTTGTTACGAAAACATACAAGATGTCTAGGAACCAAAAAGTTAAGAATGTGATTGTTCATCCCAAGTACTCTGGAAAGTTCCACGATTATGATATGGCTCTTCTACAGCTGGAAAAACCGATAAAGTGCAAAAAGTTCAGGAGACCTATTTGCTTGTCAAAAGATCCTAGTCTTGTTAAGCCTGGAACAAAAGTGATTGCAGCTGGATGGGGATATTACAATATGGAAATAAAAAGTAAGTAAGTTATTTTTACATTTCATACTATTTCATAGAGCTTGCATAGACAACAGTGTTGAGTCAGTGGGCTAGAAAAGTAGATGATATAGTTTAAAAATTATTTTGGGTCAATTGATGTGAAGGACGAAGGAAAAAGGTCGTTGAGCATCTGGCTGATGGGCAAACTGGCCTTAACTTTAGTGTACGTTTACACAAAAACTTACAGAATTTTCCAAAACATATGAAAAGTATGAACATGAAAGGTATTTATGCAATAGCGGTTTTTAGCTATTATCAAAAAATTTGTTCTAAAATTAAAGGGACTTGCTAGGCCTATTGTAACAAATTTCTGTATTGTACCATATATATATAAATATACAGGGTGAGTCAGAACTCTTGGGCCAAACTTTAAGGGGTGATAAATCACATCTAAACAAGCAATTTTTGTCATACGAAGCAATGTCGTAACGCAAGAGGTGAACCGCAAGAGGTGAACAGCTAGTGAGAGATGAACCGCAAGAGGTGAACAGCTAGTGAGAAGTGAACCGCAAGAGGTGAACAGCTAGTGAGAAGTGAACCGCAAGAGGTGAACAGCTAGTGAGAGGTGAACCGCAAGAGGTGAACTGCTAGAGGACGGCAGAACATACCTCCTATTTTTATAGGAGGTATTGCCACAGTTACTGCAACATGTTCCTGCCAACATAAGCATATATTTGGTTCCAACACGACGGAGCTCCACCCCATTTCGGTGTGGATGTGCGGCACACCTTAGTTGTTACTTTCCCAGGGCAATGGATTGGTCAGGGTGGTCCCTAGCTTGGTCGGCACTACCGCCTGATCTCTCCTGTCTCGACTTTTTCTTATTGGGCTATATGAAAAATCTCATCTACGTTAGCACCATCGACTCCAACGAGGACCTTGTTGCTAGGATTGCTGTTGCTGCCGGCTTTGTCCAAGATATGCCGGGTTGTTTTTGCTAACGTGCGCCGCTCGTTACGTCGCAGGTGTGAAGCCTGCATTACTGCTGGTGGTTTCACTTTTGAGCAGTTTCTGTAACTTTATCCATGCATTTTGCAATTTCTGTCAGTAAAACGTACTTCGTGCCGACTCTATTATTTTTGTGTTTCCTCTTTTCACGAGAGAGTCATCATTTCCTCATTTCATGAGCTACCACCTAGCGGTTCACCTCTTACGTTACGACCCTGCTTTGTATGACAAAAATTGCTTGTTTAGATGTGATTTATCACCCCTTAAAGTTTGGCCCAAGAGTTTTGACTCACCCTGTATATATATATATATATATATATTTATATATATATATATATATATATATACATATATATATATATACATATATATATATATATAAATATTAGGCATAAAATTTTTTAAGATAGTGTATTATGAGTTACTTCTTCCATTCTACCATTGTATTTACTATTTTAATATTTATATATATATATATATATATATATATATATATATATATATATATATATATGTACAAAAATTAGTCAATAATCTTGAATTAATGGTATTTTACCTATTTAATATATGCGCCTTTACACCGAACAAAATATATTTTGCATGAAATCAGGAGAAATACAATATCATACTTTCTGTACAGCAAACATAGACAGAGAAATACTGTAAACAAGGTGGGAATTTTCAGACAGTGCATTTTGCATTTCTTTTTATTATATGTGAAACAGAAACCTAATTTCTCAAATAAATTGAACTTTATTTGAAAATATTTTTAAAAATATCTGTTGTGGGCAACACATGACATTCCTTATATAATGCGATAAATGTACTTCTTTCACAGTGAAAAAATTACGTATAAGATCCACGGCATTGCGTTTTTAACGTCGAATTGTACATTTGTGCTTTTCCGGATGAAAACTTGCAATACTATTTTAAAGTATCCAATTAACTTATATTTCACGCAATTCTAACAACGCAGCTCTATTTCACGCAACTCTAACAATATTAATAGCATCCTCAATAAGCAATGTAGTCTATATACCAAAATATTTTAACAATTTATTCATCAATGAGACGTTATCTTCATTAAGTTTGAAGTTATTTTCGTCGATATTTCGAAATATCTCAAGATGGCCATATTCCGCTAGATTATTTCTCAAGTTTTCCAAATGTTTCGACAAGTGTTACAGAGCATTTTTTATATAATAGAAGGTATGTCCGTCATGCGATGGAATTTGAAATTTTCAAATCAATACCTCCCATTTGGAGTCATTTTTATCAATTTAGCGACATTTTTATCAATTTGGCGATATTTACCTCACTTTGGCAACATTACGTTTGTGACATTTTGCTAAAATTTTCACCTAGCTTTATTGACGGATGGAGAAATGGGTTATTCTTGTAGTCTATTCTTATATGTTCTTTTGAAGATATTGAATTTTTATCAATTAGTCGCTATTTTCATTGATTTAGCGCCATTTTTACCAATTTGGTGAGATTTCCGTCAATTTGGCAACAAAAACAGTCGTCATGGCAATATTTCCTCAATTTTGTTGCTAAAATTTCGCCATTCACCAAGTTTAATGGACGAGAAATAGGTTATTCTTATAGTAGGTAAATGACTATTGGCGTCCAAATAAAAAAATTGTACCTGAAGTATCTTCTCTCGTGAATGGAACTTGATAAATTCACGAGAATGGTGTCAACAAATTTTTCGCATAATATTACATATGAAAAGGGAACACATTTTTCAATAGTTATATATTTTTATTTTTATGTGATTTTTTGATAAATTTATTTGAAAAATGTGTAATATCTCGAGAACGATTTATACTAGTGTTCTAATTTTTAGGTCAATCGTTTCATAATCAAACATTACATAAGAAATTATTATTTACGTTACTTTATTGAAGGTTTTGATTTTCTGACGATTTTTCCAAAATTTCATTCGAAATTTTATGAGTGTTCTAAACGTTCGATTGCATTTAAAAACAATAGGGTTCCAGTGTTCATAGATGGTAATTCTTGTACCAAATGTCGTTCGGATATTTCCCTTCGTTCCTGAAATTTCGTCTCCACAGACTCACGGATACACACACACACACACAGACACACACACAGACAGATATCTTCTCAAAAACGTTTGATTTGTATTCAGGGATGATTGAAACGTGCTCCCCCGTCGAACACTCGAATTCGAATTTTCGACCCCGTCACAATACTTACCCCCCCTCCCCTCTTATACATTTTACTATACATATAAGGAAATTGATAAAAACACTCCCAGTGATAAAATACTGATTACGAAGTGATTAATTAATTCATATTCATTTAATATTGAACAATAATAAGAATAGATACTACTCCCAATAATATTTAAATAATTTTGTGATTATAATATAATAAGCACATTTTCAGATAACTGTTTGTAATTTTTAAATTCTCGAAAGGTATATTTCAATGGACTTCACCTTTAAACTAACACAAAGATTTAGTAAATACATCTAAATGGCGATCCTTCATTTAAGCGTTTCTGATATGCCTTGGCACATTACGGTTTAAACAGCATAATGTGCCAGGGCATATAAGAAATGCTTAAATTAATTATTTGTCAACAGAGTTTCCAATGCTTCCAAAATTCCCGGGTTTATCCCCGCTTCTAAAAACTTAACCAAGGTAGAGTTTTTTTGCAACTCTACCTTGGAGGAGCTCTCTCTGTCCGGTCAATCTGAAAACTGCCCTTATGGCAGTTATTGTGAATTCCCCGAATCTTCTATCAAATTCAGGGAAGGTCATGTCCTATATAAGGCGTATTTATTTAACATACAAAATGATTTCTGAATGTACTATGAAGTAAGCACATAAAGGGAAAAAGTATGTCTAAATATATTTTATCTAATTACTTTCCTTATATACATAATGTATAAGGAAAGTATTGTGACGGAGTCGAAAATTCGAATTCGAGTTTTCGACGGGAGAGCACGTTTCAAGCATCCCTGATCACGAATTAAACATTTTTGAAGTGATGTCTGTCTGTGTGTGTGTGTGTGTGTGTGTGTGTGTGTGTGTGTGTGTGCGTGTGTGTGTGTGTGTGTGTCAGTGAGTCTGTGGAGACGATAACTGATGAACGAATGGACCGATTCGAACAAGATTTGGTACAAAAATCGCAATCCGTAAACACTGGAAGCCTATTGTTTTTATACGCAATCGAATATTCAGAACCCTCTAAATTTTCGAATGAAATTTGGAAAAAATCGTCAAGAAATTAAAACCGCTAATAAAGTTACGCAAATAGATATTTCTTATGTAATTTTTCATTAGAAAACGATTGACATAAATTTTAGAACGCTAACATGAACCGTTCTCGAGATATTGTACTTTTGTCAAAAAAAATTATCAAAAAATCATATAAAATAAAAAAAAATATTTCCTATTCAGAAACATGTCCACTTTTCATATGTAATACCATGCGATAAATTGGGTGACATCATTCTCGTGGATCTATCTCGTTCTATTCATGAAAAAAGATACTTTAAGTAATACTTTTGTATTTGAAAGCCAATAGTCATGTGTCTGCTGTAAGAATAACTTATTTCTTCGTCCATAACGCTTGGCGAGATTTTGGCGACGAATTTGGCGAAATGTCGTAAACTTGGCGACTTTTTGAAATGTTGCCAAAGTAATAAAAATCTCGCCAAATGGATAAAAATGACGCTAAATCAATGAAAATGACGACTAATTGTCGAAAATTCAATATCTTGCAAAGAATATTAGTATCTACTATAAGAAAAACCTATTTCTTTTTACTGTAAAAGTAGTAAATGCATTACATTATATAAGGAAAGTCATGTGTCGCCCACATCAGATTTTTTTATTATTATACGCAGGAATATATATTTCTCATCCTTATTGTGAAATTTGGAGTCAATCAAAGCTGACTTTTTAAAGTTAAATCGGATTTACTGATGCATGCTTAACTTGTGGAAGGCGGCAATATTTTGTTTAATTTATAGGCTTAATATTCATTTTTCGTTTCCAGTCGCCAGTCCAAAGTTGTTGGCAACAATGTTGGTATTCATTACCAATGAAAAGTGTGAAAAGGAGTCGGAACTAAAGCCAGTCCAAGAGGTTTGTGCTATTGGTATCGGGAATCAAGGCGTGTGTTTCGTAAGTTCTTATTTCTTACTATAAAAATATGTCAGCATTTTTATATATGCATCCATGTATCTGTACTTTTAGCAAAGTAACTTGTCTCTAGAGAGGCAAAACTATGAACCTCCGCTTAGTTATTAAGGATGTCAATGAAAGTCATGGACTACGCCAATAATTCAAGAAGTATTACAATTATCGCAATTTTGCTATGAAGGTGTATGGAAATCCCCAGTGGCACTACGGCTGACTTCCTGTTTTGAGCGGAGTACGGCGATCTAGCTATGCTGTTTCATCTTAGAGGTAGTTGAAAAAGATGTAGAGCGTTACAAAATTAGGCCTAACCATTAACCATTTTTGTTATCCCGCAAAAGTTGAGAAATGACTTTCTAAATTCATATTTTAAAAGAGACTATTTTATTAATTTACATGTAACAGTGTATACGTAGAGAAATTAGAAAACACATGGGGACATCTTATTACACGTGTGCAAGTATGTATCGTTGTTAAAGGGGAAGATTTGGAATTTCATATGTAAAAAAGTCAATTTTGTTCTCTGGTATTGTCTAAATGTTTGATTGTGTGGAGAGTGAGAATTTTCATTTATTGTAGGGGGAGGAGAGAAAGAAGTTTTGTATTGCCATGCTCCACAAGTATGTAATTGAATTTGATCCCGTATCTCTAATAGAAAGCGATATAGCCCTCAGGCTTCGCGAAAGAATGGAGTTCAGCTCGTTACCTCCGAGATACAACGATCAGACAATGCAACTCGGATTCGGTGGCAACGATGGGACGCGGTTAGGTGAGGGTGACCACATGGGAAGGGTAAAGGAATTCGAAGACACAGCTGGAAGGGGACTAACAAGAAGCTCAACCGAGATTAAAGGTAGGGAGGAGGAACGGTCATTTTTATGTATGAAAAATGGTAATTGTAATGTAATATAAACAGCATTTCAAATGCAATAAAAACAGTATTTTAAATGTATAATGAAAGGGTAATCCATGAAAATTGTTGGAAAAAGGGGTTCAAGAACAAAGCTGAAAGTGATTTAAAGTAGGATACTGAAAGAGGGTTACCAGCAGAGAGAAAGAATGGCAATTTTTACTTACGAAAAATGGTATTTTCAACGCAGTAAAAATGGTATTTTTAATATAATTAAAATGGTATTTTTAACGTGTGATAAACGTTATTTTTACATACGGTATGTTCATAAACCGTAATTCATGTGTATGAAATACAGTATTTTTAGATACTGTTTACTCATAACTACATTGTAACCGATGCATTACCGTTTTTTGTATAACACATACGGTAATATAACGTATAAACGGTTTAATATCGGTTATACTACCGTATGTGTGTTACCTGGGAGGAGATTCACTAAATAGACACATTTCCGTTTCTTTTTACTTTCGGTCAAAAAATTTTCTTCAAAAATCTATTTTTCAGGATTGGCGATAAATAGAATTCCAGAGAGGCTTATGTGATTTATTAAGGATTTTTATTTCTCGTTCTAAAGATGTCACTTCCAGTTTTTCCGAGGAATTGATAGACTGTACGAAATAAATATGCAAAAGCAAATAAAACTGATTAACAGTTTGGCAAAAAAAAGTGTACACACAATTTGTATATATGAAGGATTCTTCATAATTTTCTTTATGTATTTGAACACTGCTATTTATTTGTTCCCTGTTATTTGTACTTTTTTCTTACATTTTATCATATGAGGTGTTCATATCTCTGTTGCAGGGAGACTCAGGAAGTCCACTTTTCCATAGGAAAAAAGGACGGTACTATTTGTGCGCTGTTACGTCACATGTTACCACAGTAAAGTGCGAAACTAAACATCCCAGCTTCTACACGCATATCTTACCCAATATGAAATGGATTTCCATGTATGTCAAGCAGGAGGAATAAATGAATTTATTTTAATCTGTAGTTCTTATTGATTTGCTGCAAATATGCTGTCGTACTGTCTTGAACACAACCTACAAAAGTTTAAGATATTTCATCTATCAGATGGATCGCGTAATTTCACATAAGTTTACTATTAACCAATCAGACATCATCTAAAAATACTTGGTGTGATACTGTTACTTGACATTTTATTACGTTCCTCCCCCATTTAAAAATCTGAGACTTTGGAGATAATTCAGTATACTCTGCTCATCCGGAAAATATCAGCTGTGAAATAAAAAATTAACTTTGGAAATTGGTTCGAGGGATTCTCAGAAATTGAACAACAAAGAAGACTTGAGCTTCAAATATACAAATTTTGGTTTTGGTTCAAATCAGAAAATAATTCAGTTTCTCCCATGTGTATTATTAAACATCATTAAACAGGAAAGATCAATCATGCATAAGCCATGATTATGAAACACTTTTCAACTGAAATGCAATTTCATTTAAAAATTTCTAAAATGTGCTACATTCAGCGGTGATATCTTTTACATTATCACAGTACTACAGTAATTTATTGTACTTAAATATTTAAAACTGTATCGAAATATAAATCATCTGACTCTCTATGCAAAATCAATGAATATTTCATTCATATAACTTGTATTCCAGACTCCAGAGCTAAATAATTCTGCGTGAAAAAAATTCAGCAATTCTTATGTAACTCACCTTACAATTGCTTGAGATATTTGCATTCTGCATAAGTTAAAATTAGGCTTCGTTGAAGAAATAATAAAAGTTTAGGGATCATTTAAAATCACAACTATTGTAATTGCGTAGGCACGGAATTTAGATACACATATAATACACAGATAATATATTTGTGTGTGTGTGTATGTATTCAAAGTATTGGAATCGTGCCGAAGATCGGAACTCGAATTTTTGAAGGATCTACACGTTTTGGGACTTCTAGAACACGAAAAAACTATTTTTGGGAAGACGTCTGTGTGTGTAAGGGTGTATCTGTGTGTGTTTCTGAGTGTCTGTGAGGATATTGCATCTACTCTAACTGAAAAACTAATGGACCGAATTTCATAAAATTTGGTAGGTATGTTATTTGTGGGAAACCCTGATGTTCATTAGATTATAGTACGATTCGTAATAAAAGAATCTGCCTTCTTTGCGATATGACCGGCAGAAATTACTTTTATGCACCCTAGCTAAAAACTAATGGAACAAATTTAACAAAATTTGGTGTATAATATTTCAATAACCTACAAGTGATATATATACCAATTTATAAAAATTTGGTATATAAATCATTTGCAGGTTATTCTAGTACGATTCGGGAAAAAGGAACGGGCTATTTTTGCGAAATGGCCTGCAAAAATCGTTAAATATAAAAATAAAAGACTACGTGTGCTCAATCATATCAATTAAATTCCCATTTTATATGTGATTTTTGACAACAAAAAGAATAAGACTAACCCCATCACTCTAGGACTAGCCGTTCTTGACATATTCTAGTTTTTTTGTGTTTTCGCTACGTCACCTTTGACAATAACTCCAACTATTAAATGAGAACCAAAGTCAAGTTTAACGTGCAAATTCAATGTCATTTAAAATACTTATGGCTGTTATTTTGTGCAGCTAAACTCAAATTGTTATTGAAGAAATAAAGAGAACGTGAATATGAATCTGCAGGGAAAGACATGTGCTGCCCACATCAGAATTTTTAACAATATTACAACAATGATTTATAGAAGTGAACGGGGATTATTTGCAGGCCATTTCGAAAAAAATGTAGAATCTATATTTAAAGATCCACCAAATTTTTGTAGAATAAAATGTTCAACAAATTTAAGCTGTGTACCAAATTTTAATTCTCTAGGACGTAGGAAAGTGCATTAAAAATGCCATCAAATAAGTATATCATGCAGAGTTATATAAAATTAAAAAGAAATGTGAAATGTTGTTATGTACCAAATATATTTTAAAATGTGAAGCATCTCTCATATACAAAATAATTAAACTCTTGGAAAGATATTTATTATATAATATATCTATTTTTTCTTTCTGAAGGATATCCCAAAAGTCAGAATTTAATTGAATTTGTTTTCCCCCTATATTAAATAATTTTTAATTAAAAAACTATCTAACATATTTTACTGAATTTTTTTTATATATTTTATGGGATAATGTGAATATTTCCTAAAAATTTCGAAGCAATTTGTGAATTTTAAATATGCCTAAAAAAGGTTTGAAAAATTAGGTCCCATAGGGTTCAATGTATTTCATTTTTTCAACCCGAGTTCAATGAAAAACTAATTGGGTGATATTATTTATTTATATTCCCATAGGTCCCACAGACCGTCTGAAAAATATACTAAAATTTCATTCTGATATAGTCATTTTTACGGCAGTTATCGTGCTAACGGAGAGACAGACAGACAGACAGACAGAATGAACAAAATCATAAATACTTTTCAACTATGTTGTAAAGTGTTAAAAAAAATTAAACAGGAAGTCGTTGAATGCTATATTTCAATTTAGAATTTTATATGTAAGAGGTCAAAATCTGATGTAATTTTTGCAATTTTCTATTCTACAGTGAAACAGAAATAAGATATAACATCGGATTTTATCCCTTCTATACAATTCTAAACTAAAATATAACATTCAAAGGCTTCCTGGCACTTTAAAAAAATTTTTATAGTGAAAACTTAAATAGTTTCCAGTTTCAACCGCTGACGTGATTCAAACCGTCTAGTGGTTAAGGCGCTGGGTACAGATACCAATATCTGGTGATAGCGAGTTCTGTCCTCAGCACCAACACAATGCTTTTTCGATTTTAGTTTAAATAATAAACAAACAATGTTGTCAGGGTAAGATTTTGTGGCTTCTGCCCCAGATTTATTTGGATCGTCAATCTAGAGATTTATATAGTTAAACTAAAAGAGGATTGCAACATCATTCGTAGCGCAAAGGTAAAGTACCCCGATAACAGAGAGAAGCCAACGTTTTTGTCGAGGGTTCTGTCCCCGGCAATTTTAGCTGCGTTTTTGCAGATCATTTAAACGAACATGTCAAAATGTTAAACTTAAATACATCAAAATCGAAGCATCGGTTGTCGCCCTCTTGGCCGAGAGGCTGGGGGCGTCAAGTTGCGGGGCGTTAGGCTGGGGGTTCGGTACCAACTTGGGTGGAAAGGGAATGTTAGCGCGTTGTGGTAGGGGATTCTTGTGTAGGTTGCCTTAGGTCTTTCCTCTCTAGACTTCTTTATACCTCTCCTTAACATAATTTCTTTCTTCTTACTAAATTATCTGCACGAGATGGAGGACGAGCGGTGGTTGAGCTCCGCCGTTGCTGGCGGGGTTTCTCTTCGGGCCTGCTGGCTTCGGTGTCGCTCTCCCACCCTTCCTCGTCCAAAGTTCGCTCAGGGCTTGTTTTGCACCACGTGACACCTGCTAACGAAGTCCCGAAATTTTATACACTGCTCAAAACAGATTGTCTCTTTTTTCTATACTTTTCAGTGGACGTACAGGAAATGACGTACCGGAAGTGACGTTATTTCCGGTAGGTCATTTCCTGTGACGTAACTTCCAGGACATCATTTCCGGTCAACAGATTTAAAAAAAAAAAATGGGTTTTTTAAAAAAGAATAAATGCCATGACATTTCAATGCCGGTGGGTGGTCTCGAACCCGTAGCCTTTTGAATTGGAAACAGATAACATGACCATTGAGCCAGCCAGTTAGCTAATTCAATTTTAATAAATCTATTTAAATTTAACGGAGCGACTGATCAGAAAAAGAACAGATAGCAAAACGACACAACCCGCTATGTCTCAAGCGAGTTGATGGACTTGAACCCACACCCTCTGGAATTGGAGAAAAACAACATGACCACTGAGCCACATGTTTACATGCCGATGTTTCTAATTAATCTATTTAAACTTAAAGAAGAAACTGGTCAGAAAAATCACAAAAACCAAAACCATTCAACTCGCTATACTAACGAGAATGGATTGACTCGAATCCACAGCCTCTGGAATTGGAAACAGACAACATAACTAGGGAGCCAGCTAGGTCACGTACCGAAGAATCTATTTAATCTATTTAATTTAACGGAGGAACTGTTCACAAAAAGCACAGATGACAAAATGACTCGAACCCACAACCGTTGGGATTGGAAACAGACGACATGACCACAGAGCTAGCCAGTTCACATACCGAACAATCTATTTAATCTATTTAAATTTAACGGAGGAACTAATCACAAAAAGCACAACTGCCAAAATGACTCGAACTCGCAGCCGTTGGAATTGAAAACAGACGACATGACCACTGAGCTAGCCAGTTCACATACCGAAGAATCTATTTTATATATTTAAATTTAACGGAAGAACTGATCACAAAAAGCACAAATGACTCGAACCCACAGCCGTTGGAATTGAAAACAGACGATATGAGCTAGCCAGTTCATGTACCAGAGAATCTATTTAATCTATTTAATTTAACGGAGGAACTAATTGATCGCAAAAAGCACAGATGATAAAATGACTCGAACCCACAGCCGCTGGAATTGGAAACAGACGACATGACCACTGAGCTAGCCACTTGACGTATCGAAGAATCTATTTAATCTATTTAATTCCTCAGCACCAACACAATGCTTTTTCGATTTTAGTTTAAATAATAAACAAACAATGTTGTCAGGATAAGGCCATCAAATAAGTATATCATGCAGAGTTATATAAAATTAAAAAGAAATGTGAAAAGTTGTTATGTACCAAATATATTTTAAAATGTGAAGCATCTCTCATATACAAAATAATTAACTCTTGGAAAGATATTTATTATTCAATATATCTATTTTTTCTTTCTGAAGGCTATCCCAAAAGTCAGAATTTAATTAAATTTGTTTTCCCCCTATATTAAATAATTTTTAATTAAAAAACTACCTAACATATTTTACTGAATTTTTTTTATATATTTTATGGGATAATGTGAATATTTCCTAAAAATTTCGAAGCAATTTGTGAATTTTAAATTTGCCTAAAAAAGGTTTGAAAAATTAGGTCCCATAGGATTCAATGTATTTCATTTTTTCAACCCGAGTTCAATGAAAAACTAATTGGGTGATATTATTTATTTATATTCCCATAGGTCCCACAGACCGTCTGAAAAGTATACTAAAATTTCATTCTGATAAAGTCATTTTTACGGCAGTTATCGTGCTAACGGAGAGACAGACAGACAGACAGACAGACAGAATGAACAAAGTCATAAACACTTTTCAACTATGTTGTAAAGTGTTAAAAAAGTGAAACAGGAAGTCGTTGAATGCTATATTTCAATTTAGAATTTTATATGTAAGAGGTCAAAATCTGATGTAATTTTTGAAATTTTCTATTCTACAGTGAAACAGAAATAAGATATAACATCGGATTTTATCCCTTCGAAACAATTCTAAACTGAAATATAACATTCAAAGGCTTCCTGGCACTTTAAAAAAAAATTTCATAGTGAAAACTTAAATAGTTTCCAGTTTCAACCGCTGACGTGATTCAAACCGTCTAGTGGTTAAGGCGCTGGGTACGGATACCGCTATCTGATGATAGCGAGTTCTGTCCTCAGCACCAATACAATGCTTTTTCGATTTTAGTTTAAATAATAAACAAACAATGTTGTCAGGGTAAGATTTTGTGGCTTCTGCCCCAGATTTATTTGGATCGTCAATCTAGAGAAAAATTTATATAGTTAAACTAAAAGAGGATTGCAACACCATTCGTAGCGCAAAGGTAAAGTACCCCGATAACAGAGAGAAGCCAACGTTTTTGTCGAGGGTTCTGTCCCCGGCAATTTTAGCTGCGTTTTTGCAGATCATTTAAACGAACATGTCAAAATGTTAAACTTAAATACATCAAAATCGAAGCATCGGTTGTCGCCCTCTTGGCCGAGAGGCTGGGGGCGTCAAGTTGCGGGGCGTTAGGCTGGGGGTTCGGTACCAACTTGGGTGGAAAGGGTAGCGTTCGAGAAAAGCGAATGTTAGCGCGTTATGGTCGGGGATTCTTGTGCAGGTTGCCTTAGGTCTTTCCTCTCTAGACTTCTTTATACCTCTCCTTAACATAATTTCTTTCTTCTTACTAAATTATCTGCACGAGATGGAGGACGAGCGGTGGTTGAGCTCCGCCGTTGCTGGCGGGGTTTCTCTTCGGGCCTGCTGGCTTCGGTGTCGCTCTCCCACCCTTCCTCGTCCAAAGTTCGCGCAGGGCTTGTTTTGCACCACGTGACACCTGCTAACGAAGTCCCGAAATTTTATACACTGCTCAAAACAGATTGTCTCTTTTTTCTATACTTTTCAGTGGACGAACAGGAAATGACGTACCGGAAGTGACGTTATTTCCGGTAGGTCATTTCCTGTGACGTAACTTCCAGGACATCATTTCCGGTCAACAGATTTAAAAAAAAAATGGGTTTTTGAAAAAGAATAAATGCCATGACATCTCAATGCAGGTGGGTAGTCTCGAACCCGTAGCCTTTTGAATTGGAAACAGATAACATGACAATTGAGCCAGCCAGTTAGCTAATTCAATTTTAATAAATCTATTTAAATTTAACGGAGCGACTGATCAGAAAAAGAACAGATAGCAACACGACACAACCCGCTATGCCTCAAGCGAGTTGATGGACTCGAACCCACACCCTCGAAATTGGGGAAAAACAACATGACCACTGAGCCACATGTTTATATGCCGATGTTCCTAATTAATCTATTTAAACTTAAAGAAGAGACTGGTCAGAAAAATCACAAAAACCAAAACCATTCAACTCGCTATACTAACGAGAATGGATTGACTCGAATCCACAGCCTCTGGAATTGGAAACAGACAGCATAACTAAGGAGCCAGCTAGGTCACGTACCGAAGAATCTATTTAATCTATTTAATTTAACGGAGGAACTGATCACAAAAGCACAGATGACAAAATGACTCGAACCCACAACCGTTGGGATTGGAAACAGACGACATGACCACAGACCCAAGCAGTTCACATACCGAACAAACTATTTAATCTATTTAAATTTAACGGAGGAACTGATCACAAAAAGCACAACTGCCAAAATGACTCGAACTCACAGCCATTGGGATTGAAAACAGACGACATGACCACTGAGCTAGCCAGTTCACATACCGAAGAATCTATTTAATCTATTTAAATTTAAAGCAGGAACTGATCACGAAAAGCACTGATGCCAAAATAACTCGAACCCACAACCGTTGGGATTCTAAACAGACGACATGACCACAGAACTAGCCAGTTTACGTACCGAACAATCTATTTAATCTATTTAAATTTAACGGAGGAACTGATCACAAAAAGCACAAATGACTCGAACCCACAGCTGTTTGAATTGAAAACAGACGACATACCAGCGAAGACAGACGACTGAGCTAGCCAGTTTACGTACCAAAGAATCTAACTGGAGGAACTGACGGAGGAACTGATAACGGAGGAACTGACGGAGGAACTGATCACAAAAAGCACAAATGCCAAAATGACTCGAGCACATAGCCGTTAGAATTGAAAACAGACGACATGACCACTGAGCTAGCCAGTTGACGAATTGAAGAATCTATTTAATCTATTTAATTTAACGTAGGAACTGATCACAAAAAGCACAGATGCCAAAATGACTCGAACTCACAGCCGTTGGAATTGAAAACAGACGACATGACCACTGAGCTAGCCAGTTCACGTACCGAAGAATCTATTTAATCTATTAAAATTTAACGCAGGATCTGATCACAGAAAGCACAAATGGCAAAATGACTCGAACTCACAGCCGTTGGAATTGAACACAGGCGACATGACCACTGAGCTAGCCAGTTCACATACCGAAGAATCTATTTTATATATTTAAATTTAACGGAAGAACTGATCACAAAAAGCACAAATGACTCGAACCCACAGCCGTTGGAATTGAAAACAGACGACATGACCACTGAGCTAGCCAGTTCATGTACCGAAGTATCTATTTAATCTATTTAAATTTAACGGTGGAACTGACCACAAAAAACACAAATGCCAAAACGACTCGAATTCACAGCCGTTGGAATTGAAAACTGACGACATGACCACTGAGCTAGCCAGTTCACGTACGAAAGAATCTATTTAATCTATTTAATTTAACGCAGGAGCTGATCACAAAAAGCCCAGATGCCAAAATGACTCGAACCCACAGCCGTTGGAATTGAAAACAGACGACATGACCACTGAGCCAGCCAGTTCACGTACCGAGGAATCTAT
Organism: Amaurobius ferox; assembly: GCA_951213105.1. Classification (NCBI taxonomy): domain Eukaryota; kingdom Metazoa; phylum Arthropoda; class Arachnida; order Araneae; family Amaurobiidae; genus Amaurobius; species Amaurobius ferox. Next base: position 100,299,150 of record OX578152.1, read on the forward strand.
TTAATCTATTTAAATTTAAAGCAGGAACTGATCACGAAAAGCACTGATGCCAAAATAACTCGAACCCACAACCGTTGGGATTGGAAACAGACGACATGACCACAGAACTAGCCAGTTTACGTACCGAACAATCTATTTAATCTATTTAAATTTAACGGAGGAACTGATCACAAAAAGCACAAATGACTCGAACCCACAGCTGTTTGAATTGAAAACAGACGACATACCAGCGAAGACAGACGACTGAGCTAGCCAGTTTACGTACCAAAGAATCTATTTTATCTGTTTAAATTTAACGGAGGAACTGATCACAAAAAGCACAAATGCCAAAATGACTCGAGCACATAGCCGTTAGAATTGAAAACAGACGACATGACCACTGAGCTAGCCAGTTGACGAATTGAAGAATCTATTTAATCTATTTTATTTAACGCAGGAACTGATCACAAAAAGCACAGATGCCAAAATGACTCGAACTCACAGCCGTTGGAATTGAAAACAGACGACATGACCACTGAGCTAGCCAGTTCACGTACCGAAGAATCTATTTAATCTATTTAAATTTAACGCAGGATCTGATCACAGAAAGCACAAATGGCAAAATGACTCGAACTCACAGCCGTTGGAATTGAACACAGACGACATGACCACTGAGCTAGCCAGTTCACATACCGAAGAATCTATTTTATATATTTAAATTTAACGGAAGAACTGATCACAAAAAGCACAAATGACTCGAACCCACAGCCGTTGGAATTGAAAACAGACGACATGACCACTGAGCTAGCCAGTTCATGTACCGAAGTATCTATTTAATCTATTTAAATTTAACGGTGGAACTGATCACAAAAAACACAAATGCCAAAAAGGACTCGAACTCACAGCCGTTGGAATTGAAAACTGACGACATGACCACTGAGCTAGCCAGTTCACGTACGAAAGAATCTATTTAATCTATTTAATTTAACGCAGGAGCTGATCACAAAAAGCTCAGATGCCAAAATGACTCGAACCCACAGCCGTTGGAATTGAAAACAGACGACATGACCACTGAGCCAGCCAGTTCACGTACCGAGGAATCTATTTAATCTATTTAAATTTAAAGCAGGAACTGATCACGAAAAGCACTGATGCCAAAATAACTCGAACCCACAACCGTTGGGATTGGAAACAGACGACATGAAAACAGAACTAGCCAGTTTACGTACCGAAAAATCTATTTAATCTATTTAAATTTAACGGAGGAACTGATCAAAAAAGCACAAATGACTCGAACCCACAGCCGTTTGAATTGAAAACAGACGACATACCAGCGAAGACAGACGACTGAGCTAGCCAGTTTACGTACCAAAGAATCTATTTTATCTGTTTAAATTTAACGGAGGAACTGATCACAAAAAGCACAAATACCAAAATGACTCGAGCACATAGCCGTTAGAATTGAAAACAGACGACATGACCACTGAGCTAGCCAGTTCACGTACCGAAGAATCTATTTAATCTATTTAAATTTAACGCAGGTTCTGATCACAGAAAGCACAAATGGCAAAATGACTCGAACTCACAGCCGTTGGAATTGAACACAGACGACATGACCACTGAGCTAGCCAGTTGCCGTATCGAAGAGTCTATTTAATCTATTTAATTTAACGCAGAAACTGATCACAAAAAGCACATATGCCAAAATGACTCGAACACACAGCCGCTGGGATTGGAAACAGACGACAAGACCACTGAGCTAGCCAGTTGACGTATCGAAGAATCTATTTAATCTATTTAATTTAACACAGGAACTGATCACAAAAGGCACATATGCCAAAATGACTCGAACACACAGCCGCTGGGATTGGAAACAGACGACAAGACCACTGAGCTAGCCAGTTGACGTATCGAAGAATCTATTTAATCTATTTAATTTAACACAGGAACTGATCACAAAAAGCACATATGCCAAAATGACTCGAACACACAGCCGCTGGGATTGGAAACAGACGACAAGACCACTGAGCTAGCCAGTTGACGTATCGAAGAATCTATTTAATCTATTTAATTTAACACAGGAACTGATCACAAAAAGCACATATGCCAAAATGACTCGAACACACAGCCGCTGGGATTGGAAACAGACGACAAGACCACTGAGCTAGCCAGTTGACGTATCGAAGAATCTATTTAATCTATTTAATTTAACACAGGAACTGATCACAAAAGGCACATATGCCAAAATGACTCGAACACACAGCCGCTGGGATTGGAAACAGACGACAAGACCACTGAGCTAGCCAGTTGACGTATCGAAGAATCTATTTAATCTATTTAATTTAACACAGGAACTGATCACAAAAAGCACATATGCCAAAATGACTCGAACACACAGCCGCTGGGATTGGAAACAGAAGAAAAGACCACTGAGCTAGCCAGTTGACGTATCGAAGAATCTATTTAATCTATTTAATTTAACACAGGAACTGATCACAAAAGGCACATATGCCAAAATGACTCGAACACACAGCCGCTGGGATTGGAAACAGACGACAAGACCACTGAGCTAGCCAGTTGACGTATCGAAGAATCTATTTAATCTATTTAATTTAACACAGGAACTGATCACAAAAGGCACATATGCCAAAATGACTCGAACACACAGCCGCTGGGATTGGAAACAGACGACAAGACCACTGAGCTAGCCAGTTGACGTATCGAAGAATCTATTTAATCTATTTAATTTAACACAGGAACTGATCACAAAAAGCACATATGCCAAAATGACTCGAACACACAGCCGCTGGGATTGGAAACAGACGACAAGACCACTGAGCTAGCCAGTTGACGTATCGAAGAATCTATTTAATCTATTTAATTTAACACAGGAACTGATCACAAAAAGCACATATGCCAAAATGACTCGAACACACAGCCGCTGGGATTGGAAACAGACGACAAGACCACTGAGCTAGCCAGTTGACGTATCGAAGAATCTATTTAATCTATTTAATTTAACACAGGAACTGATCACAAAAAGCACATATGCCAAAATGACTCGAACACACAGCCGCTGGGATTGGAAACAGACGACAAGACCACTGAGCTAGCCAGTTGACGTATCGAAGAATCTATTTAATCTATTTAATTTAACACAGGAACTGATCACAAAAAGCACATATGCCAAAATGACTCGAACACACAGCCGCTGGGATTGGAAACAGACGACAAGACCACTGAGCTAGCCAGTTGACGTATCGAAGAATCTATTTAATCTATTTAATTTAACACAGGAACTGATCACAAAAAGCACATATGCCAAAATGACTCGAACACACAGCCGCTGGGATTGGAAACAGACGACAAGACCACTGAGCTAGCCAGTTGACGTATCGAAGAATCTATTTAATCTATTTAATTTAACACAGGAACTGATCACAAAAAGCACATATGCCAAAATGACTCGAACACACAGCCGCTGGGATTGGAAACAGACGACAAGACCACTGAGCTAGCCAGTTGACGTATCGAAGAATCTATTTAATCTATTTAATTTAACACAGGAACTGATCACAAAAAGCACATATGCCAAAATGACTCGAACACACAGCCGCTGGGATTGGAAACAGACGACAAGACCACTGAGCTAGCCAGTTGACGTATCGAAGAATCTATTTAATCTATTTAATTTAACACAGGAACTGATCACAAAAAGCACATATGCCAAAATGACTCGAACACACAGCCGCTGGGATTGGAAACAGACGACAAGACCACTGAGCTGGCCAGTTGACGTATCGAAGAATCTATTTAATCTATTTAATTTAACACAGGAACTGATCACAAAAAGCACATATGCCAAAATGACTCGAACACACAGCCGCTGGGATTGGAAACAGACGACAAGACCACTGAGCTAGCCAGTTGACGTATCGAAGAATCTATTTAATCTATTTAATTTAACACAGGAACTGATCACAAAAAGCACATATGCCAAAATGACTCGAACACACAGCCGCTGGGATTGGAAACAGACGACAAGACCACTGAGCTAGCCAGTTGACGTATCGAAGAATCTATTTAATCTATTTAATTTAACACAGGAACTGATCACAAAAAGCACATATGCCAAAATGACTCGAACACACAGCCGCTGGGATTGGAAACAGACGACAAGACCACTGAGCTAGCCAGTTGACGTATCGAAGAATCTATTTAATCTATTTAATTTAACACAGGAACTGATCACAAAAAGCACATATGCCAAAATGACTCGAACACACAGCCGCTGGGATTGGAAACAGACGACAAGACCACTGAGCTAGCCAGTTGACGTATCGAAGAATCTATTTAATCTATTTAATTTAACACAGGAACTGATCACAAAAAGCACTTATGCCAAAATGACTCGAACACACAGCCGCTGGGATTGGAAACAGACGACAAGACCACTGAGCTAGCCAGTTGACGTATCGAAGAATCTATTTAATCTATTTAATTTAACACAGGAACTGATCACAAAAGGCACATATGTCAAAATGACTCGAACACACAGCCGCTGGGATTGGAAACAGACGACAAGACCACTGAGCTAGCCAGTTGACGTATCGAAGAATCTATTTAATCTATTTAATTTAACACAGGAACTGATCACAAAAAGCACATATGCCAAAATGACTCGAACACACAGCCGCTGGGATTGGAAACAGACGACAAGACCACTGAGCTAGCCAGTTGACGTATCGAAGAATCTATTTAATCTATTTAATTTAACACAGGAACTGATCACAAAAGGCACATATGCCAAAATGACTCGAACACACAGCCGCTGGGATTGGAAACAGACGACAAGACCACTGAGCTAGCCAGTTGACGTATCGAAGAATCTATTTAATCTATTTAATTTAACACAGGAACTGATCACAAAAGGCACATATGCCAAAATGACTCGAACACACAGCCGCTGGGATTGGAAACAGACGACAAGACCACTGAGCTAGCCAGTTGACGTATCGAAGAATCTATTTAATCTATTAAATTTAACACAGGAACTGATCACAAAAGGCACATATGCCAAAATGACTCGAACACACAGCCGCTGGGATTGGAAACAGACGACAAGACCACTGAGCTAGCCAGTTGACGTATCGAAGAATCTATTTAATCTATTTAATTTAACACAGGAACTGATCACAAAAAGCACATATGCCAAAATGACTCGAACACACAGCCGCTGGGATTGGAAACAGACGACATGAAAACAGAACTAGCCAGTTTACGTACCGAAAAATCTATTTAATCTATTTAAATTTAACGGAGGAACTGATCAAAAAAGCACAAATGACTCGAATCCACAGCCGTTTGAATTGAAAACAGACGACATACCAGCGGAGACAGACGACTGAGCTAGCCAGTTTACGTACCAAAGAATCTATTTTATCTGTTTAAATTTAACGGAGGAACTGATCACAAAAAGCACAAATGCCAAAATGACTCGAGCACATAGCCGTTAGAATTGAAAACAGACGACATGACCACTGAGCTAGCCAGTTGACGAATTGAAGAATCTATTTAATCTATTTAATTTAACGCAGGAACTGATCACAAAAAGCACAGATGCCAAAATGACTCGAACTCACAGCCGTTGGAATTGAAAACAGACGACATGACCACTGAGCTAGCCAGTTCACGTACCGAAGAATCTATTTAATCTATTTAAATTTAACGCAGGTTCTGATCACAGAAAGCACAAATGGCAAAATGACTCGAACTCACAGCCGTTGGAATTGAACACAGACGACATGACCACTGAGCTAGCCAGTTGCCGTATCGAAGAGTCTATTTAATCTATTTAATTTAACGCAGGAACTGATCACAAAAAGCACATATGCCAAAATGACTCGAACACACAGCCGCTGGGATTGGAAACAGACGACAAGACCACTGAGCTAGCCAGTTGACGTATCGAAGAATCTATTTAATCTATTTAATTTAACACAGGAACTGATCACAAAAGGCACATATGCCAAAATGACTCGAACACACAGCCGCTGGGATTGGAAACAGACGACAAGACCACTGAGCTAGCCAGTTGACGTATCGAAGAATCTATTTAATCTATTTAATTTAACACAGGAACTGATCACAAAAAGCACATATGCCAAAATGACTCGAACACACAGCCGCTGGGATTGGAAACAGACGACATGAAAACAGAACTAGCCAGTTTACGTACCGAAAAATCTATTTAATCTATTTAAATTTAACGGAGGAACTGATCAAAAAAGCACAAATGACTCGAACCCACAGCCGTTTGAATTGAAAACAGACGACATACCAGCGGAGACAGACGACTGAGCTAGCCAGTTTACGTACCAAAGAATCTATTTTATCTGTTTAAATTTAACGGAGGAACTGATCACAAAAAGCACAAATGCCAAAATGACTCGAGCACATAGCCGTTAGAATTGAAAACAGACGACATGACCACTGAGCTAGCCAGTTGACGAATTGAAGAATCTATTTAATCTATTTAATTTAACGCAGGAACTGATCACAAAAAGCACAGATGCCAAAATGACTCGAACTCACAGCCGTTGGAATTGAAAACAGACGACATGACCACTGAGCTAGCCAGTTCACGTACCGAAGAATCTATTTAATCTATTTAAATTTAACGCAGGTTCTGATCACAGAAAGCACAAATGGCAAAATGACTCGAACTCACAGCCGTTGGAATTGAACACAGACGACATGACCACTGAGCTAGCCAGTTGCCGTATCGAAGAGTCTATTTAATCTATTTAATTTAACGCAGGAACTGATCACAAAAAGCACATATGCCAAAATGACTCGAACACACAGCCGCTGGGATTGGAAACAGACGACAAGACCACTGAGCTAGCCAGTTGACGTATCGAAGAATCTATTTAATCTATTTAATTTAACACAGGAACTGATCACAAAAGGCACATATGCCAAAATGACTCGAACACACAGCCGCTGGGATTGGAAACAGACGACAAGACCACTGAGCTAGCCAGTTGACGTATCGAAGAATCTATTTAATCTATTTAATTTAACACAGGAACTGATCACAAAAAGCACATATGCCAAAATGACTCGAACACACAGCCGCTGGGATTGGAAACAGACGACAAGACCACTGAGCTAGCCAGTTGACGTATCGAAGAATCTATTTAATCTATTTAATTTAACACAGGATCTGATCACAAAAAGCACATATGCCAAAATGACTCGAACACACAGCCGCTGGGATTGGAAACAGACGACAAGACCACTGAGCTAGCCAGTTGACGTATCGAAGAATCTATTTAATCTATTTAATTTAACACAGGAACTGATCACAAAAGGCACATATGCCAAAATGACTCGAACACACAGCCGCTGGGATTGGAAACAGACGACAAGACCACTGAGCTAGCCAGTTGACGTATCGAAGAATCTATTTAATCTATTTAATTTAACACAGGAACTGATCACAAAAAGCACATATGCCAAAATAACTCGAACACACAGCCGCTGGGATTGGAAACAGACGACAAGACCACTGAGCTAGCCAGTTGACGTATCGAAGAATCTATTTAATCTATTTAATTTAACACAGGAACTGATCACAAAAGGCACATATGCCAAAATGACTCGAACACACAGCCGCTGGGATTGGAAACAGACGACAAGACCACTGAGCTAGCCAGTTGACGTATCGAAGAATCTATTTAATCTATTTAATTTAACACAGGAACTGATCACAAAAGGCACATATGCCAAAATGACTCGAACACACAGCCGCTGGGATTGGAAACAGACGACAAGACCACTGAGCTAGCCAGTTGACGTATCGAAGAATCTATTTAATCTATTTAATTTAACACAGGAACTGATCACAAAAAGCACATATGCCAAAATGACTCGAACACACAGCCGCTGGGATTGGAAACAGACGACAAGACCACTGAGCTAGCCAGTTGACGTATCGAAGAATCTATTTAATCTATTTAATTTAACACAGGAACTGATCACAAAAAGCACATATGCCAAAATGACTCGAACACACAGCCGCTGGGATTGGAAACAGACGACAAGACCACTGAGCTAGCCAGTTGACGTATCGAAGAATCTATTTAATCTATTTAATTTAACACAGGAACTGATCACAAAAAGCACATATGCCAAAATGACTCGAACACACAGCCGCTGGGATTGGAAACAGACGACAAGACCACTGAGCTAGCCAGTTGACGTATCGAAGAATCTATTTAATCTATTTAATTTAACACAGGAACTGATCACAAAAAGCACATATGCCAAAATGACTCGAACACACAGCCGCTGGGATTGGAAACAGACGACAAGACCACTGAGCTAGCCAGTTGACGTATCGAAGAATCTATTTAATCTATTTAATTTAACACAGGAACTGATCACAAAAAGCACATATGCCAAAATGACTCGAACACACAGCCGCTGGGATTGGAAACAGACGACAAGACCACTGAGCTAGCCAGTTGACGTATCGAAGAATCTATTTAATCTATTTAATTTAACACAGGAACTGATCACAAAAGGCACATATGTCAAAATGACTCGAACACACAGCCGCTGGGATTGGAAACAGACGACAAGACCACTGAGCTAGCCAGTTGACGTATCGAAGAATCTATTTAATCTATTTAATTTAACACAGGAACTGATCACAAAAAGCACATATGCCAAAATGACTCGAACACACAGCCGCTGGGATTGGAAACAGACGACAAGACCACTGAGCTGGCCAGTTGACGTATCGAAGAATCTATTTAATCTATTTAATTTAACACAGGAACTGATCACAAAAAGCACATATGCCAAAATGACTCGAACACACAGCCGCTGGGATTGGAAACAGACGACAAGACCACTGAGCTAGCCAGTTGACGTATCGAAGAATCTATTTAATCTATTTAATTTAACACAGGAACTGATCACAAAAAGCACATATGCCAAAATGACTCGAACACACAGCCGCTGGGATTGGAAACAGACGACAAGACCACTGAGCTAGCCAGTTGACGTATCGAAGAATCTATTTAATCTATTTAATTTAACACAGGAACTGATCACAAAAAGCACATATGCCAAAATGACTCGAACACACAGCCGCTGGGATTGGAAACAGACGACAAGACCACTGAGCTAGCCAGTTGACGTATCGAAGAATCTATTTAATCTATTTAATTTACCACAGGAACTGATCACAAAAAGCACATATGCCAAAATGACTCGAACACACAGCCGCTGGGATTGGAAACAGACGACAAGACCACTGAGCTAGCCAGTTGACGTATCGAAGAATCTATTTAATCTATTTAATTTAACACAGGAACTGATCACAAAAAGCACATATGCCAAAATGACTCGAACACACAGCCGCTGGGATTGGAAACAGACGACAAGACCACTGAGCTAGCCAGTTGACGTATCGAAGAATCTATTTAATCTATTTAATTTAACACAGGAACTGATCACAAAAGGCACATATGTCAAAATGACTCGAACACACAGCCGCTGGGATTGGAAACAGACGACAAGACCACTGAGCTAGCCAGTTGACGTATCGAAGAATCTATTTAATCTATTTAATTTAACACAGGAACTGATCACAAAAAGCACATATGCCAAAATGACTCGAACACACAGCCGCTGGGATTGGAAACAGACGACAAGACCACTGAGCTAGCCAGTTGACGTATCGAAGAATCTATTTAATCTATTTAATTTAACACAGGAACTGATCACAAAAGGCACATATGCCAAAATGACTCGAACACACAGCCGCTGGGATTGGAAACAGACGACAAGACCACTGAGCTAGCCAGTTGACGTATCGAAGAATCTATTTAATCTATTTAATTTAACACAGGAACTGATCCCAAAAAGCACAAATGCCAAAACGACTCGAACCCAGAGCCGTTGGAGTTTAGAAACAGACGACACGATCGCTGAGCCAGCTAGTTCACTTATCGAAGTCCCTAAATAATCTACTTAAATTTAATGCTGGGACCGATCAGAAAAAGAACACCTGCCATGAGGTGAAGACGCAACTCGCTATTAACAAATCTTCTTGTTCATCACTCTAGCCCAGTGTTTCCCAAACTTTTTTAACTCGCGGCGCACTTTACAACAAATGAAAATTTTGAGGCGCACTTTATTTTTACATGATTCTTATTATTACATATTTCAAATATATATATATATATATATATATATATATATATATATATATATATATATATATATATATATATATATATATATATATATATATATATATATATATATATATATATATATATATATATATATATATATATATATATATATATATATATATTTGAAATATGTAATAATAAGAATCATGTAAAAATAAAAATACAATTCAAGTAATATTAACATCACTATAGAAGCAAATTCACGGCCATAATGCCGATAAGAGAAAAGAACAGCCCTGTCCCAAATTCGATGATTAATCGAATTAAATTCCTCTTCAGGTCTGAGTATTTAACTCTAATTAACCCAAACAAATGCCTGTTTCAGATTAAGCAATAGTACATTACTATAAATGCTTAAACTCAGACTACAGGCAACAAAAAATGAAAAAAGGATACATTAAGAAAATTTGTATTACCATGCGGCATGAACCCTTCTTCTTCCACCACGTGTATACACGATCAACCTCAACAGATTAATCTAGAAGCACCGGAATGAACAAGTCGAAATTCTACCAGAGAGGCAGTACGAACGTTCACGGTAATACTCCCAGACCCGTCCAGTGAGTCTAAACTGGAGACGACAAGCAATTCAGAATACAACTTCCCAAATATGCAATCCTGAATATGAATATGAATCAAAGATGAAAATTCTTACTAAACAAGTAATTCATAGGAAAACTGGATAAACGAGAATGCCACTATACACTATTATAAGGGCGCTCAAATCGTAGTTTCAATACTGACAAAAGTTACATTTTTTTGCGAAAATAAAATTTACAACATTAATGTTATTAATGCATCTTATTTTCCGATTTTTTGATTTTTCTAATGTTTTTGACTCAGTTTATTATTTTTCATTTTTATTTATTTATATAATTAATAAATAATTATATATAATTTTTTTTTTTTTTTACTGTATGTTAGTCACTATAATTGGGAATGTTTTCTAGGATGTTATCGAGTGAAATTTGATACACTGAGTTGATAATTTTAATAACAAACTTGGGGGGATATGCATTATTAGTCGCTGAACTCAATAATTCCATAAAGTGCGCTAATTTATAATATTCAACACAAATTTTATTGATTCTAAGAGCCTGGTTTATTATAATATTTCCAAATACAGATATATGCAAACAAGAGTCAAAATGTTGAATTTTTGATGTATTAAATTTAAAATCCTATCTTTTATCATACAAGTTTATAACCATATTACAATTTTGTAAATTTAAATTTAAATCTAAAAAGTTTGCAACATTTGCGTCATTATTACTTGCATTTAATTGTAAATTTTTTGGATAAAGGTTTAATACTATAGGGATATTATTATTTGGGGATACACATAAAATGTCGTCTAAATATCTAAACATGTGCATATTATGCAAGCTTGGATTAATGTTTTTTTCATAGAAGAATAAATACAGATTAGCTAACAATGATGAGGCACACCCCCCTTGTGGGATACCAACCTGTTGTTTAAAAAAAGTACCACCATGTTGAATATAATTCTCATAAAGAGTGAAGTTAAGTAATTTTTAAAAAAGAAAATTTGAATATTTTAGGTTGATATTATATTTTTCAAAAATTCCTAAAGTAATTCTATACAGATCATCTATATTAATATTATTAAACAAATCTTTGAAATCAAAGGTATAAATACTACGAATATTAGTAAGAGTTTTCAATTTCTTAACTAATTCAAAACTGTTTTTTACAATATGACAATCATTTGAGATTTCATCTGACAAGGATACTTCATGTAATATCTTTAATAATAATTTTCCAGCATTAGTAATGTAAGAATTATGCCCACTGGTAATGGTTCGAAAAGCAACAGGGGATTTATGAAACTTGGGTACGAAAACAATATATGGAATGTTATTACAACTATTTTTTAGATGGATTTGCTGATATTTGGCTGATATTCTATTGTATAAGATTTTAAGGTTAGTTTTATGTAAATTATAGATTTGATTATTAAGTAAGTGTGACTGAAGGGTATTTTTATAATAATATTTACATATAATTGAGTAGTTACCACTTGCCTTATCGACATATGTAATGACAAAATCATTTTGTATTTCTTTAATATCATTTTTAATTGAATTAAGTTTATATGAATTAAGTTTATATGAATTTTCTGATTATATATATAATGATTTAAGTATTGCTCTATTAAGACTCTCCAGGGTTTAAAGGCTTCTACAGGGATTTGATATTTATAACTGATTTTATAGATAAATTTATTTAAGTCAAGAAATAAACCTTTACATATTAATTTATGTTTAAATTTAGTAGGTATACGGTACTTAGTACCCAGTAACATCAGTGATCTTAGTGCATCATAATTAATAATATTTAGATTTCCCGTTATAACATGCCCATGGTGTTTATCTACGAAGTCTTTGTATTTTTCTAAATGACAGTGGCAATATGACTCTTTATCCAATTCATAGTTTTGATTAATATTTATTGATTTGGCAATTTGATTATAATTGAAAATATAACGTCCTAGCGGTTTATCATATTATATATATATATGTGTGTGTGTGTGTGTGTGTGAACATAAATATATACATGCAAACATAAATAATGAGTATTTATACATATGAACATAAAAAATGAAACTAAAGAAAATTATTAAGTATAGTACTTACTTTTGTTCGATAAATAAAAAAAATTATCAATGTGAAACATGGGTTTGATGTTTTTTCGCCACATTTTCTATGTTTGGAAGTATTTCAGATAAACAGACCCTCATTTCATCTTCAATGCAATGAAGGCTCGGTCTTTTTTTACATTTAATGTGTGAGTGAAGAAAATCCCAATTCACATAACTATGGTGTGGAAAACTGCATCAAAATGGATAATGTTTTTTTAGCTACCGAGGGATATTCTTCTCTAATAGAAATCCAAAATGCATCAATAGGTAATTCTGCATGCTTGATTTTAAGTCCCCGATCACTGGAAATATAAGCCAATTCTTCATCTTCTTTTAAGTTCAAACCAATATCAGGTAAAATTTTTATGAATGGATTTCGGACCCAGTTATAATCTTCTGTATTCAGTGATGGAAAATAATAGTTTAATTTTTGTTCCAGAATTGTCAAATGCTCAACTACAATAGTAGTCATTTCTTTTATGTTGGTTTTACCAAGTAATGAAAACATTTCAAAGTTACCATTTTTAGCTCTAGTTTTTCAAATTGCTTTTTTTTCCTGAAATGCAATTAGTTTATCTGTTGAAGTAAAAATATTTTCAGTTTCACCTTGCATTATTGTGCTAAGATTATTAAGATGTGTAAATATCTCTGTTAAACATTCCAGTATAGAAATCCAAAAATTTCATCTTAAATAGTTACAGAAACGTTGGTGTTTTTCTCCTTCAAAGAAAACAAGTAATTATTTCTAGAGTTCATGTATGCTACTTAAAACCTTTCCTCTCGATAGCCACTTGATTTTCGTGTGTAAAATTAAACATTTATGCTGGGAATCATCGGCTGCTAATAAATCAATTTACAATTATGCATTCGTATTTGCTTTTTCCATGAATTTTATTTATAATGAGTAAGTAGATTTTTTAATTAACTTATAACATATTTACATAAATAAAATAAATATACCAGTAATTATCATATGAATTTTTTAATCAAAATTAATAAATATTAAAACGTATGAGAACAACTTCCAGCGACACATGACAGACGTACCAATTGTGATCATTAAAAATACTTTTGTACCCAAAATACCGTATAAGTGTAAATTCATTATATAATGTGTTGGAGGAATTAACAAGCATAAGGGTATGTATTAATAATAATTATATGTAATTCAACATCATATATATATATATATATATATATATATATATATATATTGTAAATAACAAAGTACTAAACGTACCCGATTGCAAACTAATAGAAATTGCCAAGTCATATAGGCGCAATGCTGCTCTATTAATGTCTTGTATATAAGAAAATCAAAAAAGATCGAGAGGTGATATAAGTGCCAACAGGGAAATAACAAATGGCCAAGGGGAATTGTGACCCCTTGTTCCCGTTTATAGTCAGCTATTACACCTGAGGAAAAACTCACGGAACCGTTACGTGCCTGTGGCCATATTTCCTTGGAACGTCAAAGCAAAAGACGTATGCCAGAAGTGAATGCATGGACTGAGTGGAGAAAAAAATATTTTGGATTGAGACAGGTTGAAATAAGAAGTTAACCCGAATGACAGATCATTCATCAATTCAAATATAAAGTGCCGAGCCATTCGATGCGTTGCCATGATGTTATATAAAATAGGTGTTGCCAATATCACTATCAAATGCAGTAATCTCCTTGCAGTGCAAAGCATTATAGTGGTGTTTGAGGTATCCCATTGGATAGTGCTGTTTCAACGCTTCCTTTATGAATTTTTTATCACTTTTGATACGATCATCCTTATAAGTATGCAATCTTGAGTTTCGTAGAAAATGATTTCTAACGATATTGCGGAAAATATTGGCGCTCAAGTTCGATATAAACGGGAACAAGGGGTCACAATCCTCCTTGGCCATTTGTTATTTCCCTGTTGGCACTTATATCATCTCTCGATCTTTTTTGATTTTCTTATATATATATATATATATATATATATACGGTATATAATTTTTTAAAGGAAACTAACATTCGTATTGAACCGAGCACTACGCAACAAACATGCAAGACTTTATATTATTTTAATATTAATGATTTATATTAAGAGTTTTATTTCATATTTTACTCATTTTTAATATAATTTTAATTCTTTCGCGGCGCATCCAACTATACTTCGCGGCGCACAGTTTGGGAAACACTGCTCTAACCAGTAGTCTGCTCGAGCCACGAACAAAACTTCAATTGAGAATAAATTGTATAAAGAAAGTATTGTGACGGGGTCTAAAATTCGCTTTCGAGTTTTCGAAGGGGATACCACGTTTCAAGCATCCCTGATCACGAATAGAACATTTTTGAGGTGATGTCTCTATGTGTGTGTGTGTGTGTGTGTGTGTGTGTGTGTGTGTGTGTGTGTTTGTGTGTGTGAAAGTATGTGTGTGTTTCAGTGAATTTGTGGAGACGATATCTCACGAACGAATAGAACGATTCGACTGAAATTTGGCACAAAAATCACAATCCGTGAATACTGGAAGCCTATTGGAGGAATTCTGAACATTCGATTGTGTTTAAAAACACAATCGAATGTTCAGAATCCTCCTATATTATCGAGTGAAATTTTGAAAAAATCATCAAAAAATCAAAACCTTTGATAAAGTTACGCAAATAGACATGTCTTATGTAATTTTTTCTTAGAAAACCATTGACCCAAACTGCAGGGCGTTAGCATTAACCGTTCTCGACATATTGCACATTTTTCAAATAAATTTATCAAAAAATGAAGTAAAATAAAAAAAACATTAACTCTGAAGAAACATGTTCATTTTTAATATGTAATATCATGCGATAAATTTGGTGATATCATTTTCGTGGATCTAACTCGTTCCATTCACGAGAAAAGATACTTTGAGTAATACTTTTGTATTTGAAAGCCAATAGTCATTTATCTGCTGTAAGAATAACTTATTTCTCCGGCTATAACGCTTGGCGAGATTTTAGGGATGAATTTGGCGGAATATCGCCAACTTGGCGACTTTTTAAAATGTTGACAAATTTACGAAAATCTCGCCAAATGGATAAAAACAAGAAAGATTAATCATGCATAAGCATTGATTATGGAACACTTTCCAACTTAAATGCAATTTCATTTAAAAATCTCTAAAATGTGATACATTCAGTGGTGATATTTTTTACATTATCACAGTACTACAGTAATTTATTATACTTAAATATTTAAAACTGTATCGAAATAAAAATCATCTGATTCTCTATGCAAAATCAATGAATATTTTATTCATATAACTTGTATTCCAGACTCCAGAGCTAAATAATTTTGAGCGAAAAAAATTCAGCAATTCTTATGTAACTCGCCTTACAATCGCTTGAGATATTTGCATTCTGTATAAGTTAAAATTAGGCTTCGTTGAAGAAATAATAAAAGTTTAGGAATCATTTAAAATCACAACTATTGCAATTGCGTAGGCGCGGAATTTAGATACACAGATAATATACAGATAATATATGTGTGTGCGTGTGTATGTATTCAAAGCATTGGAATCGTGCCGAAGATCGGAACTTGTATTTTCGAAGGATCTGCACGTTTTGGGACTTCCAGAACACGAAAAACTATTTTTAGGAAGACCTCCATGTGTGTAAGGGTGTATCTGTGTGTGTTTCTGTGTGTCTGTGAGGATATTGCATCCACTCTAACTTAAAAACTAATGGACCGAATTTAATAAAATTTGGTAGGTAAGTTTTTTGTGGGAAACCCTGATGTTCATTTGATTATAGTACGATTCGTAATAAAAGAATCTGCCGTCCTTACGAAATGTTCGGCAGAAATTCCCTTTATCCACTCTAGCTAAAAACTAATGGACCAAATTTAACCCAATTTGGTGTATAATATTTCAATAACCTACAAGTGATTTATATACCAAATTTAACAAAATTTGTTATATAAATCACTTGTAGGTTATTCTAGTACGATTCGGGAAAAAGGAACGGGCTTTTTTTGCGAAACGGCCCTCAAAAATTGTTAAATATAAAAATAAAAGACTACGTGTGCTCAATTATATCAATTAAATTCCTATTTTATACGTGATTTTTGACAACAAAAAGAATAAGACGAATTCCATTACTCTAGGACTAGCCGTTCTTGAGATATTTTTGTTTTTTTGCGTTTTCGCTACGTCACCTTTGACAATAACTCCAACTATCAAATGAGAACCAAAGTCAAGTTTAACGTGCAAATTCAATGTCATTTAAAATACTTATGGCTGTTATTTTGTGCAGCTAAACTCAAATTATTATTGAAGAAACAAAGAGAACGTGAATATGAGTCTGCAGGGAAAGACATGTGCTGCCCACATCGGAATTTTTAACAATATTACAACAATGATTTATAGAAAAGAACGCGGATTATTTGCAGGCCATTTCGAAAAAAATGTATATTTAAAAAATGTATATATTTAAAGATCCACCAAATTGTTGTAGAATGAAATGTTCTACAAATTTAAGCTGTATACCAAATTTTAACTCTCTAGGACGAAGGTAAGTGCATTAAAATCGCCATCAAATAAGTATATCATGAAAAGTTATGTTAAATTAAAAAAAAAAAAATTTGAACAAGAAAGATCAATCATGCATAAGCATTGATTATGAAACACTTTCCAACTGAAATGTAATTTCATTTAAAAATTTCTAAAATGTGATTCATTCAGTGGTAATATCTTTTACATTATCACAGTACTACAGTAATTTATTATACTTAAATATTTAAAACTGTATCGAAATATAAATCATCTGATTCTTTATGCAAAATCAATGAATATTTCATTCATATAACTTGTATTCCAGACTCCAGAGCTAAATAATTTTGTGTGAAAAAAATTCAGCAATTCTTATGTAATTCATTTACAATCGCTTGAGATATTTGCATTCTGCATATGTTAAAATTAGGCTTCCTTGAAGAAATAATAAAAGTTTAGGGATCATTTAAAATCCCAACTATTGTAATTGCATAGGCACGGAATTTAGATACACAGATAATACACAGATAATATATATGTGTATGTGTATGTACTCAAAGTATTGGAATCGTGCCGAAGATCGGAACTCGAATTTTCAAAGGATCTACACGTTTTGGGACTTCTAGAACACGAAAAAACTACTTTTAGGAAGACGTCTGTGTGTGTAAGGGTGTATCTGTGTATGTTTCTGTGTGTCTGTGTGGATATTACATCCACTCTAATTGAAAAACTAATGGACCGAATTTCATACAATTTGGTAGGTATGTTTTTTGTGGGAAATCCTGATGTTCATTAGATTATAGTACGATTCGTAATAAAAGAATCTGCCTTCTTTGCGAAATGGCCGCAGAAATTGCCTTTATCCACTCTAGCTAAAAACTAATGAACCAAATTTAACAAAATTTGGAGTAT
Source organism: Amaurobius ferox (assembly GCA_951213105.1). Taxonomy (NCBI): domain Eukaryota; kingdom Metazoa; phylum Arthropoda; class Arachnida; order Araneae; family Amaurobiidae; genus Amaurobius; species Amaurobius ferox. Next base: position 100,317,477 of record OX578152.1, read on the forward strand.
AATATTTCAATAACCTACAAGTGATTTATATACCAAATTTAACAAAATTTTGTATATAAATCATTTGTAGGTTATTCTACTACGATTCGGGAAAATGGAACGGGCTATTTTTGCGAAATGGCCAGCAAAAATCGTTATATATAAAAATAAAAGACTACGTGTGCTCAATTATATCAATTAAATTCCTATTTTATATGTGATTTTTGACAACAAAAAGAATGAGACTAACCCCATTACTCTAGGACTAGCCGTTCTTGAGATATTCCAGTTTTTTCGCGTTTTCGCTACGCCACCTTTGACAATAAGTCCAGCTATCAAATGAGAACCAAATTTAAGTTTAACGTGTAAATTCAATGTCATTTAAAATACTTATGTTGTGCAGATAAACTCAAATTATCATTGAATAAATAAAGAGAACGAATATGAGTCTGCAGAGAAAGACATGTGCTGTCCACATCAGAATTTTTAACAATATTACACCAATGATTTATAGAAGTGAACGGGGATTATTTTCAGGCCATTTCGAAAAAAATGTATGAACTATATTTAAAGATCCATCAAATTTTTGTCGAATAAAATGTTCAACAAATTTAAGCTGTGTACCAAATTTTAACTCTCTAGGACGTAGGAAAGTGCATATAAAATGCCATCAATTAAATTTATCATGAAGAGTTATATAAAATTTTAAAAAAATGAAAAATTGTTATCTACCAAATTTATTTTAAAATATAAAGCCACTCCCATATGCAAAACGTTTAAACAAATGGCGAGATATTTATTATATAATATCTCTCTCTTTTCTTTCTGGAAGATATCCCAAAGTCAGAATTTAATTGAATTTGTTTTTTTCCCTATATTAAATAATTTTTTTAATTAAAAAACTACTTAACATATTTTACTGAATTTTTTTTTATATATTCTATGGGATAATGTGAATATTTCCTAAAAATTTCGAAGCAATTCAAGAATTTTAAATTTACTTAAAAAATGTTTGAAAAATTAGGTCCCATAGGGTTCAATGTATTTCATTTTTTCAACCCGGGTTCAATAAAAAACTAATTGGGTGATATTATTTATTTATATTCCCATAGGTCCTACAGACCGTCTGAACAACATACTAAAATTTCATTTTGATAAACTCATTTTTACGGCAGTTATCGTGCTAACGGACAGACAGACAGACAGACAGACAGACAGACAGAATGAACAAAGTCATAAACACTTTTCAACTTTGTTGTAAAGTGTTAAAAATTGTTACCTATCAAATTTATTTTGAAATGCAAAGCCTCTCTCATATATATACTAATTAAACGCTTGGAAAGATATTATTTATATAATATAACCATTTTTTCTTTCTGGAGGATATCGCAAAAGTCAGAGTTTAAATGAATTCGTTTTTCTCCCTATATTAAATAATTTTTAATTAAAAAACTACCTAACATATTTTACTGAAATTTTTTTTATATATTTTATGGGATAATGTGAATATTTCCTAAAAATTTCGAAGCTATTTGTGAATTTTAAATGTACTTAAAAACTGTTTGAAGAATTAGGTCTCATAGGGTTCAATGTATTTCATTTTTTCAACCCGGGTTCAATAAAAAACTAATTGGGTGATATGGTTTATTTATATTCCCATAGGTCCCACAGACCGTCTAAAAAGCATACTAAAATTTCATTTTGATAAAGTCATTTTTACGGCAGATATCGTGCTAACGGACAGACAGACGGACAGACAGATAGACAGACAGAATGAACAAAGTCATAAACACTTTTCAACTATGTTGTAAAGTGTTAATGACGCTACATCAATGAAAATGACGACTAATTGTAGGAAATTCAATATCTTGGAAAGAATATAAGTATCTAAGAATACCATTTTTTTTAACACTTTACAACATAGTTGAAAAGTGTTTTTGCTTTATTCATTCATTCTGTTTGTCTGTCTGTCTGTCTGTCCGTTAGCACGATAACTGCCGTAAAAATTATTTTATCAAAATAAAATTTTAGTATGTTGTTTAGACGGTCTGCCGGACCTATGGGAATATAAATAAATAATATCACCCAATTAGTTTTGAATTAAACCCGGGTTGAAAAAATGGAATACATTGAATCATGGGACCTAATTTTTCAAACATTTTTTAAGGAAATTTAAAATTCACAAATTGCTTCGAATTTTTTAGGAAATATTCAAATTATTCCATAAAATGCATAAAAAAATTTTCAGTAAAATATATTAGGTAGTTTTTTAAATAAAAATTATTTAATCTATGGAGAAAAACAAATTCAATTAAATTCTGACTATTGCTATATCCTCCAGACAGAAAATAGAGATATATTATATAATAAATATCTTTTCAAAAGCTTAATTACTTTGCATATAAGATAGGCTTCACACTTCAAAATATGTATGGCTGATAACAATTTTTCAAAATTTTAAATAAAATAAATTATTATAATATTGTGATGAATGAAACGCTGCTTTTATATAGAGGCGATTTATATTTCGGTGACGTCATTTGAATAAAGTTCATTTGTTTGCGATGGAGTTTCAAATATAATAAATTATTGTAGTAGTATGATAATTTAAAAAATATTAGCGATGAACGTATCGAATTTTAGAGATGTTTAAACCAGGCAATTTATATTTCATTTGACTGAAGTTCATTGTCTTCGATGAAGTTTTCAAATATAATAAATTTATGTAGTTTTGTGATAATTTAAAAAATATTACCGAGGAATGTATTGCACTTTAGAGATACTTATATAAAATTGCATTGAAGTTGGAAAGTGTTTCATAATCAGTGCTTTATGCTTGATTGATCTTTCTTGTTAACTGTAAAAGTAGTAAATTCATTGCATTATGTAAGGAAAGTCATGTGCTGCCCACATCAATTTTTTAGTTTAGAATTATATATAAAGAGGATAAAAACATATTTAATATATAGTTCAAATTTCTATTGTAATTTATAACAGAAAATTGATTTACTCGATTTATTACACTCGACTTTTCCCTCTTATATATAAAATTTTAAATTGAAATGCTGCGTTTCAGGACTTTTTTCTGTCTCTGATTCTTTTCCATGATGTGCAGTATAAGCAAGGGAATGTGGAAAAAAAATATTTTAAACCGATATTCATCCAAATTAAAACAAGCGGGTGATTACTTTCCCTGCAATGCATGGTAATGTATAGGGAAAGTATTGGAATGAAGCCTCTAGAACACGAAAAAACTATTTTTAGCATGACGTCTTAGCGTGTGTGTGTGTGTGTCTGTCTGTCTCTGCAATGTATGTATCCACTCAAACTGAAAAACAAATTGACCAAATTTCATAAAATTAGGCTAAATTGACCAAATTTCATTAAATTTCTTAAAGTTACTTATGGGTGACCCTGGTGCTGATTTGATTTCGGTAGGATTCGAGATGAAAATAACCCGCCTGTTTTTGAAAAACGGCACTCAAAAATCGCATGTATCCACTCTAGCTAAAAAACTTATCTTCCAATTTTCACAAAATTTAGTAGATAAGTCATTGTAAGGTTACTCTGGTTCTGATTAGAATTTGGAATGATTCGGGAAATCACAACTTTTTTTTTTTTTTTTGCAAAATGACCCGCAAAAATCATTAATATCTATAAAACATCGGATGTGGGCAGCACATGATTTTCCTTATATAATGCATAATGCAATGAATTTACTCCTTTTACAGTCAATAAATAATGTACGATAAGGTACACGGTACTTTCTTTTTAATGTCGAATTGTACATTTTGCAATTTTACGGATGACAAAATGTAAAACTATTTCAAAGTACCGAATTAAGTTATATTTCGCGCAACTCTAATTAAACAATTATCAATATTGATAGCATCCTCAATAAGCGATATAGTCCATATATTAAAATATTTTAATAATTAATTCATCAATTAGGCGTCATTTTCATTAATTTAGTGTCATTTTTGTAATTTTGACGATACGTTCGTCAATCTGGGACGAAATATCGCCAAGTTCGAAATACACTCCTAGATTACTCTCTAAGTTTATAAAATACATCACCAAGTGTGATTGACAAACGCAGGAAAGAACATTTCTTATATATTAGAAGGTATGCCTGTCATGTGGCGGAAATCTGAATTTGCTAAACATTACTTCTCATCTGGAGTCATCTTTATCAATTTGGCAACATTTTTGTCATTTTGGCAACATATAAAATAGTCGCCAAATTGGTGACGTTCGACTAAATTTCTCACCAAGCGTTGTGGACGAGCGGACGGAGAAATGGGTTATTCTTATGTTATTTCCAAGATATTGAACTTTCATCAATTAGTCTTCATTTCATTGATTTAGAGTTGATTTCATCAATTTGAATAAATTTTATCAATTGGGTGACATTTTCGTCAATTTGGCAACATTTAAAAAGTCAGCAAGTTGAAGATAGTCCGACAAATTCGTCAGCAAAATTTTGTCAAATGTTACAGACGGAAAAATAGGTTATTCTTATAGTAGATTCTTATGTTCTTTCCAAGATATTGCATTTTCGTCAATTAGTCGTCATTTGCATTGATTTAGCGTCATTTTTATCAATTTGGCGACATTTTTGTTAATTTGGCAACATTTAAAAAATCTAGCAAAGTTGACGACATTCCGCCAAATCAGTCGCCAAAATCTCGACGCGTAATGGACGGAGAAATAAGTTATTCTTATAGTAGATAAATGATTATTGGCGTCCAAATACAAAAGTATTACCCAAAGAATCTTTTCTCACGACTGGAAAGAGCTAGATTCACGAGAATGATGTCAATAAATGTATCTAATGATATTAAATTTGAAAAGTGAACATATTTCACTATAGTTAATAATTTATTTTTATTTAATGTGATTTTTTGATAAATTTATTTGAAAAATAAACAATAACTCGAGAAAGGTTCACGCTAGTGTTTTAAAATTTGTGTCAATCGTTTTCTAATGAAGAATTACATAAGAAATGACTATTTGCGTAACTTTATTAAAAGTTTTAATTTTTTGGTTATTTTCTCAAAATTTCACTCGAAAATTTAGGGGGTAACTAGCGATCACTATCTTACAAGATCGCTAAACACCTGTCATGTAACTGTTACAACAAATAAATGCTGAACTAATTTCACATAACAGCCACTACTATTCTCAAACTATTGACGATATCCACAGTCTAGTGTTGCTCGTATCGCGTCAACTTCCCTCTAACTGCGTGATGAGTTCGTTTTTAGACTCTCTACAGAAACTTCTAGAAATCTGTTATATCTCGTAAAATATTCGTTATTTCGAGGTGTTTCTCGATCCTTTGAAAATGTGCCGAATGTCGTCAAATTGGTGACAAATAGCCAAATCTGGAATCCTATTTCGAGTTTCCGCATAGCGCAACCTTAGATTCACGCTATAGGAAAGTTTGCTTGTACGGGTATTTTCTCCGTCTGGTTTTCAAAATAGACTCCAGTGAGAGCATTTTGCACGTTTGTAATAATATTCACTAAGATGTCTTCTGTGGCCATTAACTGCCATCCAGAATTAACCTTGTTGTCTCGTTCAAGCAGAAAAAAAAGGAAAAGTTTCAATTCTGTTTAAAATTAGCTATACAATAGACACATAAGACGCATTCATCCATCTCATCTCAAATCCACTTAAAAGATAGAATTTTCCAGCCACGTAATTAAATATAGTACATAGTTTGGTATATATTATGTTACTTTATTCTTCAATCATTCATTAAAATTTTCTTCTCAAATAGTTTGAATGAAATTCGGTATAAAACAACCGGTAAGAAAAATTCTACATTATTCACTTAAGATTAATTATTTTGCTGCTCTGATTCTGCGATAGCGTTCAACACCTTGAAGTGGGGGGGGGGGAAATGGTGCCTTTCCCCTCAGTCATCATCCCCCATGTTTAAAAGAGTAATTAAGAATTGAAGAGTCATTTACGAATTGTCAAATAGTATGCACTACTAAAATGTGTACTCAGTGTCTAATACTATTTTAATTATTTTAATAATTATTTTTCATAATGTAAAGTTAATACTATTCTAATTAGTTTAATAATTATCTTTCATAATGTAAAGTTAATACTATTTTAATTAGTTTAATAATTCTCTTTCATAATGTAAAGTTTTAGAGAAGTTGAAGTTATCGATGCAGCTGCATTTATTCACGTGTATGGGTATATTCCTGTCCTTTATGTCAAAAGCTTGAAGTGGCTCTATTTTAGGCACATGAGTGGAAACTGTAAGTTAAGTAACTGCTGATGTGGTCTATCTTCCTTAAAAAGTTACTCACTTAGACGCATAAGTCACTGGGAAGCAGTACATAATTTAATTACCTGCTAATGTGTTAATTTGCATCTGGATAAGGCTTTTACGCAGGCAACAAATCAATCTAAACATATATAAAAAAATCTGATGTGGGCAGCACGTGACTTTCCTTATATAATGCAATGCATTTACTACATTTACAGTTAAAAAAAATGTTATTCTTATAGTAGATACTTAAATTTTTTCCAAGATAATAGATTTTATTCAATTAGTCTTCATTTTCATTGATTTAGTGTAATTTTTAACCATTTGGCGAGATTTTCGTCAACTTGGCAACATTTAAAAATACCGCCAAGTTGGCGACATTTCGCTAAAATCGTCGTCAAAATCTCGCCAAGCGTTATGAACGGAGAAATAAGTTAGTCTTACCGCCGATAAATGACTATTGTCGTTCAAATACAAAAGTATTACTCAAAGTATATTTTCTTATGAATGGAACGGGTTAGATCCACGAGAATGATGTCACCCAATTTATCGCATGATATTACATATGAAAAGTGAACATGTTTCTTTACAGTTGATATTTCTTTTTAATTTATGGGATTTTTTGATAAATATATTTAAAAAATGTGCAATATCTAGAGAACGGTTCATGCTAGCATTCTAAAGTTTATGTCAATCGTTTTCTAAGGAAAATTTATATAAGAAATGTCTATTTGCGTAACTTTATTAAACATTTTGATTTTTTGATGATATTTTCAAATTTTCACTCGAAACTTTAGGGGGTTCTGAACTTTCGATTGTGTTTTAAAACAATAGGTTTCCAGTATTTACAGATTGTGATTTTTGTACTAAATTTCATTCGAATCGCTTCATTCGTTCGTGAGATATCGTCTCCACAGACTCACTGACTTACACACACACACATACATTCACACACACACACACATACATCACTTCAAAAATTTGCGTTTCGTGATGCTTGAAACGTGCTCTCCCGTCGAAAACTCGAATTTGAATTTTCGACCCTGTCACAATACTTTCCTTATACATTATGTATATATGGAAGTAAAAATGTTTTCAGGCAAGTTTAAAATAATTTAAATAGAGCGAATTAACGAAACAAACTGCTGAATAGATTACGTGTTTTAAGCATCAACAAATCAACAACTTTCTCAACAATGCTGTGTCTGTCTTTGAAGTCGGTAACTCTTGGACAAATTGAAACATTCACTTGAAATTTGATGCAAGTTTTGTATGCTTTAAATATAAGAGGCACATACATACTAATTAGGCAATATTCTACAGCTTTGGATCGGCTTTTGTCGTTTATCTCATTGTGTTGCCGAGTCCATTATTGTAACCTTTTAAATTATCCAATTCTCTTGAAAAGAGTGCTGCAATCCTTTTTATTCCATTATGTATTTTTACTTTAATATACAGAGGGCACAAAACTCATAGGCTTTTACTTACAAAATTTCCCCCTATCTTATAAACATGATTCACATATTACCTAAAATATCTTCTGTGATAGTTATATACCATCCAGAATTACCATAATTGTTTTGGTCAAACAGAAAGAAAATATAAATTTAGATTTTGCTTAAAAATAGCGGTAAGACACACACATCAGACGCATTCATCCACCTTATCTCGAATCCATTTTAAATATAGAATCGCCCAGTGATGCAATAAATTACAGTAACCTGGTCTAAATTATTACTTTCATTATATACATAATGTATAAGGAAAGTATTGTGACGAGATCGAACATTCGAATTCGAGTTTTCGATGGGAGAGCACGTTTCAAGCATCCCTGATCAGGAATCAAACATTTTTGAGGTGATGTCTGTGTGTGTGTGTGTGTGTGTGTGTCAGTGAGTCTGTGGAGACAATATCTCACGAAGGAATGGAGCGATTCGAATGAAATTTGGTACAAAAATCACAATCCGTGAATACTGGAAACCTATTGTTTTTAAACACAATAGAATGTTCAGAACCCCCTAAATTTTCAAGTGAAATTTTGAAAAAGTCATCAAAAAATCAAAATCTTTAATAAAGTTACGCAAATAGACATTATGTAATTTTTCCTTCGAAAACGATTGACAAACTTTAGAGCGCTAGCATGAACAGTTCTCGAGATATTACACATTTTTCAAATAAATTTATTAAAAAATCCCCTAAATTAAAAAAATATATTAACTGTTGAGAAACATGTTCACTTTTCATATGTAATATCATGCGATAAATTGGGTGACATCATTCTCGTGGATCTAGCTCGTTCCATTCATGAGAAAAGATGCTTTGAGTAATACTTTTGTATTTGAACGCCAATAATCATTTAGCTACTATAAGAATAACTTACTTCTCCGTCCATAACGCTTGGCAAGATTTTTGCGACGGATTTGGTGGAATATCGCCAACTTGGCGACTTTTTAAAATGTTGCCAAATTAACGAAAATCTCGCCAAATAGATAAAAATGACGCTAAATTAATAAAAATGACGACTAATTAACGAAAATTCAATATTTTGGAAGGAATATAAGTATGTACAATAAGAATAACCTATTTTTTTTTTTTGCTGTAAATGTAGTAAATTCATTGCATTATATAAGGAAATTCATGTGCTGCCCACATCAGATTTTTTTACTTTATCTTCAATCATTCTTTGATTTTTCCGCCTCAAATAATTTTGAATGAAATTTGGCATGAAACGTACCCTAAGAAAAATTTTGCATAATTCATTAAATATTAATTATTTTACTTCACTGAGTTTAGGATTCTTGTTCTTTTCATCATAAATATGCATAAAACAAGCATAGATTTGAAACAATTGAGCATACATTATCCTATTTTAGATTTCGACGATATTTTTGACGATATTTAGATTTTGACGAAAGAAAGGCAGGGTCTTTTATCCCGAAACGTACTAAAATCTAATCAGAACCAGGGTAGGCCCCAAGTTTTAAAATTTTGTTAATTAGTTTTTGAGTTAGAGTGGATACCTTCAATGCTCAGACTGACATATACAGACATACACACAGCCGCTACGCTATAAACAGTTTTCGTGTTCCACATGTCCTAAAGTGTGTAGATCTGCCGAAATCTTGCGATTTTTGACTAGATTCTAGTACTTTCCGTATACATTACCCTGCATTGCAGGGAAAGTAAAAATCTGATGTCGGCAACACATGACTCCTATTCATTTTCATATATTTTATTTTCTGATGCATTAAATTGAGTTTTATTGTGGAAAATAACATGCGTACTTTTCTTAGGCTATATCTAATTTACATTTGTAAGATATTTTTGTTTCATTTGACAGCGTGCAGAGTCCACTTCGACAAGATGAGTTTGTTATTTTTTTCAAAGTTGCTTAATGATAGACCGTCATATGACCAGTACGAAGGTCCGTGGTTCGAAACCCGGGTGGCGCAGCAAGACACTTTAAAATCTTTCAGTTAATAAAATTAAACAAAACTAAAATATCTTGAGTATAGTTCATCTTAGAGTTATGGGGTCAGTGTCATTCGCTTTTCTTTAAAAATTTGCACGAAGAACAAGTACTTAATTAATATATTTCAGCAATTGTAGTCATTTATTTTAGATCTTTGATCTTTTACGGAGCATTTCGCAAAAAAAAGGTTGATTATATTTCCCAAATCATGCCAAAATCTAATGAGTATCAGGATAACCCTCAAGGGACATAACTACTCAATTTTTAGACATTTTATTAAATAGTTTTTTAACTACAGTAAAAAGCGCCCTTAGTTCCTCAAAATTAAAAACCTTAACCATCTCGAGAACGGTCCATCTTAGAGGTATGGTCTTATTCTTATTTTCGTCAAAAGTTACGTATAAAACAAGCATTTAATTGATACATTTTTAATATTTTATTTTAGATCTCGAATATTTTTGCGGACCATTTTGCAAAAAAGGCATTCTTTTTGTTTCCTAATCGTAGCAAAATCAAACCAGAAACACGGTAACCCACAAGTGACTTATTTACAAAATCCTGTGAAACTTGATTCATCAGTTTCTGAGATAGAATGGATACATATAATTTTTGCGGGCCATTTTGCAAAGGAGTGCAGGTTCCTTTTTACTGAATTGTATCAAAATTTAATCAGATCCCACATTGATTTCCCTATCAAATGTCGTAAAATTTGGTCAATTAGTTTTCACCTAGATTAGATACATACGATTTTTGAGGGCCATATCGTAAAAAAAGGGATTTTACCTTTATCCCGTATCCTACCAATATCCAGTCAGCATCAAAACCATCCCAAAGCAACTTGCCTACCAAATTTTATAAAGTTTGGTTAACTGGATTTTATTTAGAGTGATTACATTAATTGCACAGACAGACAGACATACAGATGCATAGATTCGCAAACACACACTGACGTCATGCTAAAAATAGTATTTTCGTGTTCTGGGGTACTCGAAACGTGTAGATCTGTTGCAAATTCGAGTTGCGATTTTCCAATACTTTCCTGAAACATTACCATGCACTGTAGGGAAAGTAATAAAAGATCGCTGTTGCATCACGTTTCTGAGTTTCACAATTTGAAATCTAATTTTTTCGTCACTTTTTCACAGTTGAATGAATATGAAACGATTTTGATTGAGTTGTGCAATTCAAAGCTTACAGTAATTATTTTTTCCACTTTCACCATTGAAGACCTGCTGTCCGTCATATGCGTGCAGAAATGAATTCTGAAAGACTTTTTTGTATTATAGTGATTATGGATATATTGGGTGTGGCTGTAAGTATATTATGTTTAATCATAGTTATAAGGGGGTGGGTATCGATGAAGATAAACTGATGTATCTTCGCATCGATACATTTTTATACAAGTACTGCTCAATTCGACGATAGCGATCTATCCAGTTGATCGTCATGGTTTGTCAAGTCGATCTTTGGATTAGTTTAGGGAAAATTAAGAGTTTTGCATTGACCTTTACGGGAATAAAATCAAATTTTGTCTTAAATCTATCATTAAGGAAACAAGTGACGTTAAATATAGATATATTTTGATTAAAATTTTATTTTAAGTGGCGTAGTAAACAGAAATTATTAAAAGATAGTTTGGAAACAGTTTATAAATATATTAAATTAAATCAATGTATTTAATTTCTCTCTCTTTCTCATTCGTTCTATTTTACTCTCTCTCTCTGTATTTCATTCTATATTTCACAATCCCTCTCAAATCCCATGATACGTCGATATCTCGTATCGATACAGTTTTATACAAGTGATTCTCAACTCGTCGATAGCGATCTACCCAATCGATCGGCAGGGTTTGTCAAGTCGATCTTTGGATTAGTTTAGAGAAAATTAATAGTTTTACGTTGTCCTTTACGCGAACAAATATAAAATTTTGTCTTAAATCTATCATTAAGGAAATAAGTGAAATTAAATATAATTATATTTTGATTAACATTTCATTTTAAGTGTTGTAGTAAACAGAAATAATTAAAAGATAGTTTGGAAACAGTTTATAAATATATTAAATTAAATTAATTTATTTAATTTCTCCTTCTTTCTCTTTCGTTCTAAATCACTCTCTCTTTCTGTATTTCACTCTATATTTCACAATCCCTCTCAAATACAATCTATTTCATAATCCCTCTCATGATACATCGATATCTCGTATCGGTACAGTTTTATACAAGTGATGCTCAACTCGTCGATAGCGATCTACCCAGTCGATCGTGAGGGCTTGTCAAGTCGATCTTTGGATTAGTTTAGTGAAGATGAAGAGTTTTGCATAGTGCTTTACGGGGAAAAAATGTAATTTTATCTTATATATCTCTTTAAGGGAACGGGTGAGGTTAATTATAATTATATTTTGATTAACTTTTCATTTTAAGTGTTACAGTAAACAGAAATAATTAAAATATAGTTTTTAAACAGTTTAAGAATGCATCTATAATGTCCCCCTGTTTTTTTCTTTCTGTTTCACACACCCTCTTTCTCTTTTTGACTCTCCCTCTCTATTTTACATCCTCTCTTTATTTCACTTCCCCTCTCTCTCACTCTCTATATCTCTCCTCTTGAAAATTTTCGGATTAGGTGGTTGAGTTCTTCATCTACCTTAAATACGCCGCTACTGATACGTATGCTAAATATAGATCGAAGCCGATCTTAAGCTTAATTGCATGTTAAAAGTTAATCTCGATGTTCTGAAGGTTGGGAACCACCGGTTGCATTTGATAAAGTTTATGTATCGAAAACTACCAGTGTAGCTTTTGATACTTACCGTATAAACGATTTTTCTTAATTTGCGATCCAATTTTATTCTCAATGAATTTGAATTTTAGAAAAATTATAAGGAAGAATTTCATCCTACGTACATAAACAAATTATCATTTTGATAAACGGCATTTTACGGGACCTTATAGCTTGTTTTGGAAACGTTGAAAATGTGGACGTTTTTAAAATATCTTAACAGAAGAAAATACGATGATTCTTTTTACTTTCCTCATATACTTAGTATAATGTATAAGGTAAGTTTTGTTACGGGGTTGAAAATTCGAATTCGAATTTTCGCCGTTTCAAGCATCTCTAAACACGAATCGGGCGTATTTGATGTGATGTCTGTGTGTATATGTATGTAAGAGATACTTTGGAGACGATATCTCCGGAGCGACTAGAGAGATTCAAACTAAATTTGGTAGAAAATATACATTCAGTCAATACTGGAAGCCTATCGTTTTAAACGCAATATCATGTTCAGAATAACCCCAAATTTTAAACTGAAATTTTGAAAAAAATGATTAAAAAATCAAAACTTTCAACAAAGTTAAGTATATAAACATTTCTTATAAAATTCTTTATTAGAAAGCGACTTTAAAACTCTTCCGAAAAGAAAGAACCGTTCTCGAGATATTGCACATTTTTCATATTAATTTATCAAAAAATAACATAATAAATATATTAACTATTTTGAAATATAGTCCCTTTCATATGTAATATCTAATATTATTTTTGTTAATATTATTTTCGTGGTTCTACAGCGTTCCATTCACTGGGAGAAGATACTTTGTGAAATAGTTTTGTATTTGGACAACAACGGTCATTTATCTACCATGAGAAAAACATTTTTCTCCATCCAAAATGCATGACGACACTTTGGCGATGAATTTTGCAGAATATCGCCAACTTATCTGCAATTTTTTAAATCATCAAAAAAATCAACGCTATCAATAACATTACGCAAATAATCATTTCTCATATAATTTTTGATTAGAAAATGATTGACATAAACTTTAGATTGCTAGCATGTACCATTCTCGAGATATTGCACATTTTTCCAATAAATTTATCAAAAAATCACATGTAATTAAAAAAAGAATTATTAACTACTTCTAAATATGTTTGTTCACTTTTCATATGTAATATTATGTGATAAATTTGTTAATATTACATTTGTTTATCTAACCATTCACGAGAGAAGATATTTTGAGTAATAGTTCTGTATTTTGACGCCAATAGTCATTTATCTACTATAAGAATAACCCATTCCTCCGTCCATAACGCTTGGCCATATTTTGGCGGAATATCGCCCACTTGATGAATTTTAAATGCTGTGAAATTGTCTTAATGTTTTAATATTGATAAAAATATCGCCAAATCGATAAGAAAATGACGCTAATTCAATGAAAATAACGACTAATTGATGAAAATTCAATATCTTAGGAAAGTACATAAAAATCGACTATAAAAATGGCGCATTTCTCCGCCCCTTCGTCCGTAACGCTTGGTGAAAAATGTGGTTCGATGTCGCCAACTTGGCGACTTTTTTAAATATAGCAAATTGACAAAAATTACTTGAAATTAATAAAAATGACGCCAAACGATCGTTAATGTTTTGAAAATTTATAATTCCGTCATATAACTGACTTCTAGTATATAAGAAATGCTCTTCTCACCGTTTGTCTGTAACGCTTGCTGATACATTTGAAGAACTTGGCGATATTTCTAGTTAAATACCACCAATCTGGCGATATCTTGCCCCACCTTGTTAAAAATATCGTTAAAATTTCAAAAATGACCGCAATTTTAAGAAAATGACGCCTATTTGATGAATTATTAAGATATTTAGCATATGGACTATATTGCTTATTGAGAATGCTATCGATATTGATAAATGTTACAGTTGCGTGAAATATTTAATTAAGTCAATTCGGTACATAGATGTAATTCAGTTTGGGTACACCTAAATAGTTTTACATGTTGACATCTGGAAAACGCGCCAAATGCACAATTCAACGTTAAAAATACTGCGCCGTGGATCTGATACACCATTTTTTCAGGTAACCTGGCATCTCTGGGCCCCATTAGAGTTATATCCGACCCCCTATGGATGGCCTTTTTTGTAAAGCGTCACTTTAACTATTGTAACTAAAGTAAAAGAAATTGCTTTTAGTAGAATAAGTCCTGTGTTGCTCATATCAGGTTCTAATCATTTGTACTGTGGTTGTCTGTTACAGGTTTTTGAAAGAAAGAAAACGGAAGACCCTTGTAGTAAGTATAGATTTGATTTCTACTGCAAAATATGTTCCTTATATGTTCTCTGGATATTATACATATATGATATGTTCTCTGGTTTATATACTACATATGCTTTGGAGAAAATACAACTTATGCATTTACATTAATTCAAGATGTGCTAACTAGTAGTAACTTTCAATAAGAAAGCAATAACACAAGCGCTTACGCGTTTATTTTCTTGTTTGGAAAATATCGCGTGTTTTATATGAAACTTGTCATATTGTCAAACAGTCGAAACAGATTGTCGCTTTTCGAAATTGATCTTATTTTTTGCCTTTCACGTATAGTGTTTTTTTAAATAAATTGCTTTTAATAATTTAAGGTATCTTTATTTTAAAAATTTGTACAGCGCTATTTTTTAAAGTGTTCGCTTTTTTAAAAATTTAAACGTTCCCATCATATTCATGGAATCTGCAGCTTGTTCGCAGTATGGCATGGTGCGTTGTCTTATTGAAAGGTGCCATTTCTGGAAACAAACACAGTCGCTATAAAGGAGAGCCCTTAGTCTGCAATGATGTTCAGGTGATTGCCAGTTTTCAGAGTTTTTACTACAGGGTTGAGGGGTCCCAGTGCACCACAAGAAAATATTTCCCAGACTATCAAATTTCTACCACCAGCCTAGATGCGTCTCACTGTGCATCCAGATGCTAAGGTTTCTTTGGATAAATGGCGCACATAAACCTTCTCGACCACTTGGTGCACTAGAAATCAGGATTCGTTGGACCATACTTTTTCCAATTATCTATGTTCCAATTGCTATGATTATTTTCCCACTGCAGGTGTGTACACACTGAGCATGCACACAGGAATGAGTCTGCGGCTACAGAAACCAATATCCAACACTGTACGATGAACTGTGTGTATGGACACATTGGCCCCATTGCTATTATTGAAATTACTTGCGATGTCCCTCACAGTAAATATCCTGCCTCTCTGGACAAGACGAGTTGGCGCTGAGCTTTGCCATAATTGAGGCGTGGCCGTCCCAGGCCTTGTTGATGGCTTTAAACGCCACCTGTTTCAGACGATCTATGATACATACCAACTACTGCAGAATGCAAACATCTTACCAGCATAGCTGATTTTGAAATGCTCTTACCTTTGTGTCGTGCCATAACGATTGCAAAAATCTGATGAATCCTTTTCCGTTTTCCGAAGTACTGACTGCGAAAGCATCAACTCTGGTTTTACTTCAGATTCCTGATCTTTGACATGTGCTGTAATTTGGCTGCTGCACACCCATTTGAATATCGCACAGATGGTTTTAATGTTTTAGCTCGTCAGTGTATATATATAGATTATTCAATGTAAATTTAAGAGTTACATAAGAAATAAAAAATAATAATAATATAATATAATTTATTTAGCTAAAAATTAAGCAGTAGGCTAGAAAATTGCATCGCTATCTTAATTTTTAAAAACAGTTAAAAGAAGTACCAATAAATAATATTATAAAATTTTGTCAGCCTCTGTGAAGAGTAATAAAATACTTAATCCCTAAAAATTCGGACAATTAAAAGGCAGATGGTACAAATTAATTTCTCATCAACGGTAAATTCAAGGTACGCGTGCTAGACATGACACACGTGCCAGACGTGGCACGTAAATAATTTTCGGCGGCACGCAGAATAATTTAATGCATAAAGTCATGCGAGAGAAAGTGAAATAATTAAACTATGCTCCTTGATGCTACAGGACGTTCAACGGTTAGAAACAGGTTGCCAAAAGAAGATGACAGACAAGCATGCATCCTTACAATCGTCAACATAACAGCCTGATATAAAAAAGCTTGCAAATAACAAGAAACAAAAGACTTTGAATAAAAAATATATTTTGTATTATATCTATATGTGTACCATTATTTGGTCATTGATATTTGTACTAATCCGCTATTGTACCATTTTCACACATTCAATAAATATTGTTATATGTACCTACATAAGTACTGTCACGTGGATAAAATCACACATATATTTTGGTTTTACCTTGGCACGCTTGCTAAATTATATTTGCCCATCCCTGAATTATAAGTACGAAAAATACATACTCAATAGTCAAATGTCCTTGAATATCCCCATTACGCACTCAATTATAATTAAGTACTTAATAATTTTATACATGTAATAATACGAATCTTTAAAACATGTTTTTATATTCCTTCTAATGACGCTTTAATTAATTCTGTTCAAACTGAATTCCGTCAGCAATAATGAGCATTTGAATACGAGAAAGAATATTACCACGTACTTGGACAGTCATTGGAGGTTTATCAGTGTTATAGTATCTGATGTTACGACTATTTGGAACATATTTATTATTTTTTCCATATAAGTATTTTCTGCGTTCCTGATGCTGTTCTTTACCCGTTTGAAAATGCTCTACAATTCAATAAATATATTCGTTAGTCTGTCTCGCTTTATTGCTATCTCGTTAGTTACACTAACTTTCTAAATTCTCGGCTAGGGGCGCTTTAATCACTTTTATCCAATCAGGCACAAATAAAGGTGTAAAGTCATTGACTCTTCCTTACAAACGTTTTGGGATACCTAATGGCTTTCCTAGGAACTTTGTGTATAGGTTCCGGTCTGCACCCACTAGTACATAAACTCCATTTGTAGATCCTAGTCTAGAAAACAGGTCATATACGGAAAAGTATATTACATCCCTCCCCCTGCGTTATCAATCATGCTACAATAATCAAGAGATTTAGTGGCGATAATAGTAATGCTAAATAATAATGCTACTGATATTGTGGTTGACAAATTTGGTATGGCCGCGTCGTATCAAATCTTACTGCAGTATTTCCCACTGCAAAACCCCTCTTGTCAGTTTATTTTTCTTTTAAACAATCAATATGTATACTGAAATAAATAAATAAATATATATTTTGAGACTGGAAAGACAGTTCATAGGCCTTTGAAGTGTTTCTGTGTCATTTAGGGTAAAAGCAGGGAAGAAAGCGCCCATCTTTTTATCACGTCTATCCTTGCAAATGTCTGATGAATATCATGTATATTAAAATCACCTATTGTCAGATATCTTGTAAGAAGTATGAGTCATGTAAGTTATCTTCCGATAATGTTTCTGAATACTGTGTTTTGTTATTTTAGAATGCGGCATAGGTAACGGTGACCATTCTTTAACGGTTAATGATGAATTTATGATTATTAATGGAGCGACAGTGAAACCATCATATAGGTTCCCATGGATGGTAAGTTATTTATTTATTCTACAATGAACACAGAAAATCGAAATTTCTTGAAGGAGCCTTCATGGTGGTAAGCGTTATGTACACTTTATTTTGAACGGAACTGTGAAGTATTTTTGCACGCACCTTCTTAAAATCAGACTAATTTTCGGGATAACCGAATGGGACATCTCCACAACCGGTAGTGGAAATCTTTAGTGAATCCTCTTACCTCCTTTGGAATTTAATCCATTTGAGCTATCCATAGCAGATATCCATAGCAGGCTCTATACATAGCAGATTCTGAGAAATCGATGTTTATAGGAAAATGTTTCAACGGGAAGTGGAAATTCTCAATGAACTCACTTCCAAAATTTGCTGAAAATTTTTTCTCAGTCATCGTCTATGTTGTACAATGGCTTTTGAAAAATATATCTTTTAATGAAAACTTTTGGTTAGACTGTAAATTTGCTGGCTACCAAAGAAATTTTTTTAAACCGTTAGTGGAGTTTTTTACTCCCTCTGGAATTCGATGCTGGAACCAGATCAGTTATCATTTACGTTCTATCTGTAACCAATCTTAAGCGATAGATGTTTCAATGACAATTTTTAGAACCAGAAGGGGGAAGAGGAATCTACAGTGGAAATCACACTAAGTCTCCTATATATGCAGGCTGACGCAACCTCCATTTTGACTCCAACGGTAACAAAGTAATTTATATTGAAATTTGTAATTTATATAATGATTTATATAGTAATTTATGTAATAATTTGTAATTTATAACGAACAAAGTAATTTATAATGATAATCCTGAATGAACCCCATTCACCCTCAAGAATTGTACACTTAATCCATATCAGCCATGATCTAATTTATATTTATAGGTGAATATGAAAAATATATTTTTCAAGGAAAATGTTTGGCAGGAGAATTTCTTAGCAATGTTCGAAGAGTTTGTTAGTAACTAGTAAAAAATATTGGCTCATTATTTTCCGATTATTATTTGGTTATTTTACTTTATAATTTCTTTCAATTTTCAGAGAAACAATGAAAATCATTTCTTTCATGGGCTTGTTTCTTTTATCACCATTATTACTTTTTTTTTCTGTAAAAACTAGTATAATGTAAGCATTTAAATTTCAATTGCAGAAGTGTTTGTGTCATAAACAATAAATGTTTCTCAAATTATTGTCCTTGTGTCACCCAGATTCCTTATTCGGTGCTACTTATTATTTACTAGAATGAAATTCCCGATGTTGCGTGGGTTCTAAATAGGTGTCCACTACACATAAGCAGCTGAACTCCATACACCCTTGAGAATATTATACTAAATTCATATCAGTCATGATCTAATTTCTATCTATAGCTGATTCTGAGAAATAGATTTTTCAAGGAAAGTTTTTGGTAAAACGATATATGGCAAATTCTTGCCGCCAACAACATTTTTTTAGCAATAAATTAAAAAAAAATATTTCTCATCAACAAACAATATTATTTATTTTATTTTTTTTACCCAAAAAGTATAATGTAAATGTTTAAATTTCAATTGTAGGCGTATTTATGTCATAAACAATGAATAAATATTCCTCAAATTATTGTTGTCCTCAGGTCACTTACATTTCTGATCCTATGTGATTATTATTTCCTTGAAAGGAATACCCGCCGTTGCCCGGGTTCAGCTTAAATAATGCATTTGAACACAATTTAAAATTACTTCGATCCGAAAGTTGCAAGAATTAAATCTCACGCGCTATCAGCAAAAGCAAAAAATATGAGAATCGCATTTGACTTTACAACTGCCCACAATCCAACATACGGCTAGCTCATGCATACGCAAAAGTCTTACCATCTCTGTATAGGCGATAGATAAGGCAATTTCCATGCACCCTTCTCTTAGCTCAGTCCGTCCAATACCTTGCGACAAACTAAGTGGTTCCTCCGTCGGAGGGTTTCGAGCGATCCCAGTGCCAGCGTGATTTGTGCAAAACATTAAAAGCATGTCTCGAATAAAAAGTTTATAATTATTCAACGGATGGGGTTATGAAATAATTAATTTTTATTCAGTAATTTGTGATATTGTATGCAAGTACTAAAGAAATGAGCGATGGATGGCAAGTCAACTTCTGTATACCGTAACATAAAAATCGAAGATGTTTGAAACGCACGAAATGTATATATTTAAAATAAAATTACTTAAATTCGTTTATAAATCTTACAGATTCTATTCACAGTTTGTTTGAAAGAGAAGATTTCGATATTTCCGATGGTGTCAAGATGGAAACACTGTGATAATATCTTTGGTCGCTAAGAAATCGATTTCAGCTAAAATCGAACCAAATCGGTGTGAATCGGATTGAAACATAAAATAATTAAAAAAAATAATTCGAAATTTAAAACAAATAATAATAGCTCCGATGTGCACCTATTCGTGCCCTGAAGTACCTATGTACCAAATTTTTTGGACGCACGACTCTTAAATTTTCCGCTACTAAAATCCTGTCGAGACAGACAGACAGACACACCGTAATATTCCCTTATTAGGTGATTGGTCCATTATAAGATTTATAAAAATTCAATTTTTAACACTTTGCAACAAAGTTGAAAAGTGTTTATGACTTTGTTCATTCTGTCTGTCTGTCCGTTAGCACGATAACTGCCGTAAAAATGACTTAATCAAAATGAAATTTTAGTATTTTGTTCAGACGGTCTGTAGGACCTATGGGAATATAAATGAATAATATCACCCAATTAGTTTTGGATTGAACCCGGGTTGAAGAAATGAAATACATTGAGCCCTATGGGACCTAATCTTTCAAACATTTTTTAAGCGGATTTAAAATTCACAAATTGCTTCGAAATTTTTAGGTAATATTCAAATTGTTCCATAAAATATATAAAAAAAATTCAGCGAAATATATTTAGTAGTTTTTTAAATAAAAATTAAAATAATAATAACACCTCTTATATGAAACGATCACGTGACCATGATATGAAAGTATCACGTGATCCACTTCAAAATGATATATGGCATCCATCTTGTCTCAAAATCGTGATTTTTAAAGTTCTTTTTATTTCATATTGAGTGTTGTATCCGTCCTAAAACCACTTTATTTTGGTTTAAATTCTGTGCATCTACATACTAAATCAACGCAATTACAATATATATGAGTTTAAATGCTCATCCAAATTTGATTATTTCTACAACGAAGCCTCTTTTTCACTTATGTAAAATGTAAACAACAAAATATGTAGGATGAGTTGTATAGAAATTGCTGTATTTTTTCAACGTAAAAAAATTTAGCTCATGGAGTCTGCATAGCTGATATGAAAGAAATATTCATTGACTTTACCGAGAGAAGGACGATTTTTTGCGATGAAGTTTTAAGCATAGAGTTAAATTACTTGTAGCTCCATGGTCTTAATTTTTAAATAAAATAAATTATTATAGTATTGTGATGAATGACATGAATGGTAAATTATTTATGAATGAAATGCTGCTTTTTTAGAGAGAGCCAGGCGTGTTATTTTTTTCTATGACGTCATTTGAATGAATTTCAGTTGTTTTCGATGAAGTTTTTAAATATAATAAATTATCGTGGTATTATGATAATTCTAAAATTATTATCGAGTAATATATCACATTTTTGAGATGTTTAAGCTAGGCAATTTATATTTCAATGCCGTCATTTGAATGAAGTGCATTTTTTTCGATGAAGGTTTAAGCTTTCAAATATAATAAATCTATAATAGTAGTATTGTGAGAAGTTTTAAAATATTACCGAGGAATGTATTGCATTTTAGACATGTTTAAATAAAACTGCATTGCTGTTGGAAAGTGTTTCATAATCAATGCTTTAGCATGCTTGATCTTTCTTGTTATCATTTAGTAATGATTTTGATGGTTGACATCTAGTTTTTTACATAATGTTGCGAACGTGTAATATTCCCTGACTGGCGTCTCCCGTCCTGTCACTAGTCTTCTTGAAGCAGTCGAGAAGATTGCACTGAATTCCGAAATGAGGCTTTCAGTGCATCTTCTCGACTGCTTCAAAAAGAAAGACAGAACAGGAGACGCCAGTTTGGGAATATTACACGTTCGCAACAGTCCAGCGTTGATTGTTGAGATGTCGTTCAGATTTCTGCGACCATCCGGCAAGTTTTCGCTGATCATAATTCAAATTCACCACCAGATCCTTGGATTGATAAAGGACTTTCTCGAGCATAGAGATATCAAGCCAAAAATAATCAGCAAAGAACGAGCTAATGAGAAGCCAACTTGGCAAGAAAGTTCCTGCTTCTCACCCGGTCCAAAGCGATACTGGGCACTGTGGGATTCTCTGCACTTGAGGAACGGGGGTAGTATACAGCAAATGGAAGAGCGAGGATGGATCAGATGGCAGTTGATGCTCTCTCGTTCCAGCGGGTCCAGCGTGCTAAAAGAGATCCATGACAGCCTCACTGGAGGATATTTTGGCATCAGCAAGACGCTTAACAAAGTTGGTGAACGCTTTTTCTGGTGCAATGCGAGATCTGATGCTGAGGGCTGGTGCAAAGAAAGCACGGAATGTGGCACTCGGAAGGGACCGATGAAGAAATCACGTGGGCTCTTCAGTGTTCCAATGTCGGAGCTCTTTTCTAGAAAGTTACACTCGACATTTTGAGGCTACCACTATGAACTTTAGGCAATAACAACTGCATCCCTGATCAAGAGTCTACAGCTATCAGTGAAGTTCTCACTCGGAATTGGATATGTCGTTACGGGGTTTCCTCTCTTATCTCACTTCTGACATCAATATGTTACGAACGTATTCTCTAGAATCGTGGGTTTGTTACCAGGATACAAGAAATTGACAATTAATCTCTAAATCTGTCAACCCTTCTCCGAAGTTCGAAATTCTGAAAACCATACAATGACGTCATTGGAAAGAATGTTCGTACCGCAGTCTTTTGGAGAAAACTCTCCGTTGGAGCCGTTTGGTCAACGAAAAAGGCGAAAGACAGGACGGGAGACGCTAGTCAGGGAATATTGTACGTTCGCAACAATAATAATATACTTCTTTATGAATTCAAACATGTTATTATGAAAGCTTTCTATATATACTAATTGCCAAGTGTCCATCTGTCTGTCTGTCCGTCTATCTGTCACGCTTTTTTAGGCACTTCCCGAATAGATAGAGACTTGCAATTTGGTACACGGTTCGGTCGTTCGATAAAACCCCCTGGAAAAAACGAATTTTTCGAAAACATTCTATAGAGGGGGTGCCCCACACCAAAACGTTTGAAAAGTGAAATGAGGGGAAAGCATGCTTTGCGATGAGATAGAGACTTCAAATTTGGTGTATGGGTAAACCGTTTGAAAGGAAAAAGTGTACAATTTCAGATTTCGAATATTTTCTACTTAAGGGGGTGCCGCACACCAAAATGGATTTACCGAGTAAATGAGAAACGGCTGCTTTAAAATTTGATATAGGCTTGAAATTTGGTATATGAGCTAATCATTTGAAGAAAACACCCAAAACGAATATAGTTTTCTAAAATGTTCGTTTAGGGGGTGCTCCACACCAAAACGTTCGAAAAGTGAAATGATAGGAAAGTATGCTTTCCGATAAGATAGACACTTCAAATTTGGTGTATGGGTAAACCGTTTGAAAGGAAGAAAGTGTACAATTTCAGATTTCGAATATTTTCAACTTAAGGGGATGCTGTACACCAAAATGTTCGATTTACCGAATAAATGAGAAACGACTACATTAAAATTTGATAGAGGCTTGATATTTGGGTATATGGGCGAATAATGTGATAGTAAACCCAATAAAAATGGATTTTTTCAAAAATGCATATTTAAGGGGGTGGGTACTGTACACAAAAACATTCGAAAGGTGAATTGATAGAAAAAGCATGCTTTGCAATGAGATAGAGACTTCAAATATGGTGTAGGGGTAAATGGTGGGAAAGGTAGAAAGTGTGCAATTTCAGTTTTCCAACATTTGCTATTGTAGGGGGTGCCGCTCACTAAAATGTTCGATTTACCGAACAAATGAAAAACGCCTCCTTTACAATGTGATAGAGACTTGAAATTTAGTATATGGCTAACCATTTGACAAAAAAATCAAAGATGAATACAGTTTGACAAAAATTTCCTTTAACGGGGTGCTACACAGAAAAACGTTCAAAATGTGAAGTAATAGGAAAACATGCTTCTCGATAGGATAGCGACTTCAGATTTGGTGAACGGGTAGATAGTTTGAAAGGAAGAGAGTGTGAAATTTCAGATTTCCAATATTTGCTACTTTAAGGGGTGCGCACACAAATATGTTCGATTTTCCGAACAAATGAGGCACGCTTTCTTTTAAATATGATAGAGGCTTGATATTTGGTATTTGGACCAATCATCTGACAAAAAACACAAGACAAACAGAGTTTTTCAAAAATGTTCATTTATGGATGTGCTTCACAGAAAAAAGTTCCAAAGGAGAAGTAATAATATAGGGGCGTTTCGGGATGAGATAGACTTTAATGTGGTGTAAGGGTAGATAATTCGAAAGGAAGAAATGCTCAAATTTAGTTTCCCAGTATTTTCTTCTTTAGCGGGTTCTGCACACCAAAATATTCGATTTGTCGAATAAATGTGAAACGCGAATTA
This sequence comes from Amaurobius ferox, assembly GCA_951213105.1. Lineage (NCBI taxonomy): Eukaryota > Metazoa > Arthropoda > Arachnida > Araneae > Amaurobiidae > Amaurobius > Amaurobius ferox. The sequence continues at coordinate 100,342,151 of OX578152.1, forward strand.
TTAAAAACATTACATTATTCAGGGGTTGCTTATTGTGAGACCGTTGATTTTCAACGGGTATTCGGCTGGTGTTCATTCTAATTTGTATGTAAAATAAAAAAAAATGGAATAGATTAATTTATAAATCATATATACATAGGAAGGCTGTCTTCAAAATTTGTTAACCTTGTATTAGTTACAATCGATTATCAAATTAGCAATGTTCTCACAAAAATATTTTATGAAATATTTCAATATATAATAATATTTTTTTTTTATCTTTGAACTTATGTACTACATTAACTTAGTTTGATTATTCCCTTTACGTTCACGAACTCTGTTCAGCATCTTACTGATGCTAAAATGTCCTTCAGTGGAGATATCATGTATCTATTTTAGTCAGCTACACATCCTGGAAAGAGGGAGCAGCATTGTCATAAGATGCTCTTTCCATCTTCCCTCTCTCATTTAAAGTATACTAACCCGTTCCTCAAGTTCAGAGAATCCCAAAGTGCCCAGTACCGCTTTGTTTCTAGTGAGAAGCAGAAAATTTCTTGGCCAAGTTAGCCTCTCACTATCTCGTTCTTTACAAATCAGGACTGGCTTGATATCTCTGTTTTCTCTTTGGACTAATTTTTGTGGCTTCTCCAACTAGAAAAACTATGGAGGAACAATTACGTAGGATTATGGAATTTATGAAAACAAGAAGCGATGGAAGAATAAATCCAAGATGGACACGACGTTATGAAGATGATGTTTGTTATTCCAGCCGGATAAGAAACTCTGCTCGCCTGACAAGAAGCTATAGACGAAAAAGTGAAAAAAAATATTAAAGTCGGACAAAACGAGATGAAATTCGGACGAGGAGTAATGAAACCGTTCATAAAGCGATGAAAACAGGACAAAAGAATCGCTGAAAGAAGAGATTATATAATTAATGAACGGAATAACTCAAAAACATAGTTTTTCGATTGCTATGATATTCAAAGAAACATCTGGTAAGTTATGAAGATGGAATTGTCAGTTAATTATTTTGTATTGCAATATAAACATCGGTGAAGTTATAAACACCCGAAAAGTATATATATTTTTTTAATTCACAAAAATTCGTGTGTTGATCGTTTCAATTTAGTTCAAAGTTTATTTGAAAGAGAATTTCTCGATATTTTGTTGGTGCTAATCTGGAAACTCTGCATTATGGTATTTTAAGCTTTTCATTCATGGAAGTTTTATCTCCTTCTCTGCAAATCCATGCTTTAGTTATTTTCGTTTTTTTTTCAGGTCAGGATTAAAAGAGCTGGAAAGAGGGTTTGTGGGGCATCACTTATTTCGAAGGATTACGTCATAACAGCAGGTCACTGCGTTAAAAGGTAATAGTTCACATTGTCTTAGATATAAATCTGTACAAAGTATATAGGTTAGACCAACTAATTAGGAGGTCTTAAATTTCAGTCTTTTTATCCTGATATATACAAACTGAGATTATTAAATTTTTTGTTTAAGGAAAAAAAACTATTACTGTCGCTTCAGAAGATTCTTTTAAATAATTTGTAAAGTCTAGCACTGGGCCTATGGCATAAAATAATTTGTAATTTTACATAATGGTTTAGAATACTGTGCCCTGTGTTTCATCCCATTTTTGTTATTATTTCAATATTTGATGCAATATTGAAGAGTCAATTTTATTTTTTGTTTTTACAGGTCATTAGCAATTCTTTAAGACATCAAACAGTCATTTTATTCCTCTTTGTAATAAGAGTAGTTTCATATCTGTAAATTCATTTTTAAATATCTTTCGATTTTATCTTGAGTGAATGTAAATCAGAATTAAACTTTTATCTAGCTCAAGAGTTTAAAAACGTGCAATGTGGGATTTAAACGAAAATGAAGAGGAAATACACTGTCTTCTTTTATCTATCTTCTTCTATCTTTTTTTTTTACTGGCCGCCCAAATAGTTGCTCAAGCCTTCGGACGAGTCGGACGGTCTGGGTCTTCAACTATCTTCTTTTACTGATGTAGGACACAAATTCGTATAGTTATAATCAGTGGGAAACATACATTGCATATGAAATAAAAACAAATACTGTGACCGTAAATCTTCGTCGTTCAATGTACTATCTATTAATTTCATGAAGATACATTTTCATATATTTTATGGTTGTGTTTCTTAAAACATTCTTCAAATCTTTGCATCAAGTATAAGCACTAATTAACTTGCTATAGAAGGAAGTCAGCTTCTCTTACGATAATCAAAATTTTATAGGCCAATACTTTTTTGCTGCAGAAATGAATTTGCGTACACTTAACACTTTATTTTGTTTTTTCTTTGAATATCTAAAAACACAAATTTGTTTTTAAACTTTTATTCAGTACAACAATGATATGTATTTTTCTTATATCTGACTCCCTTTTTGCCGCTCCCACAAAAAAGTCCGAATGTATTATTGAAATATAAATTCGGTAAATACGCTTACCCAACTTTAAATTGTTGTAGAGACTATTGCAGATAGTGGTGTCCAACTTTTGGAGCTTCAACAGCCATTTCTGATATTCATTTAAGATAAAGATAGGCTTTTATCTTTTGCTTACATAACATATCACCATGGGCGTATTTAAGGGTGATGGAGGTTTTAAACTTCTCCACCGAAGTAAAAAATTTCAGGAAAATCTTAATGAAATTGTAAATCTTTGTTTTTAATTATTTTAGGAGAAAATATCCCTGAAAAATTTACCAAATGTTTATTCCAAAGACTCCCTGCTTTTTTCTAGAGGTTACTTTACTTGCTGGTGGCCCATGTTATTTCAATTTCAATGTCTACAGTATGCCTCATTGATAATATTTATTCTTCCATTCCTTTGATTAAAGTTCAGTCAGCGCTGTTTCAATTGATTTTGAGTAATAGTAATGATGACTCTTTATGGTAACAGTTTGACATGTTAACACTTCGTCAAATGTACATTTTAAAAATGTGTTTTATTTTTATTTAAGAACCCCAACAACTTCTAAATCAATCGTAGCATCAATTCAACTAGTTTTAACAATTATAACTATGTTATTCAAAAATATAATAATGACATTTTGTATAAGTACTTATTGTGGTTAGCCCCTAAATTTTTTAATGTTTTACCTAATGAAACCTGTAAAGTCACATGACTGTTTTAAGAATAAGCTGAAAGTTTAACTAAATTCATATAGTGATACGGAAGAATATTTTATTATTCTGAGTTATAATTTTAAGTACAGTTTTTGTTAATTATTGTATATCACCTGTTGCTGATCTTTCTTTATTACAAATTATCTTAATGACCTGAATGGATCTGCTAGTTCCTAGGTCGCATTGTAATAACATTTTTTGTTCTGCGTTTATGTCATATTTTTCTGTCTGCTGGGCTAACCTGTATTGTCTTGTTTGTTGTATTAAAATTTTGAACTTAAATTTGAATATTCGCAGGAAGAACCAAATTGGTCAGGTCAACAAAACGCATTGCTATGACAAGAAAAACAGAGTGAGTGAGTGTTTCTACGAGCCCAAAGTGTTTAAAGTACTTTTCGTTACGAAAACACACAAGATGTCTAGGAACCAAAACGTTAAGAATGTGTTTGTTCATCCCCAATACAATGTAAAAAAAAAAGAAAATGATATGGCTCTTCTACAACTAGAAAAGCCGATAAAGTGTAATAAGTTCAGGAGACCTATTTGCTTACCAAAGGATGCTAGTTTTGATAAGCCTGGAACAAAAGTCGTTGCAGCTGGATGGGGATGGTACAATGCAGAAGAAAAAGGCAAGTATAATATGTTTACTTTTCATGCTATTGCATAGAGCATGCGTGGACGACGACATTGAGCCAGTGAGCTAGAATAGATGATATAGTTTGAACCACTCAGTGGTATTGCCACTGAGGATGAACATGGAAGATGTTCGAAAGCGCTTTAGCCGTATTCACGTCTGTAGGATGATTTTATAATAAAATGACTTTTGGGTCTGTTTGAGATTTGTCATTTGTTAATAATTAGTGTTTTGAAATTGTGATGTGTCGTCACTTCTGGTATTATTTTAACTTTACTGTACGTTTACATGATAATTCACACAATTTTCCAAAATACATGAAAAGTAGGAATAAACGACTATAATAAGCATGAAAAGTATTGATGCACTAGGTATCGATGAAATATGTATGATGAAATGTACTGATGCTATTATCAAAAGATTTGTTCTATAATTAGGGGACGTAGCAGTTTTTTTAGAAACGCTCTATTCGAAAACACTTAAAACTTGTGAACTGTATTACTATTCGGTATTAACCATGCATTAATTTTCAATATATCTAATTCAATATACGGATAAGTTAGAAAAAAAATCTTTCGTTAAAAAGGATTTTTTTTGCATTCCCTATAGTACATGGTATTGTATAGGAAAAGTATTGGAATCATGTCGAAAATGGTAATAATAGAGTTTTCGAAGGATCTACACGTTTCAAGCGGTCAAAAATCCGAAAAAGCTAATTTTTAACATGGCGTCTGAGTGCTTGTGCCTGCTTGTCTTCGCAGCCCTAACAGCATTTTTTTTTCACAGTGACGAAAGATTTACGTCATACTGTGACTATGGGACGTCACAGGACGTCGCAGTACGTCTCGGTTATGTCATATTGAGGTCACAGCGAAGTCAATTTGGTCATTTTCATGGTCGTTTGTGACGTCGCATATTAACTTGTTTGTGACGTCACATTGTAATTGCCATTGTAATGTCGTCACATTGTTACGTGTTAATTAAATTGTTTAAACGTCACAGAATATAGTCACAATGAAGTTGCAAAGTTACTAATACGTAACGTCGTATAGAAGTCACAAAAATGATGTCGCATTGTGACCCAGGTGTCACGTGACTACAACGTCACTGTCACACATGTGACGATCTTTGCTGTGAGGGGAGGTGAGTGTCACAAAATATGGTAGCTAGGTGTCTTGTGGATTACCTTGGTGTTGATTATTTGGTATACTTCAGAATAAAATAATTTGTGAAACTGCAAACCTTAATTTGTGAAACTGCCAAAAATCGTCAAAATTAGAAATAAGTAATTGTGTAATAAATAACTCTTTCAATTGAATGCTTGTTTTATACCTAATTTTTGAAGACTAAAATAATAAGATCCGCACCTTTACCCTAGGACTAGCCGTTCTCTGGATATTTTTAATTTTTTCGCATTTTTGCCATGTCACCTTTGAAAATAAGCCAGTTACCAAATAAAAACGAAAATTCAATTAAAGTTGCGAATTCAGTGGAATTTCAAATAATTAATTATGTGTGTTATTTTGCCACATTTAACTCAATTTAATGAATTTTGAAAAAAAAGATATGAATTTGAGTCTAACGGTCAATGTGCTTGCTGCCCACATCAGATTTTCAAATTTAATTTTACACGAAAATTATCTATTTGAATTTGAGCCAATTTCTGAAACAAATTTATTAGTGTTGGTTTCGGTGATCTAGCATTTCTTATTTGAAATAAAAGCCATATAATTCTGCAATAGAAATTTATTTCTTAGGATATAAATGAGGCGTCAATGGATGTGAACTTTGTGCATGAGTATGGAAAATTCATTTTGTTTTGACCAATAAAATGACCAAACGCGTCAAATTTCAATTTACGTGATGTTAATTCACTGCTTTTAACAACTGCTGTATGAGGAAGACTCTACCATTGCCAATAACAGTATCCATGGAATGGTTTTATGCTTATTTTGCACTCATAAGCATGGAATAGACGTAAACTGAAATGGCAGCAAGAAAAACCTGTTGTTTCTTGCAATTCTGCGAAAGTCTATTGTAATTGAAGAGTGCATAATAAGCGTGAAAACTATTCATTGATGCATACTGTTATCTGCAATTAGAGTGTATTTTTTATTTTTGGTAATGCCCTTTTCTAGCGGTTCTTGTGATTTTGGACTGTGGTATGACTTTATTTATTTACTAGCCATTTTACGCGCTTCGATCGCTCCCTATGGCTAGTGATCACTAAATGTAACAACTACACACTTACTGTAAAATTCCGGCGATTTGCCCATTCAAATGAGATTGAAAATCGCAGAAAATGTAGGGGTATGGTGCTTAATTGGAATTTTTGGCTAAAAAAACCAAGCAGAATTCCGTCGATTTGCCACCTCAATTGCAACGGAAAAACGCGGATTGTGTAAGGGGGACGAGGCTTATACGGTGCTTACAGCTGAAAGAACAAATTACATTTTTATTACTAAATTTATGTCATTTGACGAAGAAATATTTTCCCGACGTTCAGTATGTGTGTGTGTGTGTGGAATGGGGGGGGGGGGGCGGGTATGGAATTTTTTCTGAATTTCAGATTGAGACAGAAATGGGTGAGTGGAGAGACGATTTCCCGGGAAAGTTAGATTGGCGGATTTTACTTAAAGAAAAATTATTTTTAACCATTAAATTATTAATTATTACCATTTAAACTTTATTTTGAATATATTCAGTGTGAAATAAGCATTTGAAGGGTTAAAAATATGCCTAAATATACTTTCTTATAATATAATTTAATAATATAATTTTAATTAATTATAATTTTTTTGATATAATCACGAATATATCGCTGAATTGACTAGCTGCTTGAGAAATTTGGAGTCAATGAAAGCAGAACTTTTTAAGTTATGTCAGATTTACTCCTGCTTGCTTAACTTGTGGAAGGTAGTGTATTTAGGGAAAGTAAAAAAAAATAATATGAGTCTGTAGGGAAAGTCATGGGCTGACTACAGACTTTTTATATTGACAATATTTTGGTTCATTTATAGCCCTAATATCCATTTTCTATTTCCAGTGAAAAAGCAAAAATTGTTGGCAGCGATGTTGGCAATCATCACCACTGAAAAATGTCAAAAAGAGTCGAAGCATAATCCAGTCGCAGAGATTTGTGCTATTGGTATCGGAAATCAAGGAACGTGTTTCGTAAGTTCCTATTTCTTACTACGAAAATATGCCAGCATTTCTATGTATTGCAACATGCATCTATGTATCATTTTGCATCTATGTCAGCATGCATCTATGGCATTTCTATGTCAGCATGCATCTATGGCATTTCTCTATCAGCATGCATCTATGTATATATCTGTACTGTTAGCAAGGTAACTTGACTCTAGAGAGGTAAAACTATAAACCTCCGCTGAGTTATTAAGGGTGTAAAGGAAAGACCTGGATTAAGCCAATAATTATTCGAGAAGTATTAGAGGTATGGAAATTTTTTTTATACAGGTGAATGGAAAACCCCAGTGGCACTACATGATGAGACAACTTTCAAGGGATGACTTCATTTTTTCACGGCGTACGGAGAGCTATCTCGCTTCCTGCTAAGTATAGGTGGAAAGTCAGTTACAAAGATGTAACTGACGTTGCAAAATTAGTCCTAATCATTTTTATCTCCCCGAAAAAATTGAAAAATGACTTTCTAAATTACGATTTTAAAAGAGACAATTTATTAATCTTCATGTAACAGTCAGTGTAAGCGTAGAGACATTGGATAATTACACGTGTTTAAGTATGGGTTCAAGGTGGACATTTTGAATTTTGCACATAATAAAGCCAATTTTGTTCTGTGGTATTGTCTAAATTCTGGTTCGATTGTGGGGGAGTTATTTGTAGATTTTATACATTTTTTTCAGTTTTAATTTCCAATTATTTTAGGAAGAGAAAGATTCTGTGCACTCATTCAGCAAAGATCTACAATTTTGTTCTTGACTTAGTTCACCTATCTGTAGAAGGAAGCCATATTGGACCCCGGGTCCTCTATATGGATCAGACTTCCGAAAGTTGTTTAATCGTGTAGCACCATTGAGATTTATTAAGACTTCCTTAAAAATTGTATGACAATTCTAATACTCAGGAGTTATTGGCCCAGTCCATGACTTTCCTTCATATCCTGCATATCCTCCTATTAATCACCATTATTAACTAAATATTCTTCCTATTGGACTAATAGTTTGAGTTCAAATTAACTGATTCCTGCAATTAAAATTCGAAGTTATTACAATTGATTGTAATATTTTAATGAAACTTTTAGGTCTGACTAATGGTCGCTAAGCTTATAACCCCCATCCCCCTCGGATTTCGGTGGTTCAGCGAATCACTATTTCAAAGCTATTAAACCTATTTATTTATAGTTGAAAATTTCCCATTGGTATCGTTTATCTGTCTATATTGAAAAATTAATCCTGCAATTTTATTTCCTACATTACGAACAGACGGCAAAACGTACAGCTGTCGTTAGTCTTTAGAAATACCTAATTTAAATTCAAATTATTTTTTGTCTTCTTTCATGCCAGACTTTTTTACTGTTGACAACTGCCAATCATTTAGATATGATGCTATTATTCCACAGGCTCTCCAGTATTTCTGTGCGATACCTAAAATGTTTGTGAGTGCATTGCTCGAGTTAACCTTCTTAAGTGTTATATTTTCACACAAAGCGCAATAAGGAGTTCAGTTTAAAAATGGTGAACCCGAGGACAATCATTCCCGATCAAGTTTATTGATAAAGGTCACAGCTGCTTTCCTGGGAGAATCACAGATCTTTGTTATCCTCAATTCTTGCATTTAGAACAGGAAAACATTTCAAATTCGTATTTATCCATTAATTTATTTTTAATAGAAATTTGGAAGAATGGAAAGACATTGATCTCAGGGAATTCCACAGATTCCGTCTTAACTACCAAGTCAGTCTTCATTTTCGTGACCCTCTATGCTATAATGAACAGGGATCTATTGTTGAGACAAATCATGAGATAATAATTTAATTATTGATCTACTGTAATCAGGATTACTGATATTTGTCTATATGACGAAATACACTACATGGCTATAAAAGTATTCACCTAGGTTGGAAAGGGAAAATAGCATTTATTTTATGGAATAAATATATTGTTGAATCAACTTTTGTGCAATGACTACCTTAACTCTGCAAGGCAGGCTTTCCACCAATTTCCGGTATAAACCAGTGCGACCTATAAAAATTTTAGGATACCTCTGCAACAAATCCTTGGACCCCCCCTTACTACCTCTTAATTTACAAGTTATTGTTTTTACGTAAATTACTTATGCGGTTTGGCCCCCCAAATGTCCCGGGACATTATGCAATGCATCTTTTTTCCCCGCTCTGTCGGCAGTCCTGAATATATCTATTGGTACATGTCGTCATTTCTCGAATTAAGTTAAGACATCTTTTGGCCTAACTGTATAAGATCGGGAAACCACCAACGAGTGTCTGGGTATCAATCCCCACTGGGACAGCCGGTCCCACAGTGGTCAACTGGTAGATAAAACGAACATGCAACCTTCTCGATGATGATCACAATACAACTCACTAGATGGTAGCACCACTCTCTTCTTTCTCCAGGCATCCGATGTCATGTCGTCGTCGACTTTTGATTTAGTCCGACTTTTGATGTAGTATGAAGAACTCATTTTGATGTATCGACACGACACGAATCTGAAATTCAGGAATGAAAATTGGCGGGGTCTTGTGGTCGCCCTCGCCATTTTCACAGAGTCTCGTCCGGGGATTTCGACATTTTCATTATTGTCACATTGTATTCAGTATTCATAAGGAATCACAGGAAGAAGCGGTAACTTAAGGAAACAAATTTTGAATTCACATACTAGAAAATTTGTGGTAAGTATGTAATGCTATAAAAAGCTGGATATTCTAATATATACACTACGTGACAGTGAAAATGAGACACCAGAAGGAGTGGGCAGAAAATATGCAAATTGCAGGTTGACGTAGCTCACCGACTTATGTAAATGATGTGAAATGCGCAACTGCTTGCACGTTGAGTGAAATATAAGGGAAGGAACCTGCAGAATCGGCAATAGTCACGCCGCTCTGTGTGTTAGCGAAATCATTTTGCAATTTTTGTTGTCTTAAAGAACACGTATAGTAGCAGAGAATGCCAAGCCGCCTTCAACCCCGACAGTTCCAGTAGACAGAGGATTTCACGAGGGGTATGGTGATCGGACTCAGAAGAACAGGTTGATCCATATGTCAAATCTCAGCGGACAGCTACCTACACGCGTCCACGGAGAACCGCCTGTGGCGAAGGTGGCTGGAACAAGGGAATGTGGCACGTTTGAGGGGTGCCAGTACGCGTGGAGCGACGTCAGCGACGACTAGAGCGACGTCAGGGACGACCAGAGTGACGTCAGCACGTTGACAGGGAATGTGGACCGATGCATCTGTTGGCCAGCGTTGGCGGCATCGCAGACCACTTCCGTCGCCCTTTTAGAGCATGTGCTCCCATATCGACACCCTTGATGCTCCCGGGCGAGGTAGCCCATTGGTTAGCGCGCTGGAGTTGCACTCGGTAGGCCCGGGTTCGATTCCAGCCACTGCCAAAAACTGCCGCCGTGTTCATGCGGAGTACGATCACGTTAAACATGTGGGTCCGAAAGTCCTTCCGAGAGGTTGGTGGTAGGGGAAGGAGGGTACGGTCCCTGTGGATGCCTCCCCCACTGGGTTCCGGTCTAAATTGGGTGGCACTTCCCGACCGTCCAAACAGTTACCTTACACCTTTCTGGTAGGTCGGACGGTCTGGGTTTCAACAACAACAACCCTTGATGCTCCCATATCGACCAGCACCATTATCCGCCGATTGGTAGGTGGCGACCTGCACTCATGGCGCCCATTAAGAAGACTGCCATTAAACCAACAGCACAGACGCCTCCGTTTGCAATGGTGTCGGAATAGAACCACGTGGGCGGCGAATGGCACAGGATCGTGTTCTCAAACGAGTCACGCTTCTGTTTTAGCAATGACAGACGCCGCGTACGAGTTTTGCGCAGAAGTGGTGACAGGTCCAATCCGACCGCATCTGTGGAACGCCACGTCGCGCGACAACGCGACATCATGATTTTGGGGCGCCATCGCCTACAATAGCTAGTCACCTCTGGTTCGTATTGAGGGCAATATAACGGCCCAACAATACGTGGATGACGTGCTGCTGCTGGTGACTTATAGTTCTCCCTGAAGGAAGGGTTTGACTCCTCTTTCAGGGTGTGCCCAATGCCATTTACCAGCAGGATAATGCCCGACCAAACATGGCACGCATCAGCCAACATGCCCTGGAAGGTATGCAGGTGCTTGCCTGGCCACCAGTCTCCCCTGATCTCTCATCAATCGATCACGTCTCGGACGTGACTGGACGTCGGTTGCGTGCGCTGCCACAGCCGAGTTTAGAAGACAAACTCTGGCAAATGGTTGACAGGGAATGGGCAGCCATCCCTCAGGACGCCATTCGCACCCTCACTAACTCTGTACCTAGATGTGTTGATGCCTGTTTTGCCGCCCGCGGTGGTCTTACAACCTACTGATCAGACGGTGCTATCGCTCAGTGTATAGGCGTATCATGTTGCAATAAACATCACTTCTTGTTCGTTGCTGTCTCTCTCTCTCTCTCTGTTTTCCGATTTTCATCACTTTCTGCCCGCTCCTTCTTGGTGTCTCATTTTCACTGCCACGTAGTGTAGTTTAAAATAAGTTTATTTGCATTTCTCTTTGTGTGTTATTGTTCTAAGTAGCCTTTGTGAGTAATGCAAACAACTTGGAGCTGTAATACAATTTTTACAAATATTTTTGTACTTTTAAAAGTATGTACTATGCTTTTGGGAAATTTAAGCAGATACCGAATGGCTATCTCAAAATTTTCAAGTAAAAGTGTTTTTAATCTAATTCTATATATTGTTATTTTTTTTTTCAGAATTTCAAATTAGTATGTAATAACGGTGTTTACTATGTTCTGGTGTTTATTTTAAAGATTGAGAATTAATACATCCATATAGAGGCATTCCCCGTAAAATGTGCGCAGCTGGTTGCTCGACCATTTTATTATTTTTACTATCCCTGCAATACATGGTAATGTATAGGGAAAGTATTGGAATCATGCCGAAAATCGCAACTCGAGTTTTCGACGGATCTACACGTTTCGAGACTTCTAGAATACGAAAAAACTATTTTTAGCGTGATGTCTGTGTGTCTATCTGTGTGTCTGTCTGTCTGTGTGTCTGTCTGGGTAGATTTTGTATCCACTCTAACTAAAAAACTAATCTACCGAATTTCACAAAATTTGGTAGGTAAGTCACTTGTGGGCGAATCTGGTGCTGATTAGTTTTGGGTACGATTCGGGATAAAAGAACCCGCCTTTTTTTGCGAAATGGCTCGCAAAAGCTTGTATCCACTCTAGCTGAAAAACTAATGGACTGAACTTCAAAAAATTCGGTAGATGAGTCACTTGTGGGTCACTCTGGTACTGATTAGATTTTGGTACGATTCGGAAAAAAATAACCTGCCTTTTTTTGCAAAATGGCCCGCAAAAATCGACAAAATCTAAACTAAAAAACTACGTATGCTCAAATATATCCATTAAATGCTTGTTTAATGCGTAATTTTTAACGAAGAAATGAATAAGAGACCAACCACATTATACTGGGACTAGTCTTTCTCGAGATATTTTAGTTTTTTTCATATTTTCTCTACGCCACCTTTGAAAATATGTCCAGTTATCAAATGAGAACGAAAATTGAATTAAAAGGGAATTAAATTTAATTAAAATAAAGAGAACGTTGATATAAGTCTGCAGGGAAAGTCATGTGCTGCCCACATCAGATTTTTTGATATTCCTACCATAGTTAGCACCATTTGTATGTACTCCTAAACAATTTTTAGTTTTTTCATTTGATGTCAATTTTTATCTGGGCTCATTTTTACTTACAGGGGCGGGCAGAAATTCGGGTGTTCTTGTGTTCGCGGAAATTACTATATTTCTAACTATGCAAGAAAACTGAACAAACCTTTTTCGTCTAAAAGAAGACATTTTGAGCTTTCGAAATAGGTATTTAAGTTACAGTTTGTCAGGTCCTCTGACAAAAAATTTAAAATTTTTTGTGTTAACTGCTCTATTAGTACCCTATATGTGGTATGAATTTAATTTTGTGGTTCGGTGTGGTTTTAGAATTATGAGGATTGAAAATGAGGTAGATAAACACTCTCAAGCAAACATTAAGTTATGCATTTAGGCTATTATTACGGACAAATGTAATTTTATATACCATTAAAACAATTAGTTCTATTATATTTTGAAATTTTATATATTAAGATACTTTACTGGTTATAATGCATGGAAAATGTCACCCCTTGCCTTAAAAAGAAAACGTAAGCTTCATTTCTGGTGTTTTCTAGCCTTTCATCAAATTCTATTTGAGGTACACGTGTGTTGATTCTATTTAATAATCACATTTATTTGCCCTACATTATTATAAATTTTATTACTTATTAGTAGTATACACGTTCGTCGTACGGAATATATAAAAAAACTTAAAATTTACAATTATGTGCAATGTCCTATAGTATTCTAAATGACATTCTTATTCAAAACTTTCTATTCAAATATTTAATTTAATTCTCCCAAAAAGAATTACCTGGCTATACAAAATTATCTTCATAAACTTATCTGAAGACTAAAACATCTTGGTCTCGTTTATAAACAAATATGCAAAAATATAAAATTGGATCAACATATGGCAAAATGAAAGCGCTAAAATTGTATTAGAAGATATACCCTTATAATTTTTATTCTGTTTAAAAAATTGGCTAAATTTAATATATGAGTTAGAAAAATATTTGCCAAACAGATAACTGATGAAACAAATAACTTAAGAAATTGAGAATATCAATTATCCCCATACTTTCAACCCAGACAAATATAATGGCAAATATTTTTCAAACTCATACATTAAGTTTAGCCAATTATTGAAACAGAATAAAAATTGTACGAGTATATCTTCTAACAACTATTTTAGCGCTATCATTGTGGTATATGTTTATTCAAATTCATAGAAATTTCATTTTGGCATACACTCATGTCCAAAAGTTAAGCATAATTCGTAAAATGCGAAAAATTCGGAGTTAATATGGATACAATAGTTCACAATCCTTTGTGGAGAATCGTAGGATGAAGGTAAATCATTGTGCATATGCAAAACCGTTCAGTCGACGTCGACATGCGCAAATCATCGGCGTACGTCGGAACGAGTATAAAACGGCCTCGAGCGGCATGGACAGTTGAAGCAGAATTTCGCAATTGCTGTGGCACGCAGCTTTGTTAACAATGAAAATGGATGAAAGATGTCACAAAGATGCCATTTGAACATGTTGAAGGGACGAATTATTGGAATGCTGGAATCCGGTCGATCCCAAACCGAAGAGTCTCGAATTCTAAATGTGCCTCAGTGTGTGATCTCCAGCTGTGGCAGAGGTTCCAAATCACTGGAGATGTTATCTGACTACCAGTACCAGGTCGGCCAAGGGTAACAACCACTCGGCAAGACTGATTTGGTGATAATTGCGCGACGTCAGAGGAACCGTTCTGCCAGACAACTGGGTTTAGCCCTGACAGGTCCCACTGTTTCGAGACAAACGGTTCAGAGGAGACTCAGACACGTTGGTCTCTATGCCAGACGACCAGCAGTTTGCGTCCCCCTGACGTCTGCACAGAAACGTGTGCATTTATAAAGGAGTTTGGAACATCGGCAGTGGAGTGGGCAACAGTGGAGCAATGTCATGTTCAGTGACGAGTCCAGGCTTAACCTGCAAACTGATTCTTGTCGTCCCACGATCTGAAGAGAAAGTGGAACGCGTTTTCACCCAGAAAACATCACGAAAAGACATCGTTTTCCCTTTGGGGAGTCATGGTCTGGGCAGGCATCATGATGGATGGCCGCACAGACCTCCAAATCTTTGACACGGGGTCGGTTACCGGTCAAAGATACAGGGACGAAGCCCTTGAGCCTACCGTTCCATTGTTTCGAAGCGCTGTTGGACCTGATTTCATATTCATGGTTGATAACGCGCCTTCTCACTGTGCGACCTTGGTCGACGACTTCCTTCAAACTAAAGATATCCAGCACATGCAGTGGCCTGCCAGCTCTCCTGATTTGAACCAATAGAGCATGTATGGAATATGCTAGGGAGACATCTTGAAACCATCCGCTACCCACCAAGTTCCGTTACGGGATAGAAAGCTGCTCTCCGTGAGGCTTTAAACTCGTTGAGAACACAACTCATCCAAACCCTCATCGAAAGCATGGGAAATCGTTGTGCAGCATGCGTGTCTACCCGAGGTTCCCCCACACAGTATTAAACCGCAGCATCACATTGCTTTAATAATTCTGTTTCATCGAGGTTGAAACTCGTATTATGACCCTTTTTCTTTCAACCGCTTTCTTTGGATAATAAAAGTCATTAATATCCTTGTTTTGCATTGTTTTCTTCTTCCATAACCCCATTACACCCTCATACCTCGTTTCCTTCCATTCCGATGTAGATTTCCTGAAATTTTCACATAAACAGCAACTATACTTAACTTTTGGACATGAGTGCATATTGATCAAATTTTATATTTTTTGTAAATTTGTTTACAAACGCGACCAGGGTGTTTTATTCCTTAGATCTGTCTGTGAAGATAATTTTTTATAGCAAAGAACAGAGATTCTTATATTTCAGGAGAATTGAATTAAAGGTTTTAATAGAATGTTTTGAATAAGAATGTCATTTAGGAATAGGAATTTGCACATAATTGTAGATTTTAAGTTTCTTTATATATTCCGTACGAAGAACGGATACACTACCATTAAATAATAAAATTCATAATAACGTAGGGCAAATAAATTTGATTATTAAATAAAAAGAGCGCAGGTGTACATCAAATATAATTTGATTAAAGGCCAGAAAACATCAGAAATGAAGCATATTTCCCTTTTGAGGCCAGGGGTATTTTGCATGCATTATGATCAGTAAGGTATTTTTAACATATAAAATTTCAAAATATAATAGAACTATTTGTTTTTAATGGTATATAAAAATACATTTGCCCATAATAATAGTCTAAATGTATAACTTATTGTTTATCTTGAGAGTTCTTTCCTACCACATTTTGAGTCCTCATAATTCTAAAACCACAGTAAACCATAAAGTGAAATTCCTACCACTTACATGGTACTAAATAGAGTAGTTAACATAAAAAATTTCAAATTATTATCTGTGGTGAGCGAATGAAACATAAAGAACTTATAGTTAAACTTTTAGCTTAATTATCATTAACATATCTATATCTTAACATAGCCGTAAATTGCTCGTATTAGTAGACTCATTATTAAATTGTACATTGCGATGTGTGCTGCTATTAACCCTCCAATTATTAAACTTTCACGGGAGTTCTGTAAAAGAATATTAATTAACATAATACTAAATTGATTGCACCATTTTAACTTTAACAATAAAACATTTATTGACAACATTAACATACTTATTAAATTCATTACACAATTAATTATTAATTATTCTAGCGGAGAGACCATGTGAGATCAGTATTAAAATGCCTAAAATGTAGTTTGGACCAGATATCATATTTGAGGAACACATACCTTCAAGGCTGTCTTGGCTTGATCGCCGCCACGCACTTCGCCGATCATCTTACTGGAATTAACTGGAAGTATTATTCTTGGTATTATTCTACGAGGTATTATTCTACTCGAAGTATTATTCACCGACACATAATATCGACGATCATATTGTACTGCTGGCGTGAACACTCGCCTTATTTCATTCTCTTAGTCTGTTCTCTCCACATATCTAGTCGTTGTGTAAGTCTCGAGCTCGACACATCTTTCTAAGTTTCGTGCTCCTTAATTTCGAGCTGTTAATCTCTTAACCTCATCGTCGTGCTATATTAACCAAGTATATATTGTCGTTATATCACAGGTTGTGGCTCTTTTGCCTCAGGACTGTCACTCCCCTTTGCGTTGATTGGCAGTCTTCACAGCGACGTCACAAGCATCTTCTCCATTGGATAGCCTTTCCATCCAATGTCGTTACTTCACATTTTCTTACGAAATCGTTCGACCCTCTCTGTCTTGACACCTTCAAATTTAAGGTTTTATCTGACCTTTGGGTTCACGTTCTGTAAACCTTGGCGTCATTCAGACTGGAGGTATTGTCCAATGTTTCAGCCCAATAAATTACTGGCCAAAAACTGTCTCACCAAAAACAAGTGTGAGATCTATTTCTGGTCTCACATTATCAAGTCCCTTCTTTCAAGATATTTGACCTTGAAATATGCAATTTTTGAATTTTTGGAAAGCTTGATGATGAAAAAATGTAGAAAAATGTTTTAAAAGTGGATTTTCTTCTAAATAAGCTAAAAACAGGTTTTCTCTAGTTTGTGAGGAAAAAATATTAGTCATTTGTATTTAGTCTTTCTGAAATTATAGGCGGCTCGAAATGGCGATTTTGCATTTTTATTTGATGAATTTAAGTTCATTTCAATCGCTTTAAACTAAAAACTAAATGCAACTTAAATACCTATTCTGAAAGCTCAAAATGTCTACTTTTAGGGAGGAAAATGTTTGTTCAGTTATGTTTGATAGTTATAGAGTTATAGCTATTTCCGCGAACCATAAAAAATCCGAATTTTGACTTGCTATGGCAAGTAAATTAGACCCAGATAAAAAATAGAGGCAAGTGAAAAAAAATCTAAAAATTGTTTTCGAATACAAACAAATGGTGCTAACTATGGTAGGAATATAAAAAATGACAAAATTATCGAGCAAACCATTGTAGTCATTTCACATGGAATGACTCTATAGCCGTTATTACAGTATTATTACATTGAGAAGACATTAATATAGCCATTCTAGCATGATTTTCATTTGAAATAGCAGCTATTTTCTATGTTAGCTCCTAATGCATGTAAAACTTCGGACATATTGTAATGACAGTTTTGATGGTATAAGTAAGATTATTTTAATGCATTTTGTAACTAGTTAGAGCTATATGTATTCGTTTGAGAAATATTTCTGTATCTAAGATGAAGCTGCCTACAAATTAAATCTCTTATGAATCAAAAAGCTCACCCTGGTGAACTGTTACAATTGCTTTGTCTTGATCTATTTATTGGCTAAGCATTGCGTCTGGTTTCCTGCAATACTTTTAAAAAAAATTAAGATATTCACTCGTCAAAAGTAAAATTGCAACACCATGAAGGAATGCACGTAGTAATAGGCAAATCACAGAAGAGAGAGTCACATGCAAGTGATTAAAAGAACAAACAAACATATACAAAAGAACCCTGTTTATTCAGTAAAGATCGTGGCCCCCATAGGCAGCTGTATAGGCCGCTAAACAGCGAGGCATACTATGGATGAGGCTATTAGTGGTTGTCTGATGTAATCCTTGCCAAGCAGAGTTCATTGCGACAGGAAGTTGTTCTACGGTATGTACCGGTGGTCCCCGATCTACTTACCGCGGCCCAGACCCGAGGGCTCGCCAAAAATATGGCCGAGCATCTAAAAGCCCCGATCTACTTGACGTCCGTTGAGGACCCACACGTGTTCAATAGGAGAGAGATTCGGCGAGGCTGCCGACCAGGAAAGGATGTGATTTCCGTTCAGGCTGTTGACAGTTCGCCGTGCGGTGTGGCATTGTCTTGCTGGAACACTGTGCCGGGGACAGCCTAAACCAGTGGTCCAACCACAGGCATCACAACTTGTGTGATATACCGGTCTGTTGTCAGATTACCTGCAATGTGCAATAGAGCTGTGGGCTGATCGAACACGATACCGCCCCAAACCATGATGCCTGATTTATTGCCGGTGTGATGCTCGGTAATCTGGACTGGAAAATGGTGTTCCCGGGAAGCCATCACACCCATCCACGGCTGTCATTCCTCCACAGCCAGAAGCGAGATTCATTCGTAAACAGTACCTGATGTCATTCACTGGTCCAATTGCGATGGCGACGACACCACGCCAGACGTGCATCCCTGTGAGAAAGTGATTGTTTAATAATTCAGTAAAAAAAGTCTGAAAACCATTTGCAACTATATGAAAGCCCCATAACTATCTTCTTGTATTTGATCATCATTATTATTTGTTCCCTGTTATTTGTAATATTTATATATTTTATCATATGAGGTGTTCACATCTGTGTTACAGGGAGACTCCGGAGGTCCACTCTTCCATAAGAAAAGGGGACAATACTATTTGGTCGCCATTACGTCTCATGTCATGTCTCGTATAGCATCTCGTATTGTAAAGTGCGAAACTGATATCCCCAGCTTTTTTCCGCCTATCTCACTCAGTATGAAATGGATTTCTAAGTATGTAAAGCAGGAGGAATAATAAATAGATTTATTTTAATCTGTAGATTTTTTCATTTTACTGTAAATACGCTGTCCTGCTGTATTGTCTTCCAA
Source organism: Amaurobius ferox (assembly GCA_951213105.1). Lineage (NCBI taxonomy): Eukaryota > Metazoa > Arthropoda > Arachnida > Araneae > Amaurobiidae > Amaurobius > Amaurobius ferox. The sequence goes on from OX578152.1 coordinate 100,361,441, forward strand.
CACGATATACAAAAGTACAAGATATTTCATCTATCAAAGGGCACATGTATAATTTCACATAAGTTTTCTATTAACCAATCAGACTTCTTCTCATATGTACTTGGTATGATACTGCAACACTACCTTTTATTACTTTCCTTATATACAATATTGTATAAGGAAAGTATTGTGACGGGGCCGAAAATTCGAATTCGAGTTTTCGACGGGAGAGCACGTTTCAAGCATCCCTGATCACGAATCAAACATTTTTGAAGTGATGTCTGTGTGTGTGTGTGTGTGTGTGTGTGTCAGTGAGTCTGTGGAGACGATAACTGACGAACGAATGGACCGATTCGAACCAAATTTGATACAAAAATCACAATCCGTAAACACTGGAAGCCTATTGTTTTTAAACGTAATCGAATTAATAAAGTTACGCAAATAGACATTTCTTATGTAATTTTTCATTAGAAAACGATTGACATAAATCGAATTCGAGTTTTCGACGGGAGAGCACGCTTCAAGCATTCCTAAATACGAATCGAACATTTTTGAAGTGATGTCTTTCTCTCTCTCTCTGTGTGTGTGTGTGTGTGTGTGTGTGTGTGTGTGTGTGTGTGTGTGTCAGTGAGCCTGTGGAGACGATAGCTGACGAAGGAATGAACCGATTCAAATGAAATTTGGTACAAAAAGTACAATTTGTAAACACTGGAAGCCTATTATTTTTATACGCAATCAAATGTTCAGAACCCACATAAATTTTCGAGTGAAATTTTGAAAAAATCGTCAAAAAATCAAAACCGCTAATAAAGTTACGCAAACAAACATTTCTTGTGTAATGTTTCATTAGAAAACGATTGGCATAAATTTTATAACGCTAACATAAACCGTTCTCGAGATATTGCATTTTCTAAAAATTTATCAAAAAGTCATATAAAATAAAAAAAAATATTTCCTATTGAGAAACATGTTTATTTTTCATATATAATACCATGCGATAAATTTGGTGATATCATTCTTGTGGATCTTGCTCGTTCCATTTATGAAATAATATACTGTGAGTAATACTTTTGTATTTGAGCGCCAATAGTCGTTTATCTGCTGTAAGAATAACTTATTTTTCCGCCCATAACGCTTGGCGAGATTTTGGCGACGAATTTGGTTGAATGTCGCCAACTTGGCGACTCTTTAAAATGTTGCTAAATTAGCGAAAAACTCGCCAATTGGATAAAAATGACGCTAAATCAATGGAAATGACGACTCATTGACGAAAATTAAATATTTTGAAAATAATATAAATATCTACTATAAAAATAATCTATTTTATTTTTCTGTAAAAGTAGTAAATCTATTGCATTATGTAAGGAAAGTCATGTGCTGCCCACATCAGATTTTTTTAACTGTAAAAGTAGTAAGTTTATCGCATTATATAAGGAAAGTCATGTGCTGTCCACATCAGATTTTTACATTTGATGTCTAGGGTAGTGGTTCTCAATTAGTTGAAGACTGCGGACCCTTTAATTTTTAAAAGCCAAGATATGGATCCCTTGCTTTTGAAAATTTAGAGATCTGTATGGTAGTCGCCTATGGTCTAGAGGCAACATTTTGGTGAAAATGTTGGCAACTTTTAATAAATAAATGATTTCATGTGAACTATAAATGGTACTATGGACTCTCTAGATGTGTTGCGTAGATCCCAGGTGTTCTTGGACTGATCGGGAACCACCGGTCCAAGAAATTATTTTCATATCAGGATATTCTCTGGAAATAACCATTACTTGTAAAAGTTTCATTGAAATCAATTGCGTAATTCTTAGTGTATTTTGAGTAGAAGCGTCAATTTCAAATTTTCAGTTTTATATGTTAAACTGCTTGGAATACCCGCTTTCTCTCGGAATATCGTTGAATTAAATTTTATTTCACTTTGCATGCAATATTGTAAAGTAAACAACAGCCTACTATATTTGAAATTATCAAACTGTAAAGGCATTAGAGAAAAAGAAGTAAATCTTGTCTTCCACTTTTGTTTTTCAGAGTGCCGGTTGAGATTAAGAAAAGTAATTCCTGGAATAGATCGTAACTTATGTTTATATTCTAATATATATGCAAAGTTTTTCAAAAATCACCAAGGTTTTATAAGTTAAATTTTATCTGAAACACTTAAAAAAATAAATGATTTGAAAACGGCGGTTCAAATACGAGCTATCTATGAAAAAAGCTTCCATGAACTCTCCAGTAGGGTTAAATTAGAAAGGAAAATTACCAATTATCCAATTATCCATAAATTTTATATAAAGCCCTAAAATTCTTAAATTCTTACAGTTTAGAAGAACAGGTTTCTTTTTTTCACATTTATATATTTTCTTATCAATAATGAAAGCTATACGACCAATATAATCTTTTGAATTTGTCCGTAATTTGACCTACAGAAATTAGAAATACAGATAGATGTCTTTATCAACCCCACATCCTATCCACTTTCAGACCACATTGTGCACATATGGCACACCTTTTTAGTGTTCATCTTTTTTAGTAATCAGAAAATTTTTGTTTCAACACTTCACAACACAGTTGAAAAGTGTTTATGACTTTGTTCATTCTGTCTGTCTGTCTGTCCTTTAGCACGATAACTGCCGTAAAAATGACTTTATCGAAATGAAATTTTAGTATGTTGTTCAGACGGTTTGTGGGACCTATGAGAATATATATGAATAATATCCCCCAATTAGTTTAGGAGTGAACTCGGTTTAAAAAAAATGAGATACATTGAACCCTATGGGACCCAATTTTTCAAACATTGCTTCTTTTTCGAGTACACGAAATATAAGGACTGCTTAGCTCTTCAATAAGTTGTTGAAGGAATTTCCTTCTTGAAAGGGTTTTACCGGTAACTGCTTTATACAAAATCCAAGAATTAATTCCAGCGAGGTCAAGGATATTGTAGAATACATGAACTGGCCACCTCCTGGAACCTGCCTTTACTGAGTATTTTCGTGCCATTTGATCGGCAACATCTACACCAAATTTTGTAGAATTATAGAACGATATTGTCTCTGGAAGCTTTTTTGGAACATTATTGCCAATATCAAGTGTGGGGTGAAGTGAGCTGAGTAATAAGACGTTTTTATTTTTTTTCCCTTGGTAAACTGTCATAGTAATATCATTGTGTTTTAGCAATAATGTTTCGGACAACGGTGTCATCATTTTTTTCACAATTTCAGATGACACAGCCCGTTTGGATGGCCGGAAAGGGGCACCCAATTTAGACCGGAACACAGTGGGGTAGGCATCCACAGGGACCGTACCCTCCTTCCTCTCTATCAACCTCTCGGAAGGACTTTCATTTTTTTCACAATTTCCCTTCGAATTCGCTTTTTACTGTCCCAAGCTTGTATTTTTTTTAAGCATCTGCGACAGCTTCAGTGTTGTTGGTGTTTTTGTTGAGACCCAGACCGTCCGACCTACAAGAAAAGTATAAGATAACCGTTTGGACGGCCGGGAAGTGCCACCCAATTTAGACCGGAACCCAGTGGGGTAGGCATCCACAGGGACAGTACACTCCTTCCCCTACCACCAACCTCTCGAAAGGACTTACGGGCCCACATGTTTAACGTGATCGTACTCCGCATGAACACGGCGGCAGTTGTGGCAGCGTGCAAATCCAGCGCGCAAACCACCGGGCTACCGCGCCCAAAATGTGTCAACAGCACGCGATGTTCCCAGGTGGTCACCCACCCAAGTACTAACCGTGCCCGATGCTGCTTGACTTCGGTGATCTAACGAGAACCGGTGTTTTCAGCACGGTAGGGCCGTTCGCTCCAGCTTCAGTGTTGTGAAGAAGTTGTCGGTCGTGACATTTCTTTCTTTGTTTTCAAAAGGTTTCACTACACGCATAACAACGTATTCGGAGAGAGTTAGATTTTCAGGACGCTGTTCATCTTTATCTAGATATGGGAAGCCATTTAGTATGTACTTAGTGTCAACATCAGCAGCTATCCAGAATTTTATTCCAAATTTATCTGGTTTATTTGGCGTATATTGTGTAAAACGACATCTGGCTTTTGTAGGAAACAGTTGCTCATCAATAGTTATATGCGGTCCTGGTTTGTAGCTGGCGATTGAATTTACAATAAATTTCTCCCAAACTTCAGAAATAAGGTCAAACTTATCTGTTTGAAGGCGTTCAGATCTTGTCGTTTTCATGTCAAATCGTAAGAATCTCATAATTTCTCTGAATCTGTGTCTTGCCATAGTATCGCTGAAGAAAGGTGGACCCCAAACTACGGACCACAGGCTATTAAGTTCGAGACTTCTTGTACAGTATATACCTCGAGCATACAAAATTGCTATAAAAGCGTCAAGTTCCTCTAAAGTTGTAGACCATTTATTTTTTCCAAGTTGTCTGTGAGCTTCTTCCTCCGCACAGTTTTTTATATGACGAAGCATTGGTTCATCTATAAGTAAACTCCTCGAACTTGATGTATATTCATTCTCAATGCTTCACTTCGCGTAAGGGGTTAGGCCGCAAGCTTCCTTACAAACATTTCTTTCACGAATTCAAACGACAAACATTTCTTCCACGAATTTAACCTTAACGAACCTTTATCTCGCTTCGTGAGTGCAGGGCCGTAGCTGTTGCACTTGGAATGTGAGATTTCATGATAGGGATGCCATATCGGTTTCCTTGTCAACTTCGTTATAATGAATTTTCATTCGAAAATTCTTTGTCCATTTGTTCTTGCTCTTTGATTGTGTCTTCTGCTTGACAGGCATTCGGAATTAAAGCTTCAGGATGTTATTGGTTCCGGGAGTGTTACCTTGGTATAATAGCATGCTATAACCGGGAACAAGGGGTCATAATCTCCCTTGGCTACTTAATATTTTACCTGTTGGCTTTACTCCCATTTATTCTGTTGAATTTCATATATATATATATATATATATATATATATATATATATATATATAGGGTGTCTCAAAAAGATTGAAACGCGCTACAGATATGCGGTTTTTTTAAATGATCTTGTTGCATTAAAAATAAAATTTTTTTGATTGACCAAATTTGTCTAAGGGGGTCGCATAAAAATTAAAAAATGTAACTTTCTGAAAATTAATGGGAGGAACATTTCATTTACGTAGTCTTATTTCCTACCTTACTTTCAACATTTTTGCAATTTACATTGCCCACTTATCTCCAACAGGTAAAGAATTAAAGCGCGTTTCAATCTTTTTGGGACACCCTGTATATATATATATTCGTCTCTTCCGAAGACCAGACGAAAAAAACAACCGTACAGATGTTCTTTCTATGCGGTCAGTCTAGAATTGCCACTGCTGATATTAATATTTGTATGTAATGTGTAATATAATTTGTGTTTTGTTCCTTAAATGGCAAATTATGATCATGGAATGGGATTACAGTGGGTTAGATATACCTAGGCTTTAATGTATTTAAAGAAAATCGGACCTGTCTTCGAGAGTTTTTGAGCTAGGTCGGGGTCATGGAATTATTTTGAAACATTCTCGTCCCCGGTTCGGATTAAATTTTAATATTTTTTGTCCGGGCCGGGTAATTTTTTTAAAATTAGGTTTGTGCAGCCCTCTAGTAAGTATCATTAAATATGTAACATTTGGCGATAAATTTGGCGAAGTTGACTACAAATCTGACTAAATATCACTAACTTAGCAGAAATTACGCTGAAATTACGAAAATGTCACCAAGTTGATGAATTAAGAATGAATTAATAATTAACATATTTTAATAAAGTATATTGCTTACTAGATACTAGCAATATTTTAAATTGTTAAATGATATTTGCGCTAAATATAAGTTAATTTGATACTTCAAAAAAAATTTTACATATTGCCATCCAGAAAAGCGCTTGGTGAAATTTAGATTTTGAGTTAGAGTGAATACATAATTGCACAGACTGATAGACACACAGATACACAGAGATACACTCACACTGATGTCACACTAAACATAGTTTTTCGTGTTCTGGGGTACTCGAAACGTGTAGATCGTCAAAAACTCGAGTTGCGATATTCGACACGATTATAATACTTTCCATATACATTACCATGCACTGAAGGGAAAGTAATAAAAGATCGCTATTGCATCACACTTTGAAGTTTCACATTTTGAAATTTGATTTTTTCGTCATTTTTACACAGTTTAATGAACATGAAACGATTTTGATTGAGTTGTGAAATTGCGTGCTTACAATAATTGGTTCTTCCTCTTTCACAATTGAAAACGTGCTGTCCGTCATATACGTGAAAGATATGAATTCTGAAAGACTGCCTTGTATTATAGTGATTATGGATATATTGGTATTGGCCGTAAGTATATTATGTTTAATTATAGTTATGAATGTGGTGGTGGTGTGTGGGGAGGGGGGTGTATCAAAGAAGAGATACATATGTATCGATCCAGGATCTTACGATACACTGATATCTCGCATCGATACAGTTGCATACAAGTGATGCTCAACTAGTCGATAGCAATTTACCCAATCTGCCTTCCAGTCGATCGTCATGGCTTGTCAAGTCAAACTTTGGATTATTTTAGGGAAGATGAAGAGTTTTGCATTGTGCTTTAAGAGAACAAAAATTAAATTATATCTAAATACCTCATTATGAAAACGGGTGAGGTTAAGTATATTTATATTTTGATTAATGTTTCATTTCAAGTTGTATTAAACAAAAATATTCAAAAGACAGCTTGTAAACAGTTTAAGAATGTATTAAATTTAATAAATTTGTTTAATTTATCTCTATTTTTCTCTCTCTATCTATTTTACCCTCCCTCTATATTTCATAACCTCTCTCTATTACTCCCCTCTTTATCTCTCTCCTCTTGAAAAATTTCAGATTATGATCATAAGACCCACATCTACCGTAAATACACCCTTGCTGATTTGCTGTGTTAACTATAGACCGAGGTCAATTAAATTGGTAGTCGAAAAGTGTTTATGACTTTGTTCATTAACACTTTACAACATAGTTGAAAAGTGTTTATGACTCTGTTCATTCTGTCTGTCTGTCTGTCCGTTAGCACGATAACTGCCGTAAAAATGATTTTATCAAAATAAAATTTTAGTATGTTGTTTAAACGGTCTGTGGGAGCTATGGGGATATAAATGAATAATATCACCAGATTAGTTTTGGATTGAACTCGGGTGGAAAAAATGAAATACATTGAAACATATGGGACCAAATTTTTCAAACATTTTTTAAGCGAATTTAAAATTCACAAATTGCTTCGAAAATATATCCATAAAACATATAAAAAAAATGTCAGCAAAATATATTCAGTAGTTTTTAAAATAAAAATTAAAATAATAATTACACTCTCTATATGAAGAGATCACGTGACCATTAAATGAAGTGATCATCTGACCCACTTCAAAATAAAATATGGCATCCAACTTGTGTCAAAATCGTGATTTTTATTTTTTTTTAATTCATATTTAATATTGTATCCGTCCTAAAACCGCTTTATTTTTGCTTAAATTCTGTACATCTACATACTGAAACAACGCAATTACAATATATTTGAGTTTAAATGATTATCAAACTTTGATTATTACTATAAGGAAACCTAATTTTCACTTATGGAAAATATAAACACCAAAAGATGTGAAATGAGTTGTATAAGAATTGCTGAATTTCTTTAATGTAAAATTATTTAGCTCATGGAGTTTGTAAATAGCTGATATGAATGAAACATTCATTGATTTTACACAGAGAACCAACCAGACGATGATTTCGATGAAGTTTTAAGCATAGAGTTAAATTACTTGCACCTCCATGGTCTTAATTTTTTAAGTAAAATAAATTATTATAGTGATGAATGAAATGTTGCTTTTATATAGAGGCGATTTATATTTCGATGACGTCATTTGAATAAAGTTCATTTGTTTTCGATGGAATTTTCAAATATAATAAATTATTGTAGTATTATGATAATTTTAAAAATATTGCACAGGAATGTATCGCATTTTAGATATGTTTAAACCAGGCAATTTATATTTCAATGTCGTCATTTGAATGAAGTTCATTTTTTCGATGAAGTTTTAAGATTTCAAGCATAATAAATTAATGTAGTATTGTGATAATTTTGAAAAAATTACCGAGGAATGTATCGCATGTTAGAGATGTTTATATAAAATTGCATTGAAGTTGGAAAATGTTTCATAATCAATGCTTTATGCATGATTGATCTTTCTTGTTTTTATTAATTTTAATTCTCTCCTAATATCTAGATGTATATTTGTGACGAAGAAATATTCAATTTTAATTTTAGGTAATAAATAATCAGAGAATCTGCAATTTTTTTTTACTTTTTACTTCGACCCGTCACAACCGGAGTAACGATTTCACATAAATTTTATTATTATTTTTGACATAAATTACTCACATGGTACTGTTTGATTAGGAACCATTACATTTTGAAGAATTTATTTATTACTTTACTTATAGTATAGTGTATAAGAAAAGAATTGTGACGAGGTCGAAAATTGGAATTCGAGTTTCCGACAGGAGAGCACGTTTCAAGCATCCCTGATCATGAATCCAACATTTCTAAGGTGTTGTCTGTGGGTGTGTGTGTGTGTGAAAGTATGTGTGTGTGTGTCAGTGAGTCTGTGGAGACGATATCTCACGAACGAACGGAGCGATTCGAATGAAATTTGGTACAAAAATTACAGTCCGTGAATATTGGAAGTCTATTGTTTTTAAACACAATCGAATGTTCAGAACCCCCTAAATTTTCGAGTGAAATTTTGAAAAAATGATCAAAAACTCAAAACCTTTAGTAAAATTGCGCAAATAGACATTTCTTACGTAATTTTTCCTTAGAAAACGATTGACATAAATTTTAGAACGCTAGCATGAACTGTTCTCCAGGTATTGCGCATTTTCCAAATAAATTTATCAAAAAATCCCATTAATTAAAAAAAAATCTTAACTGTTGAGACACATGTTCACTTCTCTTATGTAATAGCATGCAATAAATTTGATGACATCATTCTCGTGGATCTAGTTCGTTCCATTCATGAGAAAAGACACTTTGAGTAATACTTTTGTATTTGAACACCAATAGTCATATATCTGCTATAAGAATAACTTATTTCTTCGTCCATAATGCTTGGCGAGATTTTGGCGACGAATTTAACGAAATGTCGGCAACTTTACGACTTTATTAAATTTTTGCCAAATTAACGAAAATATCGCCAAATGGATAGAAATGACGCTAAATCAATGAAAATGACGACTAATTGACGAAAATTCAATATTTTGGAAAAAATATAAGTATCTACTATAAGAATTATCTACTTTTTTTACGTCTGTGTGTGTGTCTGTGTGTTTGTCTGTCTGTTTGTCTGTGCAATGTATGTATCCACTCTAACTCAAAAACTAATGGACCGAATTTCGTAAAATTTGGTAGGTAAGTCACTTGGGTGAGACCTTGGTGCTGATTAGTTTTGGTAGGATTCGTAAAAACAGAACCCGCCTTTTTTTGCGAAATGACCCGTAAAAATTTCATTTATCCACTCTTTATAAAATACTAATTGATCAAATTTCACAAAATTTGGTAGATAAGTTACTTATAGGATACTCTGGTGCTGATTAGATTTTAGTACGAGTCGGAAAAGAACAACCTGCCTCGAATTGCCTGCTTACGAAATGGCCCTCTAAAATCGGCAAAATCTAAAAAGAAAGACTAAGTAGTGTATGCTCAAATGTATCAATTAAATTCTTGTTTTATATGCAATTTTTAGCGAGAAAAAATATAACACACTCTATTATACTTTAGGACTAACCGTTCTCAAGATATTTGAGATTTCTTGCATTTTTGTTACGCCGATTTCGGAAAAATGTCCAATTACCGAATAAAAACAAAAATTGCATTAAATGCAAATTTAGTGTTATTTAGTGCAATTAAATTTAATCTAATGAATTATTAAAGAAATAAAGGAAATATGAACTGCAGGGAAAGTCATGTGCTGCCCAAATCAGATTTTTTTTTTATTGCTACCGAATGCAACGATATGGTCACGCTATGTCAAAAGATGGTTTTTTCGCGTTACAAACCGAGCATAATTTCGCATGACCACCATTTCGCACGAACAAAATGTCGCTTCATTTGGATCAGAAATGCAAATTATTCAAAAACTTACTTTGAAAATTTGAAAAAAAAGTTCACAAGCACAAGCTACTTCAAATATTCTAACTATAAGGAAATAGAGCCAATTTTATTTTAATGACCTTAAATGTTTTTCTATTAAATTTGAAATATTTGGACTGAAAGACTTTAATTGTAAATTAAGTCATTTTATTTACTGAAAAATGCGCAATAAGTATTTTGTGTATAAATTAAGGACTCATCATCCAAAAAAATCATAAAGAATTTTTTATTAATTTTGCTATTCTAATTTTTTACACTTTACCCAGCGTTGTTCAACTTCCATAAAACGCAGAGTAAAATTTTTGATCAACGCATTTTTAATTTTGTTATTCTAATTTTTTACACTTTACCCAGCGTTGTTCAACTTCTATAAAACGCAGAGTAAAATTTTTAATCAAAGCATTTTTAATTTTGTTATTCTAATTTTTTACACTTTACCCAGCGTTGTTCAACTTCTATAAAACGCAGAGTAAAATTTTTGATCAAAGCATTTTTTCTGCCGTTGAAAATTATTTCAATAATATTAACTTTTTACTGTATGGTAATGTATGGTAATGTATATGGAAATTATTGAAATCATGTCGAAAATCGCAACTCGAGTTTTCGACGGATCTGCACGTTTTGGGACCTCTAGAACACGAAGAAAACATTTTTAGCGTGACGTCAGTGTGTGTGTCTGTCTATGCTATCTTTGTATCCACTCCAATTCAAAAACTAATTATTCAAATTTTATAAAATTTTATAGGTGAGTCAAGTGTTGGTTACCCTGATGCTGATTAGATTTTGGTACGATTCGGTATAAAAAAAACCTGCCATTTTTTGCGAAATGACCCGCCAAAATATCATGTTTTCACTCTAGCTAAAAAACTATAGACCAAATTTCACAAAATTCGGAATATAAGTCACTTGTGGGTGACATTGGTGCCGATTAGATTTTGGTACGATTCGGGATGAAAGAACCTTTCCTTTTTTGCTAAATAGCCCGCAAAAATATCATTTATCCACTGTAGCTAAAAAATGTATTAGCCAAATTTGTCAAAATTTGGTAGATAAGTCACTTGTGTTAGATTTTCGTACGATTCGGATAAAAGTAATCTGTCATTTTTTTTTACAAAATGACCCGTAAAAATATCATGTGTTCTCTGCAGCTATAAAACTAATGCACCAAATTTCACAAAATTTGGTAGATAAGTTAATTGTGGGTGACCCGGGTGCTGATTATAATTTTGTACAATTCGGGAAAAAGTAATCTGCCCGCCCCCCTTTTTTTTTCAAAATCGCACTTATCCACTCTAGCTAACAAACTAATTGACAAAGTTAAAACAAAATTTGGTTGTTAAGTCGCTTGTGGGATAGTGTGGTTCTGGTTAAATTTTAGTACTTCAGAAAAAAGAATCTGCCTTCTTTTCCTAAATGGCCCGCAAATCTAAAATATCCGATCTAAAATAAAATTCTACATATGCTCAAATGTATCAATTAAATGCTTGTTTTATACGTAATTTTTAACGACAAAAGGAATATAATCCACTCTAAAATGGACCATTTTCGAGATATTGAAATTTTTAATTTTGAGGAAATGAAAACGATTTACACTCTAGTTAAAGTACTATTTAAAAAAACTTCTTAAAACTTATTTATTAAGTCCGCTGATGGCTATCCTGATGTTGATTAGATTTTTATATGTTTCGGAAAAGTATAAACGACTTTTTTAAGTGAAATGACCCGCAAAGATTGTGAAAATCTGAAATAAAAAACTAAAATTATTGACATATATTCATTCAGTACTTGTTCATTAGGCAAATTTTGACAACTAAGCGAATAAGACCGACCCCTTGACTGTAGGATGAACCGTTTTCGAGATATTTTAGTCTTTTAGAATTTTGAGAACCTGAAGAATTTAAAGTGAAATAAGTTGCAATATGCAACGAAGATGCAATAAAAAGGCAAATTGGATATAACATTAGAAAAGGGGCCATGATATTTTCTGTAATTAAACTCAATTTAATGCATATTGAAATAAAAAATTACGAAATGAATTCGAATCTGCAGGGAAAATCATATACTGCTCACAGATTTTTTTAATCTTACTTTATAACAAAATCACCACATTTCTCATGTACTATTTTAGTTATTTCCATACAGAAAATACCTCGTATAGGGTTTAATCATGTTCCAAAAATTTTCCCTTAAAAGTTAGAATCCAATTTATGGAGGGTGCACATTCCCAGAGTCTAAAATTTTTTGGGGACCACACAAATACCTCTTATTTGTTAAAATATTTTATAAAAGTAATGTAATATGTACTAATACGAGTTTCTTTACTGATTCTGACACGCTCCGCTTTTTGGTGTTCTGTTAAATTATGGGGGACCCATCGGCAAACTAACTTTTTCATATGCAGTTCTTCATGAATAATTTTATGTATAGCTGCGGATCCAATGCTAAGTTCCTTCTGTATCATTTGATAGGTACAGCGATTATCATGGATTAACATTTTTCAAATGGCCGACACATTTTCTGGGAATACAACTGACGAAGGTCTTCCTGTGTGTTTTTCATCCAGGAGAGAATTTCGACAACTTCTAAACTCTGTAAACCATCTGAAAACAGTGGCACGAGATGGAGCATCATTTCCATATGCTAATTGTAGACGTTGAAGACATTCTTCTTGATTTAGCTCCACTTTCAAATCATAGAAAACCATAACTTGACAATGCTCTCGCGTCAACTTCATTTCCTTTTCTTTCAAAATTTATTCTACGATAGTTAAATTGTAGATGTTGTCACATATTATCGTCTGCGGACATAAAGGAGTTCAAATTAAAATATGCGACCAGTAATTTTTTTCTAGCGCATATCGCCTGCCCCTGTCTCAAAAATTTCAGTGTGACCCTCGTATAAGTGGCTTAACTAGTATTAGGTAGTACTAATGGGCCTAAGGATCTAAGGATCCTGGA